>CM076584.1:89331138-89931138 GCA_034641835.2 Pinus albicaulis | reverse complement strand
CCCTAAGGGGTGTGTAAAATAGAGACAATCTAGTGTACAAATATGATATAGATCTAATATTTTGTACACAGATCTGCTCTAGATCTAAGTTGTAATCTACAACTGCTATATGCTCATGAAAATAACGCCGTCAAGCCTTTTACAGTGTAATACATTGTTGCAGCAGCTCTTTTAGAGGGTTTTCTTCAGAAAAGTCTTTCATCTTTCTCTTGTACATTGTATGGGCCACATTGCAAATCTGATTTACTGATGTATAAGATATTTTTGAGCCACCATATTGGCCTTCTACTGTTTTTCATTAAAACTGGATTTTTTTACTGCAGTATTGCTTGTATATGTGCTGCAGTCCCATTCTTGGGAATTTTTCAAGCCATACTAGGTGTGGGAGGTCTGTTTACCTCACCTAGTTTAATTTGGTTATGATTTCCTCTTGGATTTGGGCCTTATATTATCAGATCTAAGGGATCCAAAGGTTGATCTTGATTTCTGTAGCATACATTTCTAAAAAATGCATTTTTCAGACATGTATTGCTAACAGTCCCAATTTTGGGATATTACAGTGGTATCAGAGCACTCATCTTAGCACAACCTGTGCTTTTTCTTAAGAAGCCAATATGTCTTTTCAAGGAAAGAGAAGAAAAAAGAATAACTATTACACTGAAGACACAAAATAAAAGGGTAAAACCCCTTTATTTGGAATATTGAAAGGAGAAGAGTTCTCTAAAACTCTTTCTCAAGCTATATATGAGCTGAAAGGAGAAATCTGGGGAATGAGGAGGGAAAGACATGCAGATCCCTCAAGAAGATTGTTACATCAAGGAAGCCCCAGTACTTCTTATTATGTGTGTTAGCATTCAGCCACACAATTTGATCTACAACATTGAAGCATGCCTACTTTATTGACAAAGGAAGGAGGAAAAGGAGGAACACCAAAGGAGGAATCTATTGGTGATTGTCTCCAAGATTATGAGTCTCAATCAGAGAGACTCAAGGAGCATCTCAGTTTCCCAGATTTCTGTCAAATTAAAGAGGAAATATCTAGCAACTACAGTAGAAGAAGAGGGTGCATGCATCACACTTTAGGTATATTATCTCTACCTACTTTTGATGGATCACCTGAGAGCTCAGTCAAGTGTTGGGTAGAAAGGCTTGACACATATTTCTAGCTGCATCAAGTTTAAGAAAAAGAAGTCTTGAGGGTAGCAACACTGCATATCCAAGGTAAGGCTTATGCCTGGTGGCTATTTGAGTCTTCTTCCTTGAAAAGTGTAAATATCTCTTCTTATGCAAAGTTCACTAGGAGACTAGTGAAAATATTTGATGTAAGACATTTTGAAGCTTCTTGGGGAGAACAAATCAAGCCCAAGAAATATGAATATTTGCATGATTTTTAAGGATCCATAAAGCCAACTCCATTTCTGAACATTGTTGAGGGGGTTGAAGAGTTGTTGCATGATTTTCCAAAGGAAAAATCCCCACTACAGCAAGGTCTCTTTTCTCAAGGACCAAGGAAAAGGGTCTCTTAATGATGAGGCATTCTCCCTTAATGAGGAGAAGGGAGAGAAAGAGCAGAGAATATCTTCCAGTGCTGTGATAGCAGGGGGAGATCTATTTTCATTAAGAGATGGAGATGAAGCAATGGCTTCCACTAGAGGGGCTCTTGCATCTTTGCAAGGAGTTCCTAAGGAGGCATGAGCAGCATGTGTCTATGCTAAGAGGCAATGAGATAGAAAAAAGGAGGGATCACAAAGCTAACATAGCAAAAGATGATCCACTATTGCTATGAGAAGAGAATGGAGAAAATGCCCTAATCAGAGGCACTCTTTCACCACTCAGAGGGCTCCCCAAATTTCATGAGACTTCCACACATGAAATAGAGTTGAAATTGTGCAGTGGAAGCAGGGACATGAGGATCCCATCTATTATGCATATGAGGATGGTCCCTGAAACTTAATTATCGTGGAAAACCACCTGGGAGGTCACCTGATTTAGATTATGTGGGGAAAACCTCACAACTTGCTGCTCCAAACTCAGATCCAGGAGGGATTGGAGCACTTGAAGACAAAGCTACAACACTGGGAGACTTGGGTAAGCTTAATAAGGAGGGAAATATTCTTCCCTTATCATCATCACCCACTCTCATTTCTAGATATGCGTTGTGGAAGGAGAAGAATGGAAGGAACAACCTTCCAATACACACCTTTTACATAGGAGATGTTAAGGAGGAGAGCAACAACATGGAAAACACTTCTGTTGATGCATCATCAGCGCTGTCATTATTGAGCAATGTAGACCTGTATTGGAAATCCCAACTACTAGTGGATTATTCCAAAGATCTTCACACATGTATGATACTTGATGACTAGCTACATGAAGAGGGCTACTTAGTCTAAGGAGGAGTCATCTATCATCATGGTAGAATATTTTTTTTCTAGAGCTTCTAACCTCAAGCATAAGATACTACAAGGAGCATACAAAGAGTTCTGTTTCAGCCATATGCATTCCATGAGGATCTGCAACATCATCATGAGGAGCTTTGATTGGGAAGGCTTGGAAGAAGAACTACATCAACATTTTCGAGATTGCATGAGCTATGTGGAGTTGGGGCAGCCATGGGACTCTATGAAAGAGTTATTTCAGCCATCTTTTCCTTCTTTGGAAAGAGGAGAAAGATCCATGCACAACTCCATGTGTACGAGGGATATTGTTGGTAAAGGACCTGTTCATGTAAAGCGAGTTTTATTTTCTGATTGTACATGTTCTTTTACCATTTTTATGCAGGCCATGACTCCTAAAAGGAGTAATGTATCATGTAAATATCATGGTAACTATTGGGTCACTAAAATTTTTGAACTTGGTCACTCCCTTGATGTGCAAAGGGAGATTTACTTTCATGATGGGTGCTTCCCAAAAGCACCAAACATATCTCACACTTTCAGCCACAGTGAGATGACTTGGGTAGCAATTAAGTGGTGGGAAAAACACTTACCATGTCTTGATTTGAGGCAGGTAGGAGATGCACTGCGTTGGTATCATATGTGGGATTATGACTCACCTCCTCATGCTCAATTTTCTATTTGTATGTACATAGTTTTACTTCCATAAATTGATGATATACTTGTACTATTTATGAGCTTGTATGGAGGGAGGATGGGGAGCATATATGTATCTCATGTGATAGAGACTCTCCATGTACCTTATGTTACATGTTTCAAGGAGAGTTTGGGTTTAGCCATGTTTGTTTCATTTGAGCTCTTAACTCCTTATGGGATGGGTCATTTAACTCTCATACAAACATTGGAGAAACAATTCATGGAAGGTTGGTTTGCTGAACACTCAACTCATGGAGGAAGCTTATCACTTGATGGTGTCACCAATGGAAGAGGAAAGGAGTTGCAGCACTCACCTTATCAGTTGCTTGAGGACAAGCAACATTTTGGAGGGGAGGACTGTAATATTCCCAATTAGCCCAAGCTAATGGGAATATACAATTTTGTTTCTTTTTCTTATTGCAAGAATAAATGTGTAAAGGAGGACAATAAAAACTCCTGAAAAAGTGAATAAATCAATGCCCAATGTGAACAAGGTTAAATCCGGGCTATTCTAATAAAACACCCTCATGTGTGGAAGGGATTGAGCTGTCTGACTGGGTCAACTATGACCAAATCAACAACACTGTATAGATACAGTGAACCTCCTAGATGCACAGAGCAGTTTTAGAAGGAGGCTACACATGTGAAAGGAGCTAAATCATTGAGATGGTTTAGGGTTTTGCAAGACTTTCATCTTATAAAAGGAAGAGGAGGAAAACAAAAGAAGGGTGTTGAACATATTATTTTGGAAGAACTTGTCTGTTTAGACATTTCTCATTCTCTTGGCTGTTTAGCAGAGAATATTTCTGTTTAGCACTGGGTGTTCCTGATCGGGAATCCCACCTCCTTCTTTGAGTAGCTCTTAAGGTAGTCTTGCCTTTCTTGTCCACTATCAGGCATTTTTCCAAGTTCTTCTTCCAACTACAACGCAGATCCTGTTGAGGGTTTGGCTGTATTTGTAAGCTGCATCAAGTGGAGGCTAGATCTATTAAGATCTAAGCCATTCTAGTGCCTCTTTCTAGTGGGAAAGCCTTCTATCCCCATGGCAAGAGAGTATTGGATCATTGGAGCTTCAGATCCATACCTTGGCTTTAGGCCAAATTTTTCATCAAGTCTACAACGCATTTGATCTTCCAGGACTACGTTATCTGCAAGAGAAAAGTTGCAGGGAGTTTTGGAAAACTTTGAGGAGTGATCTCTAGTGATGGGAATCTGCCTTTCACTATGGTGATCCATGGATTTCTGATATATTCCATGTTATATTTAGATCTGATCTGAATTCTCCTATATATGCTTGAGAAATTATGAATGAGTCTGTAGATCTTCTGCACAAGGTCTCAGATCTACTCCATGTGCTACATGTTTTGCTGAAAACCCCAAGGGGTATGTAAAATAGAGACAATCTAGTGTACAGATCTGATATAGATCTAATATTTTGTACACAAATCTGCTCTAGATCTAAGTTGTAATATACAACTGCTGTATGCTCATGAAAATAACACTGTCAAGCCTTTTGCAGTGGAATACATTGTTGCAGCTCCTCTTTTAGCGGGTTTTCTTCAGAAAAGTCTTTCATCTTTCTCTTGTACATTGTATGGGCCACATTGCAAATCTGATTTACCAATGTATAAGATATTTTTGAGCCACCATATTTTCCTTCTACTGATGTTCATTAAAACTGCATTATTTTATTGCAGTATTTCTTGTATATGTGCTGCAGTCCCATTCTTAGGCATTTTTCAAGCCATACTAGGTGTGGGAGGTCTGTTTACCTCACCTAGTTTGATTTGTTTCTGATCTCCTGTTGGATTTTGGTCTTAGATTATTAGATCTAAGGGATCCAAGGGCTGATATTCATTGTTGTAGCATAGATTTATGAAAAATGCATTTTTTAGACATGTATTGCTGACAGTCCCAATTCTGGGATATTACAACTAGCTCCAATAGTGGAGCATTGGAGCCACTCCTTGCTCCTCAAAAGAAATAGCTTGTCTCTCTAATTCCTTATGGGAGGAGCCAAGGTGAAAAGTTATTTTCTCATAAAATGAGGGTGTATATCTAACCAATGAGGAGGTGATGCTTCACCTTCCTTGTGGCTCTTTGACTTCCCTCATGATTGTTTCAATTCCTATGACCTTTCAACTTTACATGAATCTTCATATTTTGTATCTGTCCTTTGGACTTTCACTTTACAATACATTTTCGAATGATAATTTACATAATCCCCCATAATGTCGTGGCATGTGAAAAATGATGACATGACACTAATGACATGGACCTCTTAATGATGTGACAATGTAAATCCACTCTTGTTGCTCCTTGATATGTGTGTTCTTGGTAATTCTCTTCTATCCACCTCCGTATGGATTAGTGGTAAGGAGTCTTCAATGATGTCACACCTTGATCAGTGGTTGAAAATTGGTGTCACTTTTCTTTCTCTTGGTTGATAAACTTGCATAATAAGCTACATATATGTCTTTCATCATGTTTCACTTATTCATCTCCTTCTTCATCATCTTTTCATGGCATGAAAAGTTACCTTCATACGAAATTCACTCATTACGAGATGCCATAAGTTCGATAAATGCCTAGTCTAAGATAGTGCATGTTGATCCATTGACTGAGACGAAATTGGGTGACAGGCTGAGAGAGAGGCTCAGTGATTGTGCAATTGTGCAACTCAGGAAATCAGGGGTGAAGGTTAAGCCTTGAGACTGCACAATGAACAATACAGGCTAGGCTAAGGAATAAAACTACGCAATCTAGGAGCTCAGTGTGACATTCTGAGTGGATAGGCACTAGTGAAGCCCATTTCACATTTCTAGGAGGAAGAGGAGGCTGGGAAATTGTGTAACTGCATAGCTTAGGTGATTAATGGATGAGCTTGAGGTTAGAGATTGTGAAATGCGCAGTTGAGGTTAGGCTCGGGGGGTGGATTATGCAATTTTGGAGGCCAAGGTCTGGGCTTGAGCAATGGAAATGTGTAGTGTAGCAGTCTCAAGAGGCAGGAACTATGCATTGCACTGTGTCAAGAGGTAGGGTAACAACTAGAGGGTTTATACTACATAATGCATAGTTCAGGGAGACTGGACAAGGCTAACTTGCCTGGTCAATTTTTTTTTCGTAAATTTACTAAGTGAGGGATCAATGAGGATGATGTGAAAAATGGTAAGACTTTAACAATGATCACAAACTTAGAATACTTGAAGACATAACAACATAGATCATCCATAACACATGAACAATGCATTTCCCCCAGTCTGACAACTTTGCGACAACTTACGACAAGTGCGACACTAAATATACACTTTGCGATGACCGTGATGACACTTGTGTGACAATGCTTAAAACTTTGGAAATGAGTGCGCATTATGTTTACATGATTAGATGAACTCACTTTCAAAAAATTAACCCCTTGGAACCACCAAAAAATGCTTATACACATTGCGTGACAGGTATAATGTGAAAAAAGTAATTTTCCTTTCTTGCAAAAGGAACCAAAACACTTAAAGAAAACACATGGAATGAGTTTCACTTTTTTTGATGATAATGCACAATACTAAGGGAGGCTTCGAAATTAAGTGTAGGAATTTTTTTTGGAGGGTGTTGTAGTAGTGGCAGCACAACTTTAAAATATTTATATTCAAAAGTAAAAGAACAAAAAGAAAGAAATGAATTGAGAAAGCCATAGACAAAGGATAAATAAATAGAGGTATCTAAAAAGATAGATACATAGGAAAACCTAAAAAATTCATGAATAAACGATGAACTAAAATTAGTAGTTGATGAAGGAAACAGTTGACAATATGGGATACAATCGAATGTATCCAAGTTGTAGTGCTATATTTTTCCTTCTTTTATTTTATTACATAAGCGACATGTAACCATTCAATTGTGGGGTACTATGAGCTCTATTGGGGTTCCCAAGTTTTGGCCAGGTTGACAAGACCAAAAGATGAGACAACATAGAACCACTTTCAGACCTTAGGATCTAGCCCTCCTAGGTCCAGAGAGGGATCTCTCTAAATGAGTCAAAGGGTATGTCTTTGAGGCTCTAAGTTATGATTTTAGGCTAGTTATAGGCTCAGGGTTGTTTGTTTGATTGTTTATGTTTGGTTGTTGGGAATCAAGAAAGGAAAGTCCAATATAAGGCAAGGATGAGCATAGAGGGAATTAGACTAAGACAGATAATTCAGGGAACATCAAGGCCATTGGGCAATGGAGTCAAGGAAGGATTTACTTGTGTTCAATGTGCAAGCTTTCAGTTGGGCTAGTCATCTAGAGCATTTGGATCTTAAAGATGATATTTGGAATGGGACATTAAGGACTGAAAATGAAAGGAGGAGAACCATCCAATTCTGTCTATAGATCAGACTAGAGGTCATTTAACTCCAGAATTTCTTGGAAAAAATCAGAGGCAGTACAAGGGATCTTGGAAAGGCTTAATTGAGATGGAAAGATCCTAGTGAGGCAGAGACAAAGTTCTAAACCTCCCATTTTTCTCAACTCATTCAACTAAATCATAACAAGAACATCTAAACATAGACTTCATTAATTCATACATCAGAGAGTAGGAAATAACATCCACCACACTGGTTAAATCAATTTAAATCAATATTCAGATACACATGTAAGCATAAAACATAAAAGGCTGGGAGAGCAGCAACATAAGGTACCTATCAAGGGTAAATCTTATGCCAAACTTCTGATGCGACCCTATAGAAATGGAATCAAACACAGAGATAAGAAAACATCACCAGCTGCTTTAGATCAGGATCCAAAGAAACATGCTTGTCATATTAAAAACAACACCAATTAGGTACATTCATTGCCCATAGCTTGAACATTCAGTCTGAATACATCTAATCTCAGCCTATCTTACAATATTACACAGAGAACTTGTCTCAAGAGGAAAATGCTCGCATTTCTCTGATATCTCTTCAACAACCTTTACAATAATTTCCTCATGTGCTTTATAGCAGAGGATGAACAGAAGATCGACTGAGGAGGTAGGCGAACACTAAATGTTGTATTAAACACAAAAATGAATGCAGGGCCAAAACCCATTCTGTTTGACTGCTGCGTATTTAATCTCTGTCACCTCCCTTGTGAAAGAGTGATCTTCTCCGGATATGATCTTGACATCTTTTGGCTGTAGTACTCCTGGTGCTTTGAACAAAAATAAAATAAACTACTGAGAAGTCTGTCATATAAATGCTCTGGCGGTTTTGAACTGCTGTTAGGGTGGAAATTCCTTCAGGGACATTGTGCATAATAAAAGCTGTATGGGCGCCCTGTACTTGCTGAAGGAAAACATTGTGTTGATGAATAAACCCTGATGTTACCCTTTACTTGTGCTCAGGATCCTCTGATCGATCCTCGGGGTCTGCAAACTGATGCTTTGCCTTCTAAACCACTGATCTAAGGCTCAGGATCTTCATTAGCGTGCCTTAATCTCCTTTTCTTTGTACTGAAACACTTTGCCGCTCCATTTCTGACTCTGACAGGTTAGCTCGAGCTTTAATGGTGCTGGGAGATTTTTAGAGTTTGGATTCTGCCTTTATTTAATGCAAGACCTGTCTTCACCTTCTCGGGTCGTTCTTTTTATAAATTCTGCCTCCGAAGATGATCTTTCTTGATTTCTCTATCACTGTAACAGAGGCTGTGCATTATGGCGGTCTTTTATCATTTACAATCCTGCAAAACACGAAAACTGTGAAGGACACACCATGGACGGAAAATGGATGCAGTGGGGATGGAGGAAAAGGCCGTGCAATTGGTGACATGGCGGAAAGAATGCGGAAGAACAATGGAGAATCGCTCTGGTGGAGGGTGGCAGTCTTGCAGAGCGAAAAAACGAATGAAAAACATTAAAAATCACAAAAATGAACCGATTATACGTAATGGAATGGGCGAAGGTACGAAGGGTACACGTGGAGATGACGTGGCTAAATGGGAGACAGTGGAACAGTAAACGGCGGAGGAACAAAACTGGACCGTTGATCGCGGCGGAGATCAATGGTGGAGGACGATGGACGGCGGGCCATGACATGGGATAGTGCGTGCGCAACTTTGTTGAAAGACGACCGTAGGATGAAACCCTTAAGATCTGATGGCTGTCGTGGATTTCGCTCGGCATCCATGGTCGAGAGATAATGCATGGGGAGAAAGCGGTTTTGCCGTCGTACAGGGGATGCGCGGCAGACGGTGAGTGGAATCGCTGGCCGTCGGGGAAAAACCACCAGCCACCCAAAGGCGGTGCGATAAAAACAACCGAGTTTTGGACAGTGCGCGGCGGGGTCCACAGGGCGGATGGGCTCCGCACCGTCAGATCTTTGTATATTTGGACGGCGATGGCTCAATCAAAGGTTTGAACGGGGAAAAGTGCGAGGGCTGTGGATTAAATGCTGGCCATCCGATCTGTCAGGATCGACGATCGAGGATGCGCCCGATGAATAAATACGGTAGGCGCCTTTCAGTATTAGAACCCGGTCACAGTGATAGGTTTTGTGGAAGGTAAAGGAGTGCGGGGCTAACGGGAAAAGGTCTGAGGTCTATCATATGGTTGGAAGTGGGTTTTTAACCCATTTTTAATGAAATTTATGATTTTTGGCCCGTTTCCAAAGTGTTTTAAGGCCAGCCAAGGGCAACGATAGGGGGATGAAGGGTGAAAAAAGGCCAGACAAAGGGTAAGAATAGGATTTAAAGGGGAATTTAGGGAAAACAAAGGGTGCAGGGATATTAGAGAAGATTTCAGGAACAGACAAGGGGAATTGGGGGGAAAGAAAGGGGACCCTGACCAAGGGGGACAGGGGATAATAACAGGCCCTTTGAGGAACAAAATTTTATGACCAATGAGGCTTTAGATGGAAAACAACAGAGGGGACTTGTACAAGGAAAAGCACAGAGAGACCTCAAGGATGATGTGTCTTCAGGGGAGATGCATTCCTTGGAGGTCTCCAAAATGACATAGCCCCCAGCTTGCTTGTCAAGAATTTCATAGGGGGGCTAATAGTGGCTCCACATGGGGATGGCTTCTTCTTGAAGGAGTCAAGAAACCAGAAATGATCTTTGAAGCAGGCCAATTGCCCGCTGTTTCGCATATCCCTTTCTTTGATCAGCTGCCACAATATGAATATGTTACATCAGCAGAAACATTTTTCTCAACCAAAGCTACCTACTCACACTACAATCCTAGCATTTTCCCCTTCAGGGTGCATTTGAGCTAGCAGACCCTTTATATTTTATTTTCAAAACAAAAACAACCTATTCTAAATCTACCCTTATTGTCCATGAGACTAGATTAGACAGTTGGCCTCATATACTTCTCTACCTAATCTAACATTTTCTGGGATTAAAATGTCCAACAGATTTCTTCTCCTACATTCTAAGACAGGAAATTGAAAAAACAGCCAAGCCAGGATTAGACTGTCTAACTTGCTGGAGTGACGACTTGTTGAAAACAAAACTGTGAAGGCATGAAATCTGCAATTTGAACTACCCTTCTTTTCCTGTGACTCAGGTTTTGAGCATGTTAGAGTCACTTCTTTTCTTCATTTCAGCTCTGGTTTTGGGCATGTTAGAGCTGATTCTTCTTTTCACTGTTGGTCCAGATTTTGAGCATTTAGGACCAACTATTCTGCTCCCTTTGGCTCAGATTTTGATCATGTTTGAGCCACTCTTTTTTCCTTTCGGAGGTTCAAGTTTTGGGCATGTCTGAACCTCTCTCTATTTTTTTTTGGTGAAAAAAACAAAACTGCAATGATATATACAATGGGGAATGAAACTGGAAACTGAAATTTAGCAGAAGTAGTGCTTGAGCATCCTGCCATTGACAGGACCCCCAAGCAGCTCTGTACCATCAATTTCTTGCAAGAAAAATGCATTAGGACCCACAATGGCTTGAATAATATATGGACCTTGCCACAAGCTGTCAAACTTACCATGTTTACCTTTGTCCTCTCTCCTTGAATCCCATTTCAGAACCTTGTCTCCAACTTTGAAATCTGAAGCTTTGGCTCTTTTGTCAAACTGCCTCTTTATGCTTTCCTGCACTCTAACAGCTCTGCTATAAACCCGCTCCCTTGTTTGTTGAAGATGGATTGTTTCATTAATTCTCCTCACCATACTGTCTTCCTCTGTCTGAATCTCTTGGACAAGCTTAATCACTGGTACTCCGAGGCTAGTAGGAAAAACTGCTTTGGTTCCATAGACAAGCTGGAATGGTGATGTGCCAATGGATTTCTTTGTTGTGAGCCTGTCAGCCCACAAAGCATGTACCAAATTTTTATGCCATGACTTTTTGTTCTCTTCCAGCAGCTTCTTGATGATTGTAACCAGGATTTTATTTGATGATTCAGCTAGGTCATTACCCTGGGGATAATAGGCAGTTGAATGACCAAGGGATATTCCATACCTATGACAGAAATCAATCATTCTCTTGGATCCAAAAGCAGCAGCATTGTCAGTGATTATTTTCCTTGGACAGCCAAACCGAGACAGGATGTAATCCTCTAGGAACCTAATGATGACAGAATCAGTGGCATTCCTAGTGGGTATGGCTTCTATCCATTTAGTGAAGTAATCTGTAGCAGTTAGGATCCATTTATGCTGCCTAGAAGAAGAGGGGTGAATTTCCCCAATAAAATCTAGGCCCCATTGCATGAAGGGACCTTCTACGGTGATAGGTTGTAAAGGGAGGGGAAGGAGCTTTTTTCTGCCCTCAAATATTTGGCATTTATGACAGGAAGTTACCATTTTATGGACATCATTGAAGAGAGTGGGCCAGTAATGGCCAGCCCTGAGTATCTTATTTGCAGTGGCTTTCCAACTTAGGTGGCCTCCACACTCCCCAACATGGAACTCTCGTTTTATTTTTTCAGCTTCAGTTTCGGATAAGCATTTCAGTAATAGGCCATTTGAATTCTTCTAGTATAGGTTTTCATTTAAAATGCAGTAGTTTCTAGATTTGTGTTTTATGAATCTGGCCTTGGTTTTGGACAGTTCTGGAGGGGCATGGAGATTGGTGAGCACGTAAAGGATATTGGAATACCAAGGAGAGTTCTGAAACTTCTCCTCAACAGTTGGGTGGGGCAATCCTTCCTGCTCATCTAGGGCATTTATCATGTTAATGTCAAGGGCCTGCAGATTAGATTCAACCATTAATTGGGCCAGGCCTTGACCTTTGATCAGCTTGGTGGGTTTTATTTCAAGGTCGTATTCCAAGATTGTAGCAATCCATTTGCCCCTTTTCCCATCAGGGTCCTGGGACAAGATATCTTTAACCACTATATTTGGCACATAAGCAATGGTGTGAGAATGCAGAATGTACACCCTAAAGTATTTTAAGGCCTTAACCAGGGCATAGGCTTGCTTTTCCATAATGTTGTACTTTAAGGGTGCGTCTCTTAAGGCTTTGCTGAAGAAGGCAATTGGCTGTTCATTTCCTTCTGAATTTCTCTGTAGTAAAACCACAGCCACTGTATGCTGTGAGGCGAATGAAAAGATCAGGAAGTCCTTCGAGAAGTCTGGGCTGATAAGGATAGGGGCTTGAGTGAGAGCAAGCTTTACTGACTCAAAGGATTTCTTGGCTTCAACAGTCCACTTAATTCCTGCACCTTTCTTCAACATGTCAGTCATCTTCTTGAGATGCTCAACAAGGTTGGGAATGAATCTCCTAAGGAAACTGATCTTCCCAATGAAGGACTGTAACTCCTTGATGTTTCTCGGATGAGTGATTTGAAGTATTCCCTCAACTCGCTAAGGGTCTAGCCTAATCCCTTTCTCAGATATAATGTGGCCAAGAAGTTTACCTTCTTGCAGCCCAAAAACATTTTTCTTAGGATTTAAGGACAGATCGTACCTTCTACATTTTTCACAAACTTTTCTCAGGTGTTTCAGATGTTCTTCTTCAGTTTTAGAAAAGATAGTCAAGTCATCCAAGTAGATAACTATGAAGAGTCCTATCTCATCTGAGAAAGCTATGTCCATTGCTCTCTGGAAGGTAGCTCCAACATTCATCAGTCCAAAGGGCATTTTCACGTACATGAAGATGCCCCATGGGGTGGTCAATGCTGTTTTGAGTTGATCTTCTGCGAGTACCAACACTTGGTTATATCCTGAAAAACCATCTAACAGGGAAATCCTTTTAGAGCCCACTACCTTCTGTAAGATATGTTCCATTCTAGGCAAGGGGTAGTTGTCTTTCAGGGAGGCTCTGTTGAGGTTTCTGAAGTCTATGCACAGTCTGATTTCCCTTGTTTTCTTTCTCACAGCCACTAAGTTTGAAACCCAATCAGAAAACCTTATAGGGACTATTATGCCTGCATCATACATCTTTGTAATCTCTTTCTCGACTGCAAGCAGTTGTTTTGGATTGATTCTGCAGAGTTTTTGTCTGAAAGGTTTATGATTTTCCTTCAGGGGTATCTTGTGTTGTATGATGTTGGTGTCATAGGCCTTTAAGTCTTCATAGCTCCATGCAAACACATCAATGAATTCCTTAAACAGGTCAACGTATTTCTGCTTCATGTTTGCAGGTATAGACTTAGCCAGCTTAATCATTTTAGGCTTATCTTCAGTGCCTATGTTACATTCTTCTACATCTGAGTCTGCATGTTCTATAGTGGGATTTTTTGCTACGTCATCAAAGTCAAAAAGGTCCTCTAGGGGTGCTAGGCCTCTGGGTATGTTCTTATCTTTGGCCTGCAACACCTCCATTTCCTTACTATCTGCGTTTTCACGTTCCGTGGTTTCACTTCCAGTTTCTTGGGAAAAAGTGTTTATTTCTATTCTACAAGGTGGGGTTTCCTCACTAGAGGATTCTTCACTCAGGCAGTTGTCTTTAGATTTAGAGTCTGAATCAGAAAATTCAGACTCGTTTATGCTTGTCAGGAAATCCTCGATCCGTTTATCTCCTTCAAAGACCTGCCAATATTTTTCATTGTCTGGCACTGCAGGTCTAAACTTGGTCTGAATGATGATTTGTTGGTCAGGGGGAGTCTTAGGATATGAACTAGCCAGGCAAGCTAATCCATTTGCAATGACATTTTGACTCCTGGGAACAAACACTAATTCATATTCCATGAAAGTTTTCAATATATCCATGGCGTCGTTCCTATATGCTCTTAATAGAGGATGTTTTGCTGCGTATTCACCATTCACTTGTTTGACAACTAACTTAGAGTCTCCTAACACAGTTACCCTACGGGCTCCCAATTTTTTCAACAGATTTAAGCCCAGGATAAGAGCCTCATACTCTGCAATGTTATTTGTGCATTTGAAGTGCAGATTGACAGCGTGGCTCTCTGCATGGTCATTTTCTGTGTTACATAGCCACACCCCTGCTCCAGCAGTTTTCCTAGTGCAGGACCCATCGAAATTCATTTCCCATAGGGGTTCGCCATTATGTTGCGTTGTGGGGTCTGTACTAGGTTGTGGGTTGTCTTGTTCTTCACGCGGTGTGTTAGTTTGCAGGGTGTGACTAATAGGCTGATTGTGTTGCGTTTCTGGTTCATTCTAAGTTTCATTTTCATCATCCTGCCCATGGTTTTCTTCATCGTATTCTTCTAGGGTGGCCATTATGCTAAAGTCCATGGGTTCTGCATCCTTGATTGTATTTCTGCATTCAGATTCTGGCTCTCCTAAGGATTGGTCGTTATAAAGAATGAAAGAATCTAGGTCTGTGTGTACAGAGTATAATGGTGAAGTTTCAAGCTTCTCGGGGCTACTGACTAGGAATTTCATCTGGGATTCTCTATACAGTCTTCTAAGTTGGCCAAAGATAGGGATAGTGGCATATGAGCCATCCATCTGCATCGTTCCTTGCAGCTTGGCACCCCATGATCTAGACAGAAACATGCCATATTTGGGTGGCACATCTGCTACCACCACATCCATGACCATACATTTAGCTGGGATCTGGATCAAGCTCACACATAAGTCTTTGATTAGGCCCAGGCATTTTACTATGCTAGAGTCAAATGAGTACAGGTCTTTGTAGGGTCGGGTTATCTCTAGGCCTAGCCTCTCCATCACTACCTTACGCATTAAATTGTGCGATGCCCCAGAATCATGCATGGCATTGTGAAGTATCTTGTCATGAATGTTGAGACTGATATAGAAAGGTGGAACTACCCCTTCCTGAAATTTTCCCTCAATCTTTGGACCAAACAGGAGGGCAGGTTGATCATCATTCAAATTTACAGTGTCATTGTTCTCCCCCAGATTCAATGCTTTCAAAATTTTGCCTTTATATACATCCTGAGTGGCCAGCTCAGATAATGGTACAAAGATTTTGATTTTTTCAATCTCACTCTCTAAATTGAAAGTGGTCTGGGTCTTTGGAGTGCTTAATTCTGTTTTATTAGCCACCTTGGTGACTGAATCAATTTTTGTAAATTCTCACTATGTACAGGGTTAGGGACCGTTTTATCAGGAGCACTAACTGCAGTGCTAGTGCTACTAGTCGGCTGACTTTGTTTTTCAGTGTTTTGGTTGTCCTTCCCTTTGTTTTTCCCAGAACTTTCAGCTGCTGTTTTGTCACCCTCAGAAGTTGCTTTAGAAGTTTTCTCAGGTCTTTTCTTGATGGTAACCTCAGGAGCCTTTGGTTTGGAAGTGTCTTGGTTCTTTTTGCTCCTAAGTTCGTATTTTTCTCTGACCTGCATGATAGCATTTTCAAATCCAAGTCTATAGGCTTCAGATTCTGATCCTTCCTCATCCCAGTAAGAGGATAAGGGATGATCTTCTTCTGAATCACAGTTGTGGATTGAATCTTCTGTTTAGAAAATGTTTATCGTATTCCCTTCAGACTCTTCTATGATTCCCTCATCTTTGTCTAGAAAGTTTTGGAACGGGGGAATAACTTGTTGATCTGATTCCTTTTGTCTGTTGGGAGGGGTGTTGTTTCTCCTAAAGTTTTGGTTCTGCTTTAGGTTTTTGTTCTGATTGCTAACTGTGACAACCATCCTTTCCATCATCTGCTGCAACGTTTCCATGTTTTTAGATAATATATCATAGCTTGGGTCTGAGGTGGAAGCTACAGTGTCATCCCTATATGTTACCCTCTTCTCAGATCTCAGTCTTGCTCTCTTTTAAATCAGGTTTACCTCTATGTTCACTGCTCCTTTCTGCATGTCCTCCAGTGTGGTGTACTCTTTATCCCTCAGCTCATAGGCCATGTCAGCATCAAACCCATCAGGGTATTTGGCCAGGGCCATACCTTGTGGAGGTTTCATGTGTGGAGGAAGAGCATTGTAAATGCTGTTGAATCTAGTGGTGTAATCATGGACACTCTCTCCCACATTCCTCTTAAGGGTCATGTAGTTTGCTAGGAGCTGGCGAGGGTTTTCCCTAACTTCCCATTTGTTTATGAATGTCTGATATAAAGCTGGGAGGTCATTAATGTTGCCCGGAGGTAGGCCTTTAAACCATTTCTTTACATCACCCCCTAAGCTTTGGGCAAAGATTATCATTTTGATTGTTTCATCATCAATTTCCATATAGTCGAAGGAGTCCTCCATTTATCTACATGTTGCTGAGCTGTGATTGATTCTTTAGCAGTGAAGTGTGGGATTTTTGACTAATAATCATTGGGTATGGGTAGCATGGGTTGAGGTAAAACTAGAGGTGCGTACCAGGCTACCATGATAATGTTCTGATGAGGTATAGGGTTAGCTTGAGCAGCTGGTATATGGATGACAGGAATATTAGGACCAGCAGAAGTTTGTTGAGCAGACCTAGGGTGGGAGAGTCCCAAATTTTGAATGAAATGAATATCGGGCGGTGTATACGGAGGGGTTCCCCTGTCCCTAGTGCGTTGACCACTATGAGATGGTGAACTGTGAAGCTCAGGGTCTGGCTGGTCTAGATGATTGAATGACCTAGTTCTTGGTAGTCTATCGGGTATGTCTAGGTCAGGGAGAAAATGTGGTAGAGCTACTAGTTCTTCTGGTGTGGAGTTAGCTCTATAAATGTGACTGGAAATAGTTGGTCTTTTAGGTGTAGGAGTTCCCTTGAGGATACTCTCCAGATTGTCAACTATTTCAGGTGGGTCTGGGTTGGGATAAGCTCTTGTGTGGGTGGTTCTGAAAGCCAGAATGTTATATTTTATACCCAAGTATCTTAACCCTACTTGTTACTTCTATAGTGGTTGATGCTGTTACGAAGGCAGGTCTCCCAGTGGAGTCTTATGTGAAACCAAGATGACCAGTAGGCCTACTGATCACCAGTGGAGTCTCTTCGTTTAGGAACAATGGAGTCGCCAGGTGGAGGGTTTTAAGGTATGTCTAAGGGGTTACACTGTCCACCACAGTGCTCAGGCACTATCACCTTTCAGGAATCTCCTCAAAAACAACAAACTCCCACCAGAGATTGACTGGGAGGGCTTTTACTAGATATGTCACATTCGAAGAAGATGAGCTCCGGAGGCTACCTAGCCCTTTCCAGGCTCTGTCTAAGAGTATGACAAACACTCAACAATGGAGGTCGATTCAAGAGAGGAGTGACCGACTGTCAACCTAACCAGAGATGTAGGCTTCTGAATTTTTGATGTAGTGAGATGAAGACCATTCATAATTCCCCAGTGGAGTTGCCATTATGTTGGGGTTCCCAAGTTTTGGCCAGGTTGACAAGACAAAAAGATGAGACAACATAGAACCACTTTCAGACCTTAGGATCTAGCCCTCCTAGGTCCAGAGAGGGATCTCTCTAAATGAGTCAAAGGGTATGTCTTTGAGGCTTTAAGTTATGATTTTAGGCTAGTTATAGGCTTAGGGTTGTTTGTTTGATTGTTTATGTTTGGTTGTTGGGAATCAGGAAAGGAAAGTCCAATATAAGGCAAGGATGAGCATAGAGGGAATTAGACTAAGACAGATAATTCAAGGAACATCAAGGCCATTGGGCAATGGAGTCAAGGAAGGATTTACTTGTGTTCAATGTGCAAGCTTTCAGTTGGGCTAGTCATCTAGAGCATTTGGATCTTAAAGATGATATTTTGAATGGGACATTAAGGACTGAAAATGAAAGGAGGAGAACCATCCAATTCTGTCTATAGATCAGGCCAGAGGTCATTTAACTCCAGACCTGCTTGGACAAAATCAGAGGCAGTACAAGGGATCTTGGAAAGGCTTAATTGAGATGGAAAGATCCTAGTGAGGCAGAGACAAAGTTATAAACCTCCCAGTTTTCTCAACTCATTCAACTAAATCCTAACAAGAACATCTAAACATAGACTTCATTAATTCATACATCAGAGAGCAGGAAATAACATCCACTACACTGGTTAAATCAATTGAAATCAATATTCAGATACACATATAAGCATAAAACATAAAAGGTTGGGAGAGCAGCAACATAAGGTACCTATCAAGGGTAAATCTTATGCCAAACTTCTGATGCGAGCCTATAGAAATGGAATTAAATGGAATCAAACACAGAGATAAGAAAACATCACCAGCTGCTTTAGATCAAGATCCAAAGAAACATGCTTGTCATATTAAAAACAACACCAATCAGGTACATTCATTGCCCACAGCTTGAACATTCAGTCTGAATACATCTAATCTCAGCCTATCTTACAATATTACACAGAGAACTTGTCTCAAGAGGAAAATGCTTGCATTTCTCTGATATCTCTTCAAAAACCTTTACAATAATTTCCTTCTGTGCTTTATAGTAGAGGATGAACAGAAGATCGACTGAGGAGGTAGGCGAACACTAAATGCTGTATTAAACACAAAAATGAACGCAGGGCCGAAACCCATTCTGTTTAACTGCTGCGTATTTAATCTCTGTCACCTCCCTTGTGAAAGAGTGATCTTCTCCGGATATGATCCTGACATCTTTTGGTTGTAGTACTCCTGGTGCTTTGAACAAAAATAAAATAAACTACTGAGAAGTCTGTCATATAAATGCTCTGGCGGTTTTGAACTGCTGTTAGGGTGGAAATTCCTTCAGGGACATTGTGCATAATAAAAGCTGTATGGGCGCCCTGTACTTGCTGAAGGAAAACATTCTGTTGATGAATAAACCCTGATGTTACCCTTTACTTGCGCTCAGGATCCTCTGATCGATCCTCGGGGTCTTCAAACGGATGCTTTGCCTTCTAAACCACTGATCTAAGGCTCAAGATCTTCATTAGCGCGCCTCAATCTCCTTTTCTTTGTACTGAAACACTTTCCCACTCCATTTCTGCCTCTAACAGGTTAGCTCGAGCTTTATTGGCGCTGGGAGATTTTTAGAGTTTGGATTCTACCTTTCTTTAATGCAAGACCTGTCTTCACCTTCCCGGGTCGTTCTTTTTATAAATTCTGCCTCCGAAGATGATCTTTCTTGATTTCTCTGTCACTGTAACAGAGGCTGCGCATTATGGCGGTCTTTTATCATTTACAATCCTGCCAAACACGAAAACTGTGAAGGACACACCATGGACGGACAATAGATGCAGTGGGGATGGAGGAAAATGCCGTGCAATTGGTGACATGGCGGAAAGAATGCGGAAGAACAATGGAGAATCGCTCTGGTGGAGGGTGGCAGTCTTGCAGAGCGAAAAAACGAATGAAAAACATTAAAAATCATGGAAATGAACCGATTATACGTAATGGAATGGGCGAAGGTACGGAGGGTACACGTGGAGATGACATGGCGAAACGGGAGACAGTGGAACAGTCAACAGCGGAGGAACAAAACTGGACCGTTGATGGTGGTGGAGATCAACGGTGGAGGACGACGGATGGCGGGCCATGACATGGGATAGCGCGTGCGCAACTTTGTTGAAAGACGACCATAGGATGAAACCCTCAAGATCTGACGGCTGTCGTGGATTTCGCTCGGCATCCGTGGTCGAGAGATAATGCACGGGGAGAAAGTTGTTTTGCCGTCGTATAGGGGACGTGCGGCAGACGGTGAGTGGAATTGCTGGACGTCGGGGAAAAATCGCTAGCCGCCCAAAGGCGGTGCGATAAAAACAACCGGGTTTTGCACAGTGCGCGGCGGGGTCCACAGGGCGGATGGGCTCCGCACCATCAGATCTTTGTATATTTGGACAGCGATGGCTCAATCAAAGGTTTGAACGGGGAAAAGCGTGAGGGCTGCGGATTAAATGCTAGCCATCCGATCTGTCAGGATCGACGGTCGAGGATGCGCCCGATGAATAAATATGGTAGGCGCCCTTCAGTATTAGAACCCGGTCACAGCGATAGGTTTTGTGGAAGGTAAAGGAGCGCGGGGCTAACGGGAAAAGGGCTGAGGTCTATCATATGGTCGGAAGTGGGTTTTTAAGCCATTTTTAATGAAATTTATGATTTTTGGCCCATTTCCAAAGTGTTTCAAGGCCAGCCAAGGGCAACGATAGGGGGATGAAGGGTGAAAAAAGGCCAGACAAAGGGTAAGAATAGGATTTAAAGGGGAATTTAGGGAAAACAAAGGGTGCAGGGATATTAGAGAAGATTTCAGGAACAGACAAGGGGAATTGGGGGGAAAGAAAGGGGACCCTGACCAAGGGGGACACGGGATAATAACGGGCCCTTTGAGGAACATAATTTTATGACCAATGAGGCTTTAGATGGAAAACAGCAGAGGGGACTTGTACAAGGCAAAGCACAGAGAGACCTCAAGGATGATGTGTCTTCAGGGGAGATGCATTCCTTGGAGGTCTCCAAAATGACATAGCCCCCAGCTTGCTTGTCAAGAATTTCATAGGGGGGCTAACAAGCTCCTAAATTTCCTATTTTTCTCATGTTTTTCTTGACTATTTTTCATTCCATATGCCCCCAAATAATCCTTTTAGTAGATAAAATATTGCTAGAATGATTGATTTTTATATATTTTAGTTTATCTAGTATTTAATTGCAAACTAATGTGTTTTTCATAATTACGAGATAAAAGTGATGAGATATTTTCATGTCACAAGTAACTTTGTTTTTGTGGGGTAAACACCCACGGGGGGAATTGAACCTTGAATCTCACAATTTACATAATACTTCATAACACGATGATCACCAATTGATATGTCCCTTATGGGCCATGCCATGAGTAACTTGATCCAAATGTATTATTTTCATATATTGTGGAATAGTATGTCACAAAATACTATGTAGTGAAATTCTATGATGCATCATTGCTGTGTGAAAAATGCATGTGATGTAGGATTCATAGTTGGAATGGATTGGTGCTGCAAAACATTTATTGACAAAGTGAGTTACATAATTCACAACTATTTCAAGGAATGTATTTGTGCTACAAACATATTTTGTTAATTCAAAATATTGTAGATAAGAGGTATTTAGAGCAAGCCTCTCACCACATGGAATACTTTTCATCCTGGGGTATAGGTCAAGGAAACTGTGCATCAAGTGGAGAAGTTACCAAACTCAAGTAAATTCAGTTGCTTAGATTATTCATAATGGCCAGAAACACATTGATGATGTGTAGGAGTAATATTGGAGGTAACAATGAATTTAATGGGATATATTCTATGGAATACATAAAATAATTTTGTATTTAAATCAATAATTGTATCCTAGGATATGTTGGCCAATAGAGTCAACAAGAGCTAGAACTAGTTTTCTTTCATTAGAAAATGGTAACTTTGGTATTTCTGAAATAATGTAAGACTTGATTTATTGTTTTAAACTTCTCTCTATTAATATTATTTCTCTTCGAGGGACTCAACACGTTGTTTTCTTCATAGTAAGGGCTTTCCCTTAATGTATGATAAATTTTTAAATCCCCTCTTCCCATACATTAGTTTGCTTGTTATTTATTTTCTCAATGGTTATAGCTTTCTTTCATTATTTTATTTTATTTTTCTTGTTATTTTTTTTCTATAGGAATCAGTTATTTTGAATTAATGGATTATCCAACTTGATGTTCCATGGTTGAATATCTCATTATCCTTTCATTCCAAAATTTCAACTACTTGTGAATTTCTCTTCCAACATGACATGACCATGTGGTTGGCTGAGGAACTAATGAGTTGATTTGAGTATATTTCCCAATAAATAGAATATATTTCATGGTTTGAATGGTGTGTGATTCCCTTTATAACATACCATGGTCTCATGGTTGGATGAGGAATCAATTTACTTACTTTAATGAGTTTATACTTTTTTCTATAAATGTGTGATTTACTATTTAGTAGCTAATTTAATTGACATCACATAACATTCCCAGATTGAGAGAAATCACATGTCAACAATATTTGAATCCTTTATGGTTGCATATATAGTGCATAAAACCTCAGATATTGACATTCCCTTGTAGATAATTTAAGTGTAAGTCAGGGGATTTAGTAGGACATGTATTGGTGTAATTTTTTGTCTCACCAACAAGTAAAGTAATAACAAAACGAACCCTACCAGACATGGATTCTTGAAATGTTTATAGTTGAAGAAATTGTAAGGTTTATACTTTTTATGAAAAAATATATTTGTTATTGAATCACAAAAAATGACATAAAACTATTGTATGAGGCTTTACTTATTCTTTCCAATCATGCTATAAGAGCTAAGATATAGTTTAAGCTTCTTAATACCAAAAAAGTAATTAATATGTGGATGAAAGTGAGATATATATATTTTAATAGTAGTTAGTGAATTTATTAGGAAAATCTATGCTTAAATGCATATTAAATTTACATGTAGAGGTTTGATATACATAGTTCCTATTTGGATTCAAATTGGTCTCTATATAGACCTTCCATGCCATTGTTGATATAGATATTATATAATTAGGGGTTTATGTAAATATACATGCAAAAAAAGTCACGCAAAATTAGACAAAATTTTGTGGGCATTTAAAACTACACAACAAGAGGATCCTAAGGAGGACTATGAGGAAATCCATGTTCCATTGGAGGAACAACTAGATTCAAGTTCAAGAGGATAAAATTAGAAGGGAAATGAAATTTACCGAGTAGGAAGGAGACTAAATTGCATTAGTGCTAGATTTCTGTAGATCCTTTAATTACATTCAGAGGATATTGATTTCTTCATTCATTCAATGAGTCTGTTGTGGACAATTTTGTCACCCCCTAGAGACAGTCTAGAGTTGCCATAGACCAGTGCCTAGGACATCTTAATATAGCAAGGAGCTCTTCGTATAGTTTGGATTGTCAGTCCAAGAGTTCACTTACTATCTCTTGTTTGAACAAGGAAATTAGTTTTGAATGGGACCAATCTCTCTCAGAAGCTGATACAAAGAGAAGAATAATGTAGGGACATCATGTAAAACTCCAATACAAAGGCATCAGACAGTTCAGAGACAGCTTACTGTAAAGAGGGCCAGTTCAAATAATATATCACAGAAATCTAATATCAGGAAGTGAGTGCAGTGAGGAAACATAAAGAAGATATTAGTTAACATGAGATTGATACCCAGATACACAACAGAACCACATAAGGGCATATTAATTTATGAATCCTTATATGACAATGGCGTTTTAAAAGCACCCTCCTCAAGTAACTAATATAGCAGAAAATATGGAAGAGATGAACATGGAACAATATATCATGACTAGGCCTATTTAAAGCGCTTGACTAATTCCAGAAAGGGCACCAACAAGGATGAATCCTTACTGCAAACTAGTGAGCCACTCGCATTCTAGAACATGATACAAGAAGATAAATAGCATGAAATGAGATATTGTATTAATACATAAGGGAAATTACATACTGTGAGATACCAAAGACCAGAATCCTCATTACAGTTATAACTCCTCCTCACTGAGACCCTACGGGCTCTAAACCTTCATACAGAAATATTACAAAATGTATACAAGAGCCTTTTCACTGCACCGTTTGTTGATAGAAATCTGGAACCCTTACAATGTCTTCTTTTCGGGCCTTTATAGAAAAGATAGAGAATTCTAGAGAAGGAGGTAGATGAAGCACATTTAATGACTCAATTTGAATAATATGGTGGAAAACATTCGCGCCCTCTCTATGAATGACTAACTATAAATGACTGTACTTTACAATCTGTCTATAGAAATAAATGCTGGGAGATGAAAGTCTCCCTATAAACATGACACAAATAATAAAATATACATCGTTCCGCCTCTTACTGAAAGAGGAAAATCTGCTGCCATAAAACCCTGAGATAGCCTGCAATTCTGTACTGTACTCTCGACCTTTAGCTCTGAATTTAAATCTTATACCTTTAATGAAGGGCGAAGCCTCCCTTGATTTTCTCTAGAGGGTTCTGTAGATTCATATCTTTGTCTTCTTTAATGGTGGTCATTTCTCACACCTACCCTCGGCTTCTTCTTTAAATTTCACCAGCAGAATGTCGCCCTTTGACATGCTTTTTAACCTCTGCAATGGAGGCAATAAATTATGAGGCCTCTTGATCCAGGTGGATATCGGTGGCCACCCACCTATTCCATTTGGACCAGCACCATCAATTCTTGCAGCTTTTCACATTCAGCACAACTTACTATTTTTAGCAGGTTTTCGGGTCCTCCACTCTCGGAGCCGTTTTGGGGGCTTAATGATCCAGGTGGATATTGGTGGTCACCCACCTATTCCATTTGAACCCCCATCTTCAGTTCTTTCAATTTTCAAGTTGCAACAAAACTTACTATTTTTAGCAGTTTTTCGGGTCCTGAACTTCCGGAGCCGTTTTGAGGCCCTAAACGACATTTTTTGGGAAAACGGAGAGCAACATGGGTCCATGGACTGATGTTGATTGTTCAAAAATTGAATTCCTCGGATAGATCTTTCTAACGAGCTATTGAGCGCGTAAAACGAAGATCGGGTGCCAAAGTTATGCCCCCGGGAAGTTGAACCACCAATTTACCCAAACGGGCGCCCACAGTTTTGGTACCTCATCTCCTATGGTTAGGTTTTTGGACGTTTCAGATTCTACATTGTTTCTCAACAATAAATAGGCCCTCGAGCCTCATTGTAACACAGTTCAGAGGTCTGTAGCCATCACATCTCTTCTCAGAGATCCGCTACCAACACCCTAGCTATTTTATTTCCATTATGCCTGTAAGCATATTTCTGTTATTTGATATTAATGAAATGAAGCATTATTTCCGCTGCATCTCTATGTTCATGGTTATTTCTATATTTTGTTGCGTTCCTGCATAAATCTGGATCAGTGGTATCAGAGGGGGTCTGCTCTTTCTTTGTTTTTCTTTGCATGTCCCCAACGCGGTCAGGGTATAAGGAGTTAGGGCTCGATCTGGTTGAACCCTTGCAAGATCAGCCTCACAAACCCCGATGACCTCCCATGGCGGAAGAAAAGAAAGACGAGGGAGCAGGAGATCCTATCAAAATACTGCTCGAGGAGGCCCTCGAGAAACAAAGGAACGCGATGATGGATAACTTTGCTCAAATCCTTCAACGACTGCCCACATATGGCGCATCTGCATCCAACAGCCACTCTGGAGGCGCCACTCCCTTCAAGGTACAGGTAAACTTTTACATTCCTATATTTGAAGGAAAAATAGATGCAGACGCTGTAGACAGATGGTTAAATTTGTTGGAAGGGTATTTCTCGGTCCATGACTTCTCCGACCGAGAAAAGATTATTTTTGCACTCCTCAAAGCCGCCCCCCATGTCAAAGACTGGTGGGAAACCTACCGTGAGCAAGAGGGCGAAGGGGAACCCTCTCTGTTCTCGACCACACCCACTTGGAATTCGTTCCGAGACGACATCAAGGAACAATATTACCCTGTGGGGAGCTATGAGGACAAATACATCCAATGGACCACGCTGCGGCAACAAAAGGATCAAGATGTGCACGAACTGACGAATCTGTTCCATACCCTACGCACAAAGTCGGGTATTAAAGATTCAGAGAGACATTTGGTGCTCAAGTACCGCGGCTGTCTGCACAAACACATTCAGGAGGAAATGGAGTTCCTCGACATTACATCGCTTGGCACGGAATATCGCTATGCCGCCAAGATCGAGCAGAAATTTAAGCAGAAGAAGCGAGACTTTGGATCTGCGAATCCGAAAGGTGCCCCCGAATCGAAGAACAAGGGGCAAGGCCAAAGCAATGCGACTCAGAACAACACCACAAATCCAAATAAGGACACAGGGAAGTGGTGTGAATTTCATAACAGCCCCACTCACAACACAAACGAGTGTCGGGCCAAACAGTCTTTGGTGGCTGAACTAAAGGCACCCGAATCAGATGCATTTTCTGATCCTGAGTTAGAACCAGACAAAGGCAATGACAAAGGGAAGCAGATCATTGATGCGGATCCCAGTGCCTTTGTTGCCACCACCAAGATCCAGAAGGAGGGTCCAGAGGATCCAGAGGAGGGGGAGCGCCTCTTCCAGTCGCAGATGTGGGTGAAGGGTTCTCCGCTGCAGTTTCTCATCGATAGCGGAAGCCAAAAGAACCTCATTTCAGTAGACGTCGTGAAGCGGCTCGGCCTACCAACCATAGCACACCCGCAACCATATACCATCGGGTGGCTCCACCCAGGGAGAGATCTCCGCATCCACCAGCAGTGCCGACTTCCATATAGTATCAAGCCATTCACGGATGAGGTATTGTGTGATGTTGCTCCTCTTGATGTAGCTGATGTATTATTGGGCCAACCATACTTGTGGAGGCGACATGCTGTGTATGAGTCTAGGCCTCGGGCTGTTATTATTACTTTGGGAAATAACTTGTACAGGATACCGGAGGTAGTACCGCCTCCTGCCATCTCTTTGACTACTGCAAAACAACGCAGTAAGATTGTTTCCCAGACCAGGAAATTCATTTTCCTTACGACTCGCTCACAGGGAAAGAAGAATATTGTGGCCACATCCTCGAAACAGGGCTCCCTTTCACGGCTGCAGCAGATGGACAAAGTCATGGAGGAATACGATGACAATTTCTCCTCACTCATAGAGGCTACTCTACACTGTCAAGACAAGCACTCCATTGATCTGACTCCCAATGCACCACAACCTGATGTTGCCATACATCTTGCAACTACACATACAGAATCCAAACATGTATTGTATGAGGCTGATAAAGAAACCAAATTTACTAAACACATCCAGCATGTCCACCCGCAGGTCCATGACATCTTCAACACATCTAATACTCAGTTCAACAAAATTTGCCTCATCTCATGGAGGATCTCAACGCAATGGGGACCATTGCTTCCTAAGGAGGGAGGAATGATCCAAGTGGATATCGGTGGCCACCCACCTATTCCATTTGGACCAGCACCATCAATTCTTGCAGCTTTTCACATTCAGCACAACTTACTATTTTTAGCAGGTTTTCGGGTCCTCCACTCTCGGAGCCGTTTTGGGGGCTTAATGATCCAGGTGGATATTGGTGGCCACCCACCTATTCCATTTGAACCTCCATCTTCAGTTCTTTCAATTTTCAAGTTGCAACAAAACTTACTATTTTTAGCAGTTTTTCGGGTCCTGAACTTCCGGAGCCGTTTTGAGGCCTTAAACGACATTTTTTGGGAAAACGGAGAGCAACATGGGTCCATCGACCGATGTTGCTCGTTCAAAAATTGAAGTCCTCGGATAGATCTTTCTAACGAGCTATTGAGCGCGTCAAACGGAGATCGGGTGCCAAAGTTATGCCCCCGGAAAGTTGAACCACCAATTTACCCAAACGGGCGCCCACAGTTTTGGCGCCTCATCTCCTACGGTTAGGTTTTTGGACGTTTCAGATTCTACATTGTTTCTCAACAATAAATAGGCCCTCGAGCCTCATTGTAACACAGTTCAGAGGTCTGTAGCCATCACATCTCTTCTCAGAGATTCGCTACCAGACAGTTCAGAGGTCTGTAGCGAATGAGGCAGCAAAACAAAAAATCATAGGCAGGGGTAAATATATACAACATCGGCTCCATCTGGGGACGGCATGGTCGTCTTCGGGCATGTTGAGAACACACAGACCATTGAATATTTCATCCTATTTTCCAATTCCCCTGCGCTCCTTCTTCAGGTAATTGCCAGCATCCTTTTATTTACGAAAATAAAAACTAAAACAACTTATATACAATATAATACAATCAGGCATTCCCAACCTGGGTTAGAATTGGAAGTATGGTTTGAGAAATTGGCCATTCACAGGGGCATCCAGCAAATCACCCTGTAGGTTTTCTAACATGAAAGTATTATTTTTCCCTTGACTCACAACTTTGAATGGACCAAACCATAGCGGATCAAACTTGGCATGCTTGCCCTTCTCTGCTCTGCGAACATCCCATCTGAGAACCAGGTCACCAATTTGGAAGTTCCTATCCTTCGCATGCTGATCAAATACATTCTTTATTTTCTCCTGATATTCTATCAATCTCTGATTCACCTGGTTCCGTGTTTCTTCTAGTTCAATCAATTGATTAATCCTTCTGATCATGTCATCTGGTTCTTCCTGGCTTTCCTGCATGAAACGTGCTACCGGTAATGCCAATTGCACGGGAAACACGGCTGCCCGCCCATACACCAGCTCATAGGGAGATTTCCCTGTTGCTCTTTTGCTGGTTATTCTATTCGCCCATAGAGCAAATTTTAATTGAGAGTCCCAGTTCTTCTGATTTTCATTGATTGTTTTCTTCAAGGCTCTCACCAGGGTTTTATTAGAAGACTCTGCTAAACCATTTCCCTGCGGATGGTATGCTGTGGAATGAGTCAGAATGATGTTATACCTTTGGCAGAAGTTCACAAATCTGGCAGACCTGAAAGCCTGTGCGTTATCAGTTACAATTCTAGCAGGACAGCCAAACCTAGATATGATATTTTCCTCCATAAACTTCATTATCACAACATCTGTAGCATTTCTTGTAGGTATGGCTTCCACCCATTTCGTGAAGTAATCTGTGGATGTTAGTATCCATTTATATTGGCCACTTGATGGAGGATGTATTTCTCCTATAAAATCTAATCCCCATTTCTGAAAAGGTTCATTTACATGAATAGGAATCAAGGGAAAAGCTGCTAATTTCTGTCTTTCTACAAATCTTTGGCACTTGTCACATGCTCTGACCCAAGCAAAAGTATCTGTATACAATTTTGGCCAGTAAAAACCAGCCTTCAGGATTTTATGAGTTGATGCCCTCCAGATGTAATGTCCTCCACATATTCCCTCATGAAATTCTGTCAATATATTCTCTACTTCATTTTCTATGAGGCATAACAGTAATATGCCTGAAGGGTCTCTCCAATATAGTTGTCCATTGGCAATCATGTATTTCTGAGATTTCATTCTTACAGCTCTGTATTTTATCTTATCACAACTCGGAGGACAGCTAAGTGTTAAAAGATATTCAACTATTTCTTTATACCAAGGGCTAGTCAGGTATTTCATATGTACCTTTTGAGTGGCCATCTCCAGCCCTTGCTGTTCTTCTCTTTTCTCAGATTCTTCATTTGCTAACATGGATAGATTAATGCCCAAGGCTTGATTATTTGATTTAGATAACATCTTAGCCAGTCCCTGTCCTTTAATCAACTTGGTAGGCTTTATGTCTAGATCATACTCCTGTATTTTTGCAATCCATCTTCCTCTTCTACCTTCGCTGCCCCCCTGAACAAGAATGTCTTTGACAGCTGCTGTGGGAACATATGCAGTAATGTGAGATTGCAAAACATACACTCTAAAAGCTTTAAGGGACTTTACCAGGGCATATTCCTGCTTCTCCAATATATTATATTTCAATTCAGCATCATAAAGCACTTGACTGAAGAAAGCTATAGGCTGTTCATATCCCTCTTCATTTTTCTGTAATAATACTCCAGCAATTGTGTGAGGTGAAGCAAATGAAAAGATCATAAAAGGCTTGTTGTAATCTAGCCCAGCTAACACAGGAGCTTCAGCAAATGCTTGTTTTATCCTTGTGAATGCATCTCTAGACTCCTGGGACCATTTTACTTCATTCTCCTTTTTCAACATATCAGTTATATGCCTAACTATCTCAGCATAGTTAGGAATAAACCTTCTCAGGAAATTAATTCGGCCTAAAAACACCTGTACTTATTTCTTATTTCTTGGTAATGGAATGCTGTTTATTAATTCAACTCTCTTAGGGTCAATTCTCACACCATCTTTAGTTACAATGTGCCCTAAGAGTTTTCCCTCATCTAATGCAAACAAAGATTTTTGAGGATTGAGAGAAAGGCCGTACCTTCTGCATTTTTCAAAAGTTCTTCTTAAATGTTCAATATGCTCATCATCATTCTTTGAAAACATTGTGATATCATCAAGGTATACCACCAAAAACTTGTCCTGTTCTCCAACAAAGGCTATGTCCATTGCCCTCTGAAAAGTAGCCCCTGCATTAATTAATCCGAATGGCATCCTAGCATACATAAATGTTCCCCATGGGGTAGTAAATGCAGTTTTCTTCTGGTCTTCTGGAAATACAGCTACCTGATTATAACCAGAAAATCCATCCATCATTGACATTCTGGACGCTCCCACCACTTTCTGCAGGATGTGGTCCATCTTAGGCAGTGGATAATTATCCTTGAGAGATGCTCTATTCAAATTCCTGAAATCCACACATAGCCTTATTTCTCCATTCTTCTTTCGAACAGGAACAAGGTTTGCTACCCATTCTGAGTACCTCAATGGCACAATTATTTTGGCTTTCAGTAGCTTCTTAACTTCTTTTTCAATAGAGGGAAGCAGCAGAGGATTTATCTGTCTGAGTTTCTGCTTATAAGGCTTTGCATCTTCCCTCAAAGGAATTTTGTGTTGCATTATATTAACGTCAAAAGTTTTTAGGTCCTGATAGGACCAAGCAAATACATCTCTGTAAGATTGAAACAACTTCAAATATTTTTCTTTGTATTCTTCTGGGACTCTTTTAGATAATTTAACAATTTTGGGATCTGCATAAGTACCCAGATTCAAATCTCCCACTTGATCTTCTTCTGTCACCTTGTTTGGCTACAAAGGAATATCATCTTTGTTAAATAATATTTCTAGAGGCACCAGACCTCTAGGTATAACATTTCCTTTCAGCTGCAGCACTTTATTTCTTGCTATTCTTTCTTCCCATTTATTTTCTGCAATATTTCCAACTTCTTCCTCCTTGTCATCATCAATCTCCATATTGGAGAATTCTCCCACGGTCTCCATGAATCTCTTCATCTGTTCATCATCTTCAAACACCTTCCAGTGCTTTATATTATCTGGAATGGATGGTCTGTAACGTACCTCCACTTCATATCTTAAGAGTGGGTTTTGAGGAGGACGGAATGTACTGGCTGCTACAGCAAGAGAATCTGCTATCCTATTTTTCTCCCTGGGCATGAACTGTATGTTAAATGCTGAGAAGAAATTTTCTATCATGTCCCATACTTCGTTTCTATATGCTCTGAGCCGAGGGTGCTTAGTTTGAAATTCATTTTTGATCTGCCTTACCACCAGCTCAGAGTCTGCCAAGACTTTTAAACATTGGATACCCATGTTTCTGGCTGTCTGTAGCCCCAATAATAGTGCTTCATATTCAGCTACATTGTTTGTAGCCTCATACTCTAATTTAAAAGACAGTGGCACCCATTTTCCTGTAGGAGAAATTATTAACACCCCAGCTCCATTGCCTTCTCTTGAGTTTGCTCCATCAAAATGCAAAATCCAAATTCCTAATTCCTGATCTCCTTTAGGTTGCTCAGCTTGGATTTGACCAAAAAGGGGCTCATGAGCATAATTTTGATTTTCTTCTAACATCAAACATGAGAAGTCTCCCTCTTTGTTATAAACTGGAGAATTCTCTGAGCAGTCAGCCTTAGTTACCATTTTAACAAATCTAGTCTCCCTGTACAACCTCCTTTCCTGACCTCCAAAGACTGGTACAGTAGCATATGTTAAATCCAACTTAATTGATCCCCCAATCTTTGTGCCCCAGGACCTTGACAGCAGCATGCCAAAGCGGGCTGGGATATCAGCAACCACAATGTCCATGACCACACTCTTTGCTGGAATTTGGGCCAAATTGACCACTAAATCTTTAATCATTCCCAAGCATTTAACCCTTTTGGAATCAAATGAATATAAATCTTTGTATGGTATTGTAATTTGTAGTCCTAGTTGCTCCATGATAGACAAAAGCATAAGATTATGGGAAGCCCCTGAATCTAACATACAATTATGTAACAGCAGGTCATGGATGACTAATGACACATAAAAAGGAGGAGTAGAAGGGTCTATATCCTCGACATGTGGGCCAAAGACTACCATGGGTCTTTCTTCTTGAAGGTTTAAACTATTAGGTACAATTGGTGCTTCAGGAGGGAGTATGAAGGAAGTAACCTGAGACTGATATACGGGCTGTTTTAATAACTCAGTCAGGGGGACTGGAATCTTGATCTTCTCAAGCTCTTTTTGCAGATTGAAAGCAGATGGGGGATTTTCTATCACTACTTCTTTTGACTCCTTATTTTCAGCTGAAGATTTGACTTCTTTTGACACTGGCTCAGCGTTAGGAGGACTGACTATTTTCGAAGAAGAAGGAATCTGATCATTGGACTGCAAGGGAGTATTTAGAGGATTCTTACCTTTTTCTATGCTCTTCTTTGTTGCTGATTCCTTCTGAGCAGATACTTCTTTCTGAGGTGGCTCCTCTTCTTGATCTTTAGTTCTGGTCCTCTTCCTTGAAGATCTGAGATCATATTTTACATTGAACTGTGCTTGCATGAAATCAAAAAATTGCTTACAATAATGATCAATCTCTGCTTCTTCTTCTTCATCTTGCAATGGACATTCCATATCATCGTTATTTGAAAAATCCAGATTTGAATCTTCTAATCCATAAGCTGCCTCCCCAGTGGAGTCATCTACTGGACCTTCCAGGTACAAGGGATGAGGTACCTGACCTTGTTGTTCCTTTGCTTCTCTCGGCAATATCTGCAATGGTGGCCTTCTATACTGGGGATTGTATCCTTTGTTTGGAGCATTGTAATAGTTCTTGGGAGCTGCATTCTTAGCTTCCAGTTCAAGCTTGACCATCTTCTTTATCATTTTGCTTATTTCATCCATTTTATCTGAATATTTTTCCTGATTAGAGGTGGAAACCTCTTCTTTGCCTCTCCTCCTAGTATCCTGTTCAATTTTTCCCTTTAATTTCCCAGTAGAGGCAAAGTTTGCTTCAAGCTCCAGGGCATCTGACTGTGCATCATCTAACGTAGCTGGTTTTCTTTCCCTCAATGCGAAGCTGAAATCAAGATCAAAGGCTGCTATAAAAACTATCTTAGCAGCTGTTTCATGGGGCTTCATCTCAGGAGGCAGGCTCAGATATAACTTATTGAATCTTTTGATGAACTCTGATACCCCTTCATTCTGTTTCTTCTTCATAGTATTAAACTCGGTAAGACACTGACCGTGATCTTTCTTTTCTCCCCACTTCCTGAGAAAAGTATTCTCCATAATATCCCAGGTGGTTATTGAACGGTTCCCCAATGTCTTGAACCATTTTCTAGCTTCCCCTTCCAGAGATTGCACAAATAACCTCAAGACCACGTCCAAATGTTCAACATTTAAGTTTTCTGCAAAAGAGCAAAAAGTCTCAAAATGTTTTTGAGAATCAACTTCATTTTCACCATTAAATCTTGGCAGAATCTTTAGATAATCCTGTGGCATATCATTCAGCACTTGGGTTAAGGCCAGAGGAGCATATTTATTTAATAGGAAGGCTGGGACATTAGCCATTGGAGGAGGTGGGGGTTGAGCAACAGTCTGAGAAACAAATGAAGGAAGAGGAGTAGGGGGGAGTGGAGTGTGAATGACAATGGGGATATATTGCACAGAAGCCTGAGGTGTGGATGGGAATAGTTCACGGTTAACAGCAATTACTTCTGTGACTTCTTTAATTTCCTCAGCCTCGGGAGTAGGATGAGAATCTTCTTCAATCCGGACACTTCCTCTACGTGGATTTTCCGAGTAAAACTCGGGATTTTCTGTTCTAACTTATTGAGAAGAAGAGGGCGGATAATCTTCAACGGAATATTCAGGGTTCTCAGCATGAACTGACTTCCTCTCCTTCCAAACTCTTTTATGAATGATCTTCTCTGGGTCAGACATGTAAGGTGTTTTCGACTGAAATGTATCTGACCTCAAATGTGGCTTTCGAGAAGCCAGGACTACCAATAAAATTTATCAGATAAAGACCAGTGGAGTCGGCAAGGTGAGAGATATGCAACTCTTCAACTCTCCGTGCTCACCTGATTAGAGAGTGAAAACAATTTGTCGAGGCCCAGGGAAACTGATGTTCTTGAATTCGTTCCCCGGCAACGGCGCCAGAAAGGTGTTGTGGACAATTTTGTCACCCCCTAGAGATAGTCTAGAGTTGCCATAGACCAGTGCCTAGGACATCTTAATATAGCAAGGAGCTCTTCGTATAGTTTGGATTGCCAGTCCAAGAGTTCACTTACTATCTCTTGTTTGAACAAGGAAATTAGTTTTGAATGGGACCAATCTCTCTCAGAAGCTGATACAAAGAGAAGAATAATGTAGGGACATCATGTAAAACTCCAATACAAAGGCATCAGACAGTTCAGAGACAACTTACTGTAAAGAGGGCCAGTTCAAATAATATATCACAGAAATCTAATATCAGGAAGTGAGTGCAGTGAGGAAACATAAAGAAGATATTAGTTAACATGAGATTGATACCCATATACACAACAGAACCACATAAGGGCATATTAATTTATGAATCCTTATATGACAATGGTGTTTTAAAAGCACCCTCCTCAAGTAACTAATATAGCAGAAAATATGGAAGAGATGAACATGGAACAGTATATCATGACTAGGCCTATTTAAAGCGCTTGACTAATTCTAGAAAGGGCACCAACAAGGATGAATCCTTACTGCAAACTAGTGAGCCACTCGCATTCTAGAACATGATACAAGAAGATAAATAGCATGAAATGAGATATTGTATTAATACATAAGGGAAATTACATACTGTGAGATACCAAAGACCAGAATCCTCATTACAGTTATAACTCCTCCTCACTGAGACCCTACGGGCTCTAAACCTTCATACAAAAATATTACAAAATGTATACAAGAGCCTTTTCACTGCACCGTTTGCTGATAGAAATCTGGAACCCTTACAATGTCTTCTTTTCGGGCCTTTATAGAAAAGATAGAGAATTCTAGAGAAGGAGGTAGATGAAGCACATTTAATGACTCAATTTGAATAATATGGTGGAAAACATTCGCGCCCTCTCTATGAATGACTAACTATAAATGACTGTACTTTACAATCTGTCTATAGAAATAAATGCTGGGAGATGAAAGTCTCCCTATAAACATGACACAAATAATAAAATATACATCGTTCTGCCTCTTACTGAAAGAGGAAAATCTGCTGCCATAAAACCCTGAGATAGCCTGCAATTCTGTACTGTACTCTCGACCTTTAGCTCTGAATTTAAATCTTATACCTTTAATGAAGGGCGAAGCCTCCCTTGATTTTCTCTAGAGGGTTCTGTAGATTCATATCTTTGTCTTCTTTAATGGTGGTCATTTCTCACACCTACCCTCGGCTTCTTCTTTAAATTTCACCAGCAGAATGTCGCCCTTTGACATGCTTTTTAACCTCTGCAATGGAGGCAATAAATTATGAGGCCTCTTGATCCAGGTGGATATCGGTGGCCACCCACCTATTCCATTTGGACCAGCACCATCAATTCTTGCAGCTTTTCACATTCAGCACAACTTACTATTTTTAGCAGGTTTTCGGGTCCTCCACTCTCGGAGCCGTTTTGGGGGCTTAATGATCCAGTTGGATATTGGTGGCCACCCACCTATTCCATTTGAACCCCCATCTTCAGTTCTTTCAATTTTCAAGTTGCAACAAAACTTACTATTTTTAGCAGTTTTTCGGGTCCTGAGTAAGCCACGTAGCTGTACGGGGAACAGGTGGAAGGGTGACATGGCAGCGGAGTCAACAGGTGGGGAGACTGAACTCTGGGCCGTCAGATCGCAAATACAGATCAACGGCTGGGAGGTGAAGAGGGCGGCACAATGGTGGGCCACAAGGCAAGCCGAACACGAGTTAACGGGCGAGCGGCTTCAGAGAATATCTGCTGTCGGATTGAGGCCAGCAGATCCAACGGCTCAAATGAATTTCGCTGCTCGGCGATTGTACAGACTTTAATGCGCAGGGAAAGCAGTTTTAGGGCCCATACCAAAGACACGCGGCATGTTTTAAATGGAATCGCTGCCCCCATGGTAAATACCGCCGGCTCGGTGGAAGCGGTGCGGGACAATACCGCCGGTTTCTACAGTGGGATACGGACGCGGGGGCCACCATATAAAAAGATCTCCGCTTCGTTGATTTAATTTGATCGGACGGTTGCTATCGCCCCCCGTTAACATAAAACAATAAGCTCTCTTCCCTTTGGCTTGTGGTTTTCGGGCTCGGGTCACATGGTAGCTAAAGCACGGGGGCTAGGGTATTAGGACTGGGCCCGATAAATTTAAATTATGGGTTTTTAACCTTTGTGGAGCGGATTTTTGGGCAGAACCAGTAACATTAAACAGGAGCATGAGGTTTTAGGCCACGGTGGAGCTTTGAAATGGATTCGAATGAGGCAGCAAAACAAAAAATCATAGGCAGGGGTAAATATATACAACAGAGTCAATTTCCCATTTTCAATAAATATTTCCGTAGTGGAGGCCAACTATGTTTCTATATGGTATAAGTATATTTGAAGCACATTAACACTTTTCTAGTGCATAATCCTCTTGAGGATATTCCTAAAACTCATTCCACCATCTTGGAGTTTGTTTAAAAGCCACACATACTAACATTTTGAAAAGAAGGAAACCCGCCACGTTACTGTTATGATCCATATACATATAAATCAGAAGTACATACCATCTAAAACAATATAAGCATGGAGAAAAACTCAAATATATATAATAATAGGAGAGACTCCTCGAAATACCTAATTACATTCATACATCCCAATCATATCTCTCCATAATGAACACATGACCTCTATATATTCCTATCCACACATTGCACATGTGGTCCCTTCATTATTAGGATGACCCTATTACATATACATTTAACCCCATATATGCCTAACCTTGGGGAATATCATATCCATTAACCTAAAGGCTAATATAGGCCCCCTTTTAGGTCATAACAACTTACATAAAATGACAACATTCATAAAAGAATTATTGTTCAACATTGAAGCAAGCTAGTTTAACTACTCAACTCATTATTCTTCCTACTTATTCAATCTAAAATTTTAGTGGCCTTTGGCCTACTATTTTCACACATACATAGTTAATCCAACATAGCATTTAAACATAGAGCCTTGAAAAATATTAACATTTCATATACAAAGAGGAAAATGCAATATCCCAAAATTGTGAATCACAGCAAAGCCTGTTGGAATAACGATTTCTTCAGAAATTGGTGCATTGAAATGATTTTGCAGCCCCTGGATCCCTTATATTAGTGGATCTAATGTATAAATCCAAAAGGAGAGAAAAAAAAAATCAAACTAGGTGAGGTAAACAGACCTCCCACCACCTAGTATGGCTGAAAAACACCCAAAGAATGGGGCTGCAGTCATGCACATCAACTCTGCTTCAGAAATAACGCAGTCCCACTGAGTTAACGCAAAATAAAAATATGGAGGCTAAATATTTACGTGTACATCAGTAAAATAGATCTATAATGTGGCCCATACAATGTACAAGAGAGAAATAAAATATTTACAGAAAGAATCCCTCAAGATTGAGGTGCTGCAACAACAATACGAGACTGCAAATCTTGACAATGTTATTTTATGGGCTGAAGCAGCTGTTTATTAAATTTAAGATCTAGAACAGATCTGTGTACAAAATATAGATCTATATTAGATTTTTACACTAGATGAGTTCCTCTACAAATTCCCTTTGAGGTTTTGATCAAAACATGAATGTACAGGAGTAGATCTGAGATCTAGAATTACAGATCTGCTGCAATATTTAGGAATTCTGTAGTAAATAGAAGCACAAGTAAATCAGATCTAAAACAAACATGGATTGGATGGCCAATCCATGGATCACCAGAGTGAAAGGGATAAACCTATCACCAGAGATCTCTCCTCCAAAAAGCAGTCAAAACACCCTGCAACTGAATACTTGCAGATAACGCAGTTATGGAAGGAAAACTACACTGTAGGCTCTAGCACTGGTTTGGACTGATGCCAAGATATGAAATGGTAGCTCAAAGGATCCAAAATCCTTTTGCCAATGGGGTAGACAACTTCCCCACTAAAAAGAGCCTCTAGATTTGCCTAGATCGGAGTAGATCTAGCCTCCACTTACTGTAGCTTACAAAAACAATCAAACCCTCGACAGGATCTAAATTGTGGTTGGAAGATGAAGCTTCGCCAAATGCTGGATAGTGGGAAAGATGCAACAAGACTCCTCCAAGAGCTTCTCTTAGGAAGGAGGTGGGATTCCCGACCAGGAACACCCAAGTGCTAAACAACACTATTTTCAGCTAAACAGCTAGAGAATGAGGGATGTATAAACAGACAATACCTTCAGCAATATCAAATGATCAACCCCCTCCTTGGTGTCCTCCTCTTTCTTTTATAATGTGGATGTATTTCTAAACCTTAAACCATCTTGACGAATTAGCCTCATTTACATGAGTGGCCTCCAACGTGGACGCGTTGTGCCTTTTGGAGATACATTGCACCTAGACAACGTTGTTGATTTGGTCATGTTGACCAAGTCAATTGATCCAGCCTCTTTCCCACTTAAGGGTGTTTATGAAAATAGCTCAGATTTAGCTTTGTTCACATTGAGCATTGATTTATTTTTCTGTTTAGGAGTTTTATTTATCCTCCTTCACAATTTTATTCATCAACATGAAAAATCAAAACAAGACAAAGCAAAATTGAATATTCCCATTAGCTTGGGCTAAGTGGGAATATTACAGTCCTCCCCTCCAAAATGTTGCTTATCCTCAAACAACTGATAGGGTGAGTGTTGCAACACTTCTCCTTCCCCATTGGTGACACCATCAAGGATACAACTCTTTGCATAAGCGGAGTGTTCAACAATCCATCCTTCCATGAGTTGTCTCTGCTAAATCATCATGAGATGTACATAATCCATCCCACAAAGTGTCAAGAATGCTGCTGGAACAAACAAAATGGCTGAACCCCTACTCTCCCTGAAATAAATAGCAAAGTATATAAAGAGAGTCTCCATCCCATTTGGTACACAAATGCCTCTTATTCTTCCTCCATACAAATCCAAAAATAGGACAAGTACATCATCCATGTCTGGAAGAAAAATTACAATTACATAAACAAAAATTTGAACAAGAGGAGGTGGGCCATAGTCCAACATATGGTACCAGCGCAGGGCATCTCCTGCCTGCATCAGATCAAGATGTGGTAAGTGGTCTTCCCACCACTTACTTGCAGCCCTTACCATCTCACTTTGGCTGAAAGTGTGAGATAAGTTTGGTGCCTTAGGGAAGCACCCATCATGATAAAGAATCTCCCTTTGTTCATCAAGGGAGTGGCCAAATTTAGAAACTTGAGTGGCCCACTGTCTGCCATGAAGTTTACATGATATATCACTCCTCCTTGGAGCCATGGCCTGCATAAACATGGTGAATGAATATGTATAATCAGAAAATAAAACTTGACTTACATAATCAAATTCCTCACCATAAATACCTCTCATACACATGGATTTGTGCATAAATCTTTCTCCTCTCCCAAAAGAAGAAAGAGATGGCCGAAATAACCCCTTTATGGAGTCATATTGTTGTCCCAACTCCACATACTTCATGCATCTTCGAAAATGCTGATAGAATTCTTATTTCAAGCCTTCCCAATCAAATCTTCTGATGATGATTTTGTAGATCCTCATGGAGTACATATGGTTGAAACATAACTCTTTGTAAGCTCCTTGTAGCATCTCCTGCTTGAGCTTGGAGGCTCTAGGCAAGAATACTCTACCATGATGATAGATGACGTCTTCTTGGACTAAATAGCCCTCTTCATGCAATTGGTCATCAAGTATCATGCAAGTGTGCAGACCTTTGGAATAATCCACTAGAAGTAGGGATTTCCAATACAGATCTAGATGGTTCAACAGTGACAAGGAAAATGATGTATCAACAGAAATGGTTGTCATGCTGCTGATCTCTTCCTTGACATCTCCTATGTCAAATGTGTGTGTTGGAAGGCTAATCCTTCCATTATCCTCCTCCCACAGCGCAAATCCAGATATGAGAGTGGGTAGTGATGATAAGGGAACAAGATCTCCCTTCTTCTAGAGCTTACCCAAGCCTCCCAGCGCTATAGCTCTATCTTCTAATGATCCAATCCTTCTTGGATTCATGAGTGGAGCACCAAGATGTGATACACCTTTCACCAACTCTGAATCAGGTGGTCTTCTAGGGGGTTTTCCACAAGACAGTGATGCCTCATGGTTCATCCTCACATGCCTATCAAATGGGAACAACATCTCCCTACTCCCACTGTGCAAGTTCACCTCTGATTTTTGTGTGGAAGTCCCATGATAATTTGATGTCACTCTTAAAGATGCAAGAGTGCTCTTGATTGGAAAATTTGCTCCCTTCTCTTCTTCATGCACCAGTGGATCATCTCTTGCTATGACAATGTTATGACCCTTCCTTTGTTTTGTATTATTGTCTACTAGCATAGACACTTGCTGCTCACCTTCCTCATGTATAAGATCCTAGGGGCCTTCTTGAAAAGATAAAAGATCCCTCCTAGTAGAAGAAATGGCTTCCTCTCCATATCTTAATAGAAATATATTTCCTCCTACTGTCACAGCGCTGGAGGAACATTTCAGTTATTCTCCTTCCTTCTCCTCATCAATGGAGTATGCCTCATCAATAAGAGATCATGTTTCTTGATCTCTCCTTGAAAAAGGAACACCCATGTATTTTCCTTGAGAAGGATGCTCTTGCTGAAGTGGGGCCTTTGCCCTTGGAAAATCATGTGGCAGATCTTCAACCCTTTCAGCAATGTTCTGAAATAGAGTTACCTCCATGGATCCTTCCATATCATGAAAAGGTTCTGATTCCTTGGGATTAGTTTGCTTACCCAAAGAATTTCCAGATGGCATAGAATCAAATCTCTTCACTAACCTCCTAGTGAACCTTGCATAAGTAGAGATGTTTATACCCTTCAATGAAGAAGACTCAAACAACCACCAGGTATATGCTTTACCTTGGAGCTGTAGTGCTGCTACTCTTATGGATTCTTCTTTAGAGACTTGATGGAGCTGCAAATAGGTTTCAAGCTTCCCTACCCAAGATTGGGCTGAGCTCTTAGGTGATCCATCAAAAACAGGTAGAGAAAATCTACCAAAAGTGGGCTGCATGCACCCTCACTTCTACTATAGCTGTAGGATCTCCTTTCTTATTTAAGCTGACAGAAATTTGGAGAAATGAGTTGTTCTTTGAATCTCTTTGACTGATATTCATACTCTTGGAGATATTTACCAAGAGTTTCCTCCTCTGGTGTTCCTTCTCCTCCTCCTTCCTTTGACAAGAAAGTGGGCATGTTACAGCGTTGTAGATCAGGTTGTGTGGCTGAATTCTCACACATAGAATAAGAAGTACTGGGGCTCCCTTGATGTGAAAATTTCCTTGAGGGATCTGCATATCTTTCCCTCCTCATTCCCTAGATTTCTTCCTTCAGCTCATGCATAGCTTGAGAAAGAGTGTTAGAAATCTCTTCTCTTCTAATCCTTCCAGATAAAGGGGTTTCACCCTTCTTCTCTTTGTCTTCTATGTAATATTTCTTCTGTATTATTCTTTGGTTCCTCTCCTCTCTATCAGTGAGAGGTTCTTCTCCTTCTGGAAACATATTGGCTCTGCAAGAAAAGCACAGGCTGTGCCAGGAAAGATGCTTTGATACCACTGTAATATCCCAAAATTGGGAATCACAGCAAAGCCTACTGGAATAACGCTTTCTTTAGAAATTGGTTCACTGAAATGAGTTTTTAGCCCCTGGATCCCTTATATCAGTGGATCTAATGTCTAAATCCAAAAGGAGAGAAAAAACAAATCAAACTAGGTGAGGTAAACAGACCTCCCACCACCTAGTATGGCTGAAAAACACCCAAAGAATGGGGCTGCAGTCATGCAAATCAACTCTAATTCAGAAATAATGCAATCCCACTGAGTTAAAGTAGAATAAAAATATGGAGGCTGAATATTTACATGTACATCAGTAAAAAAGATCTATAATGTGGCCCATACAATGTACAAGAGAGAAATAGAAGATTTACAGAAAGAATCCCTCAAGATTGAGGTGCTGCAACAACAATATGAGACTGCAAAGCTTGACAATGTTATTTTATGGGCTGAAGCAGCTGTTTATTAAATTTAAGATCTAGAACAGATCCGTGTACAAAAATATAGATCTATATCAGATCTGTACACTAGATGAGTTCCTCTACAAATTCCCCTTTGGGTTTTGATCAAAACATGAATGTACAAGAGTAGATCTGAGATCTAGAATTACAGATCTGCATCAATATTCAGGAGTTCTACATTAAATATAAGCACAATTAAATCAGATATGAAACAAACATGGATTGGATGTCCAATCCATGGATCACCACAGTGAAAGGGAGAAAACTATCACTGGAGATATCTCCTCCAAAAAGCAGTAAAAACACCTTGCAACTGAATACTTGTAGATAACGTAGTTATGGAAGGAAAACTGTGATGTAGGCTCTAGCATTAGTTTGGCCTGATGCCAAGATCTAAAATGGTAGCTCAAAGGATCCAGAATCATCTTTCCAATGGGGTAGACAGCTTCCCCGCTGAAAAGAGCCTCTAGATTTGCCTAGATCTGAGTAGATCTAGCCTCCACTTGCTGCAGCTTACAAAAACAATAAAGCACTTAACAAGATTTGAATTGTGGTTGGAAGATGAAGCTTGGCCAAATTCCGGATAGTGGACATGATGCAACAAGACTCCTCCAAGAGCTGCTCTTAGGAAGGAGGTGGGATTCCCGACCAGGAACACCCAAGTGCTAAACAACACTATTCTCAGCTAAACAGCTAGAGAATGAGGGATGTCTAAACAGACAATACCTTCAGCAATATCAAATGATCAACCCCCTCCTTGGTACCCTCCTCTTTCTTTTATAATGTGGAAGTTTTGCCAAACCCTAAACCATCTTGATGAATTAGCCTCATTCACATGAGTTACCTCCAACATGGACTGCGCTGTGCCTTTTGGAGATACATTGCACCTAGACAACGCTGTTGATTTTGTCCTGTTGACCGAGTCAATTGATCCAGCCTCTTTCCCACTTAAGGGTGTTTATGAAAATAGCTCATATTTAACTTTGTTCACATTGAACATTGATTTATTTTGCTGTTTAGGAGTTTTATTGATCCTCCTTCACAATTTTATTCATCAACATGAAAAATCAAAACAAGACAAAGAAAAATTGAATATTCCCATTAGCTTGGGCTAAGTGGGAATATTACAAAAAATATACTTATTCATTCCACTTAATTCCACAAGAAACTGAAAAAGGGCCTACCAATATCCACCCAATCATAGGCATAACTAAATTACAAATTTATTGTAGTTTGCCACCCCCGAGCTAGTTATGATGTTTGAAGGATGCTTCACTCATGGTATTACACCATGGTCAATTTTTGGGATAGAGAATGAAGTCCATTCTCCTTCACTTGATGGGAAACAAGAATTACACTTCTCAAACATTGATTTTAGGATGAAGACACAATAAAAGTATGACCACTGAGGGTTTTCACAACACAAAGGGATACCCTTCACTGCTTCCTATATTTCTATTGACGATCCCTCTTTCTAGTGATTTAGGTGCAAAAACACAATCTACAGGTTGATTTCTTCTCGGTCTGCCTCACTTAAGCATAGGGCTATCTCATTAGTTTCATTAGCTACCACAACTCAAGTCTCGCCTTTTCAATCCAGTTTCTATTCACATATTTACAAGTTTACAGGGTTACATGGCTTTGGTTCATAGGTTCACAAGGGTTCTGAGATTCACTTATAATTTAGGTCTATGTCTCCAATCACTACAATAATCCTCCTTCAACTTTAAAAAAATAAATTGGTTATCCCTCCTTTGTTCTGCCCATGAGTGCTACCTTACATAAGAGAGGTATGGTTTCCCCTTTTCAGGTTGCAAAATCAACATGACTCTACCATAACGTACTTGAATTATACTTGGATGAATCGAATACTTCCTCCCCCATTTCCTCATTAGGAAATTTGTAGTTAAAAAAGAAAATCGGGGTCAAGACATTAAATTCATAGAAGATGGGAAACTTCCCAATTTCCCTTACATGATTCATAAGCAAGCTATCCTTCCAAAAATTGGGATCCATGTAGGCTTGTACTTCTTCAACTTTAGTAGTTTATAAATTAAATAAAAATATTAACATGATATAGTCTTGGAAATATATCCATGTTGGTATTTGAGCATTACAATACTTTAGTTACATTAGAAAACTTGGGTGTTAGAAAAAGGTTATGACAAGAAGGATGTGATGTATTCTTTTTTGATTGAATTATTGGGCATCAAGGATAGTCATTGAAACATGTAATTGATTTAGGCTTAGGGGTGTCCAACTATACAAAGATATGGTACAACTAAGCCTATGGTTAGGTGGAGAGTCATCCTTGAAATATTGGTTGTAATCAATGAGATCAAAGGCTGGTTCTCAATAGCTTTGGGTTCACAAATTGTAAGTAAGATGGGTTCTTCAACTCTTAGCTGTGATTTCTCACCACTAGAATCTTAAGTGGGCCTAATGGCTAAGTGCATGTCTTTCCTTGTAATAGGTAATAGGTTCAAAACCAGAGGGGGGTAATTTTTTTATGCCTTCATAGACTTTAATAGTCAAATAGTTGCACGAAGGTGGGTCCCTTGTCTGACAAACTAGGGGGTCTCATACACCAATTTGGTGTCTAGCTTTGCTGTGACCTTTAAATCGGATTACTATATTTTTACTTTCAAAATAAGCTTGTAATTTCATTAAATAATAGATAAAAAATACATTTTGTATATACACACTAAAATGTGTGCATTATCCTTGAATTTGCTCAGATCCATGAGTGGTGAAACTATGCCAAAAGTATATGCATAAATCATAACAAATAAAGACCAAATTTCCCATAATAATGTACATACAAAGTAGTGAAAAATAACGAAAAAAATGTTAATATTTGGGAATATCAAGAGACACTAATCTTACCCTTCTTTTTATGGACCCACTACCAAACCCGGAGAGAGGTGCCAACTATAACCAAGGCCAAAGCACACTTAGATATTTGCATAGGATGATCCATGTATGAGTCTAAGCTCTCAGAAACATGGACACATTTTTTGCCCCCCAAACAATCCTCCATGTGTGTATCTTTAGTATGTTGTTCTCAAACCATGAGATTTTCAATCTCTACCATGTTTTGTTTAGGAAAGGCATCATCCTATGCCACCACACACCCAATTGTGTGTAAGCCATGATGTATATGAGAATCCTCTTTTGATTGGATTGTTTATTTTTCCGAAATTCCCCCCTCCTCATCAGTCCCTTCTTCTTTTTTGGGTTATTTTTGGCCTGGGGACATGTGTTCTATAAAAAGCCAATTTGAAAACATTCTCGACATCTAAATTTCGTTGTTAGCTCTCGATTTTGACTCTTTTTTCCACACCTATTACATCATTTTTTCCATCTTTTTCGTCCATTCTCTGCCATTTTCACCATATTTTATGTCTTATAATGCATACCAAGGTAAATAAACTATGCATTTTATTTTTAAGTGTTTGAGTAAAAATTGAGTATTAAAATTAAATTTAGATAGAATTGGAAAAGCTCGTAATGGCTCATTTAAAGTCATGTTTGCAGGACACCTGGGCGCAAATGGAAGATATATTCAGAAACTAAAGGAACCAAGGATGGTGGAATACCTATTGGCCAACTCCAAATTAGTTAAAATAGGTTGAGTCAATGCTGGTCAAAATTGACCATTCATTCAAGAAATCCCATGATTTAAGGGGCAGATTTAGGAATTTTTGGGATTTATCCATATTTTATGCAATTGAAAGGATGCATTCAACCCATGGGATGTAATATGACTCTTTTAGGTGGTTACAAAAACAATAGAAATCTTGTTATATTTTTGGCCTATTTAAGCAATGTTACCAACAATTATGAAATACATTATGACTATTATTTTTTGAGTATAAGTTGAAGACTTGGCTTCTTATTTCTTGTGTATACTTTCATGTGTGATGTGAATGGATGATTGTTTTTAAGTGTAACAGGCAATGGTGGATGGACCCCATGCTGAGGTAAGTACACTATTGTTAATTTATGTGCATAAATGTATGTTAGCATTTTCATTTTTTGTGTTAATATTTCATTTTTGTTTAATCAATTGTGAATGTTTATTGTATAAAAAAACTTGCTTGCTATGGATATTGAGGTAGTGGAAATTATTTATCTCGAATGATTAGTTTCAATAAAGAAGGAAAAACCAGGTCTCTAAGTTAGAGCCTCTTCTTTGTTAACTAAGATTGAATTGAAATCAATATTCATGTACTAATTTCTTCCTGCTTTCTTAAATTAGATGCTTTATGGTTTGGTAACTTAGATAAGTGAATTTGTTTTGGCTGAATGAATAGAAACGATAAGGAAGGACTTGTAACATGCATTTATTAATTTTTGAGTATCTAAGCAATTACTTTCTAAACTAGTTAGATCTAAGATCCTTATACTTTGGGTGTGTTTCTAAATTTACGAACCCGGATTGGTATTAAAATACATACTCTAATTTACCTCAATAAATTGGAATGAAATTTTTGGTGTCGTTTCCGGGGAAGCACGCTTAGATACATCTAGTTAGGAAAACAAAAAACAAAAAAACAAAAACATCTTAGGATTTTTCATTATGGTTATTCATGCCTAGAAAAATAGATGAAAAGGGTAGATATACAAAAAAAGATCCCCAACCACTCAAGCATTGGTGGGAGTAGAACCATATTTGGAAAAATTAAAGGAAACGTTTAACTCTTTTTGAAAGACAACCTTTGTTGGATTATAAAGTAAAGAAAAAACAAACACAGGTAGAAACATCTTCTATATGCAAACAAAAATAAACGAGAAAACCAATATTCCAGGAGGACTAAATCTAGAACAATAGATACAATATGAAAGAAAATGAAGAGAATGGGAAAGGAAAAGAGAAGAAGAAAGAAAAAGAGAAGAGGATCAAAAGAGAAAATGAAAATAAGAGAAGGGAATATGAAGAAGTAGATAATGACCATGAAACTACTTTTGGATTTCCAATCTTAGACTCTAGAGAAATTTTGGGAGAAGAGGTAAAAATGAAAAATATTCCATCTTCTGTTTTACCAAATTTCTATTGTATGTTTTCTGAAGAGTGACTGACTCATTCTTATTTGAATTTTATATTCTATGTCGTACCTATGGTTATACTGATGATACACATAACATTTTTCTTTACCCCGATACTCTTAAAGCATCTACATTAAAGTGGTTCATGAGATTAGGTGAAAATAATATTACCAGTTTGGAAGAAATGAGAAATAAATTCCTTAAGAAATATTAAGCATACCGTAGGCCTAGATATTCAAAGGATGATATTCTTAGAATGTCTCAACAAGAATATAAAATTTTAGAGGAATATTTAGAAATATTTCTCTATAACTTACAAAAATCTACACATCATTTTTTAAGGGATCCGATACCATTCGAACAATCTTTTTAAAAGGAATAAAAGATGAGTCTATTGATATTCTTAATGTTATGGGAAAAGGAGATATTTCATATTTACCATTTGATGAAATTGCAGATCAGTTATGTCAAAAGTACTCAAGAGGTAGAGCTAAAACTGGAAAGAGAGATGCAAATTCTAAAGTTACCAAATCAACAATAGGAAGTAGAACAAGGGATAAATCAAGAGACTTATTTGAAGATTTAAAAACTAATATCTTTAGTACATTAGGGACACAAGTTGATATACTAAAAACAAGAAAGAAACAAGAGGAAAAAAATCAAGTATTATCAATTTTCTGTCCTAAATGTAGAAAGAAGCATCCCTTGAGGGAATGTCATTTAGGCAATATTCATGTTTGTGGACTTTGTACTGAAAATCGAGCAACAAATTATTGTCCAAATTTGAAGGAATTACAAACAAACCAAATGGAATAAATTCAAGTAATTGAATGTCTTTACTATTTAGCACCAAAAAGACCTTGGCAACCACGATTTCTAGGCATGCCTCAAAATTCTACTCAACAATTTTCTCAGAAATGTCCTCAAAATTATCAATACCTTGTTCAAAATTTGTGGAATACTCCTATGCCTTAGCAGGTTTGGCCTCCTCAAAAAATCCAAAACCAACCTTCTCAAGGTTGGTGAGGATATTCTTATGGAGCCCAACCTCCTCAACAATTTTATTCTCAACCATATCAACAAACTTATCAATCTTATCCTCAACAACCTTTTGCATATCAACAATTTCAGCAACCCAAACAACCAAATTCATTTCCTCAACAATCATTACCTACACCACCATTAGCCCAACCTCATCAACTTCAACTTCCATCTAACCAACCACCACCCAGACCAACTCAATTACCAGCCCAACTAGTGGCAAATTCGAGTAATAAAGTAGAAAGATCAATATATAATGCCGAGGAAGGAACTTCATTTCATACATATTCAATCCTTCCTATTCAAGATATTCATTTAAGGTTTGGAAAATTTCTACAAAAATACTCTCCTATCATTATATAAGAACAAATAGAAGAAAAATGGAGTTCTGAAAAATCAAAAACGGAGCATATAATAAAATATAATCAAATTCACATGAATAAAACAATAATGACTCAAACAACGCCTTTCCCAGAAAGGTTTGTTGAGAAATAACCTTTAATTTCTCTTCCTGAATTTGATATCTTAGATGAATTAAAAAGTGCTTATGTGAAAATTCTTTTATTGCAAGCTATTAAAGATATTCCAATCTATACAAAGGCACTTAAGGGATTATGCATAAAGAAATCTGGCAAAAGAAAAAAGATCCACCAAAAATTCATGTGATTAGAAAGCTAGCTAGCCTCATGTCAACAAATAGTACAATTGAAAAATATGTTGATCCTGGAATTACAATGGTGACAATTTCCATAAACAATTTTTCAGTTTCTAAAACTTTAATTGACTCGGGGGCTGTAATTAATGTGATGACAATATAAACAATGAAATATATGAATTTGCCAAATATTCAACCAACCACTGCAATTTTAGAACTCGCTGATAGATCTAAAGTAGTGTCGGAAGGTGTGCTTGAAGATATCATATTTTCTTTGGACTCTTGGGAGTATCCAGTAGAATTTTTAGTTCGTCAACCAAAGTCAAATCTAGCAGGGCACCCATTAATTCTTGGTAGACCTTGGTTAGCCACATCTGATGCCTTCATTGGTTGTAGATCAGGAAGCATGATTATTTCACATGGAAATGAAAGTTATCATATAACACTTTATCCTCCTGCTCAATCACCTTCTTTGGTATCATGCCCTGGTGAAATAGAACAAGAAAATGAGAAAATTCAATCTATTTTAAGCATTAATCAAGATTTTGATTTCAGAGAGGAGGGTAACAAGGATTTAATAGATTTCTTCATTTCAGAAGCAGATAGTTCAGAGCAATTAAGAACTATGCAATATAATGCTGCAAGTCAAATTCTAGAACAACATTTTCAAGAAAATTTCAAAATCAATTCTTTGCAAACATCATTTGATGCTATCTTTCCTATTAATTTTATAACAAATTCTCAAAGAAAAACAATTGACATCAGTCCTGAAAAATATCTTAACATTGGAAACAATTTGCAACCATCACAAGAAAAACAATTGATTGAATTATTAAAGAAATATTCAAAGGCATTTTCTTGGAATTACACTGATATGCAAGGAATTCATCTTGAAACATGTATTCAACATATTTACACAGATGATAGTGTTAAACCTATAATGCAACCACAACGAATAATGAACCCAATGATGAAAGAGATAGTTAAGGAAGAATTGTAAAAATTATTATAGGTAGGATTTATCTACCCTATCTTAGACAATCAATGGGTTTCTCCTTTAGTATTGGCTCCAAATAAAAATGGGAAGTGGAGAGTCTGTGTAGATTATAGGGGATTGAAAAAAGAAATTCTTAAAGGTAATTCTCCATTACCATTCATTGATTAGGTCTTAGATTCACTAGCTGGGAATAAGTTTTTATCCTTTCTAGATGGATTTAGTGGCTATAATATAATCAAAATAACATTAGAAGGTCAGAAAAAAAAAATACTTTTACATGTCCTTGGGGTTCATATGCTTATAATATGTTACCCTGTGGATGATGTAATGCACCATCTAATTTTCAAAGAGCAGTTATGGCCATTTTTTCTGATTTGATACATGAATGTGTAGTAGTTTATATGGATGATTTCACCGTGTATGAAAATACTTTTGACAATTGCTTGGAAAATTTGGAAAAAGTTTTAAAGAGATGTATTGAACAAATTTATATCTTAGAAATGAAAATTGTTTCATGATGTTAACATAAGCGATAATGTTGGGTCATCATATTTCCTCTTTTGGAATAAAAGTAGATCCAACAAAAATCCAAATCATTATAAATTTTTCAGCACCAACAAATCAAAAAGGTGTAAGACGTTTTCTTGGATATGCAAGATATTATAGAATAATTATTAAATTTTTTAGCAAAATGGCCTTGCCTTTATTCAAACTACTTACAAAAGACATAGAGTTTCAATGGAATACTAATTGTCAAATTGCATTTGAAAAACTCAAACAAAAACTGTTTACAACACCAATTCTAAGAGGACCAATTTGGACACTACCATTTCACATCTCTACAGATGCATCAAAGACAAAAAAAGGGGAATATCTAGACTAAAAAGAAAATCAATTGAAATATTCTATCTATTTTATTAGAAAAAACTTAACCCTCATTGAGTTGAATTACACAGTTAGTGAAAAAGAGATGTTAGCTATAATACATGTAGTGAAAAAATTCAGACATTATATCACAGGATATGAAGTTTTCATTCACACTGATCACTCAACCATTAATTTTATAATGAAAAAAAAATTACTAATGGAAAATTTAAATATGGTTGTTATTAATTGATCAGAGGCTCAGTATTTAGCTCAAAAATGAAAGTCCTCATAAATGCTCCAAACCATATCGACATCGTAGAGCTCATTTCCAAGATTCCGGTGCAATTTGTTTTGTCAAAATCTGACTCCAGATGGAGAAGTTATGACCCGTTGTCTGTTTTCTCAAACAGGTAAAAAAATTGCAGAACAGTGACAGGCAGATGACATGGTAGCCTAGTCAGCACTCTAGGTATATTAAGGGAATATTCTCCAGTTTTAGCCCAATGACACTGTGACAAGTATCACAATCAGATTCACTAGTGAACTTTGGAAGTGAATTTTTTTAATATTTATCCTAAGGTTGAAGGAGATTTTTTTTTTTAAGTTAGAATATTCCAACCAGAGCTAGACAAGTGGTGCATCCAGGGGCCGCCACATGCCCCCTCTGGTGGACCCATTCAACCTTAATACTGTCTTGAATTTCTGAATTAATTCATTATGCCAAAGTATGGATATATGTGCCATCGGTCGAATACATTTCATATGTTATACAACCTAAGGTCTAACTATCGAGCTGGATATATTGCATTTAACCAAGGTATAGACCATGGGACAGGAGTCATATATATATATTTGTGTGTGTGTGTACATACATACATACATACATACATACATATACATATATATATATATTGCAGGTGAACAAATGGACAAACCTATGAATCTAACCTAAGGTTTTCAACTATGGTGGTCGCACATCTATGCATGCGGGCATATATGAGTTGAATATAATTAAAATTTTTCGAATAAGGTTGAATATTATGGTGTGGATCAAAATTATGGTATCGGGGTCGAGGTCGAACCCACAACCTGCCCCACACCACGCTTGCGCCTTACTGCATGTGCTCTGCAATGGTTCTTTACCATCTATGGTCACCATTACTACTTATGTTTTAACATTTCCAGCAACAGGGGGTTCAGAGGGGACCAACCCCCTCCCATATGACTGCAACACTATAACCAAGGGTGAAGCCAAATTACAAACCAACGTAAAATATTAAATGTTAACCTTGTTTATTAGTGCTAATCTGTGAGGTTTCAAACTAATTAAACTAGATTATAACCAATGGATAAACACACAGTTAATGATGCGCTTATCCATAATTAAGTTGTCATTAACTGCTAGTTAATTTGTGCTTAAGTTGATGACAAAATTAGCAGCAATGCCATATTCGACGGATTTCACCAAAAACAATAGAGTTATTTGGAGTCCTTCCAGATTTGGAGGAGAAATAGTAGGGATTTTTTTTTTTCCATAACTGAGCTAATTTTCGACCAATTTTGGCTCAGGAAGAGTCATTATTGGTATATTTTGATGTTTTGGACACATTGAAGTAGGTTGTAGAGGCAACAGGAAACTGTAAACATCATTATTTTCACAATTGAGCTAATACAAAGGTCCATGCCATGGAAGCTGGACCAAGGAGATGTAGCCCAGGAGTGGTGAACTCCTTCATCAAAACAAAGTGTTATTGATTCAATTTTCATGGTTTGCTGTGTTTTTATATGCTGCTATTCAAAATTTATTTTCCATGCTTTTATGTTCATGTATTCAACTTAATCTCCACAATTTTACTTGTTTATCAATCATAAGCACTTAAATAAACCCTTGTAAAAGAAGCAAACATCAACACTTTTAATATAAATTTGAAACTGATATTAGCACAACAAAACTAACAATCAAATTCAGATTAAGATGGTATCAGAGGAAAGGCTATTTTCTTGTTTTTCTTGATATTTGTGCAATAAGGGTTTTAATAGTTGCAATTTTGTGATGCTTACAAGGTTGAAGTTGTAGAGAGGAGAAGGTAAGATATTGGTTGCTAGCCCTAAGGTTAGGACCAGAAGAAGGAGAGCTAAAAGAGAATTATCTTCAACCAAATTTCCACTCATAGCTGCACTTGAAGCACCTAAAGTTCTATCTCCACAAGTTGAGATTGAAGAGGTACAAATTGCATAAGAAGCTGAGTTGATTGAAGAGGTACAAGAATCATAAGTTGAGCTTGAATCCTTAGCCATCATGTCAGGTGTTGGAGAGACTCAAGGACATTCAGAAGAGGAATATGTCAAGAGAGACTTCAATGAAATTAAGAGGATGGTTAAAATCACGTTTGAATAATTCATAGCTGAAAGGGAAGGAGAAGGTTCTAAGACTCCACATGGAGAAGGAAATTAAGACGATAAGAAGGATGAAGAGAAGATTTCAAAGGGAAGTAGAGGAAAGCTACATCCATCTCCACCATCCTCATTCTCATCATCTTCATCAACATCATCTTCCACTTCCACCACAAAAACCACCCATACTCATTCGAAAACCCCAAAAGGAAAAACCCCATTTTACTCAAATTGGACATTAAGTTTGAACTTCCCATATACAATAGCGAGGTGAATGCAGAGAAGTTGGACAATTGGATCCGTCAATTGGAGGTATACTGCAAAATTCAGAATCTACAAGAGGACGACATAAAGATCCAGTTGGCTTCATTGAGGCTAGAAGGAGTAACAGTAGTGTGGTGGGAAGCAAAGACTCAAGAGGAAATGTGAATCCATGGTAAGATATCCATTTCTTGGGTCGCGTTTATTTCTTCGATTCAAATAATTTTTTATCCATTAGCCTATAATAAAAAAAAAATTTATGATTTGGACAAACTTTAGGCAACTCAAGGGTCAAACAGTTCAAGAGTATACCCAGGAGTTTAGAAAGATGGCTTTGTTGTTAGGAGTAAACTTGAATTCCCAAGACACACTCTTGAAATACATTGGGGGTTTACATTCATATTTGAAACATACTATCCTTATGTTTAACCCAAGCAATTTAGATGAAGTATGTGTGCAAGTCACACATCTTGAAGCAAGGGGAAAGAACATTCAGGAAGAGGGTAGTAAGAAGAGGCCATTCAAGGGTAAGGGGAAAGATAAGGGAGGAAAATAGAAGGGAAAGAAGAATGCAAGTGTTAAGAAATAAGGGGAGAAAACTAAATGCAAACATTGTTCCAAATAAGGGCATTATGAAGCCCACTGTTGGAAATTACATCCTGAATTAATGCCTAAGAAACCAAAAAATAAGGGGAAAAAGATGACTGCTACCACACAACATGATCTTGGATCCGATTTCGGTGATGAGACCAAGATCATAGCCACGGTAAAAAATGGAAAAGAAGCCATAGAAAGTACTAGTTCCTCAAATTGTCACAAAAACACTCCAAATGAAGGCACAAGGATAGAATTGTTCTATGTAAGGGTGATTTCAAATCATACAGATATTGATGCATTGTTTGATAGTGGGTCACAAGAAAACTTTATTTTAGAAGACTTGGTCAAAAATCTTAACCTTGAAACCATACAACATCATAAGCCATACCATTTGGGTTGGATATTTAAGAATGCCAATTTACAGGTTACAAGAAAATGCATATTTCAATTTTCCATTATTGCAAACTTTCTTGATGAAGTTGAGTTAGATGTGGTTCCACTTGAAAGGATTATCTTGGGAAGACCATGATTGTATTATAGGAAAGTGGTATTTTATAGCCATGAGAACAAATATCCTTTGCTCAAGGATGGGGTGGAGTGTATTGTGAGAGCTCATTGCAAAAAGTTGAATATTTCTTTAGTTAATGCAGGGAATATGAAGAGAGTTGTTAATGGAAGTAAAAATTTTGTGCTTCTCATGATCAAGAAAAAGGATGATATTGAATATTAATATTTTGATGGATGTGATGAAAAATTAAAATCAGATTTGTTTGATGTGGTAAGTCAGCATAGCGAGATGTTTCAAGGACCAAGTGGGTTACCTCCCAAGAGGGTAATTCAACATGAGATTCAGCTGTAGCGGGATGTCCCACATCCAAACATTGGTATGTATCGCATGTCAATTATGGAGAGTTTGGAAATCAAAAAGAAAATCCAAGAATTTTTTAACAAAGGTATCATACACCCATCTACTTCACCATGTGGTTCACCGATTGTTTTGGTACCCAAGAAGGACAGGACTTGGCACACGTGCATATATTTCCGTGCATTGAATAAAATCACGATAAAGAATCACTATCTACTCCCACAAATTGATAATTTTCTTGATCAGTTAAGGTATGAACAATATTTCACTAAGCTAGACTTACGAAGTGGTTATCATCAAGTTAGAATAGTTGAGGAGGACATTTGGAAAACTGCATTTAAAACTAGACAAGGATTGTTTGAGTGGCTAGTTATGACATTAAGAGGCTCAGTATTTAGCTCAAAAATGAAAGTCCTGAGAAATGCTCCAAACTAGACCGACACCGTAGCGCTCATTGCCAAGTTTCTGATGCAATTTTTTTCGTCAAAATCTGACTCCGTATGGAGAAGTTATGACCCGCAGTCCATTTTCTCAAACAGGTAAACAAATTGCAGAACAGTGATAGGCAGATGACATGGAAACCTAGTCAACACTCCAGGTATATTAAGGGAATATTCTCTAGTTTTAGCCCAATGACATTGTGACAAGTGTCACAATCATATTCGCTAGTGAACTTTGGAAGTGAATTTTTTAAATATTTATCCTAAGGTTGAAGGAGATTTTTTTTTTAAAGTTAGAATAGTCCAACCAGAGCTGGACACGTGGTGCAGCCAGGGGCCGCCACGTGCCCCCTCTAGTGGACCCATTCAACCTTAGCACTGTGTTGAATTTCCGAATTAATTCATTATGCCAAAGTATGGATATATGTGCCATGGGTCGAATACATTTCATATGTTATACAACCTAAGGTCTAACTATCAGGCTGGATATATTGCATTTAACCAAGGTATAGAAACAGGTGAAAAAACAGACAAACCTATGAATATAACCTAAGGTTTTCAACTATGGTGTTTGCACATCTATGCATGCAGGCATATATGAGTTGCATATAATTAAAAATTTTCAAATAAGGTTGAATATATATATATATATATTGCAGGTGAACAAATAGACAAACCTATGAATATAACCTAAGGTTTTCAACTATGGTGGCCGCACATCTATGCATGTGGGCATATATGAGTTGTATATAATTAAAAATTTTCAAATAAGGTTGAATATTATGGTGTGGATCAAAATTATGGTGTCGGGGTCAGGGTCGAACCCACGACCTGCCCCACACCACGCCTACGCCTTATCGCATGTGCTCTGCAATGGTTCTTAACCATCTATGGTCACCATTACTACTTATTTTTTAACATTTCTGGAAACAGGGGGTTCAAAGGGGGCCAACCCCATGGGCCATCCCCCTCCCATATGAATACAACACTATAACCAAGGGCAAAGCCAAATTACAAACCAACGGAAATATTAATTGTTAACCTTGTTTATTAGTGCTAATACACTGGGTTTCAAAATAATTAAACTAGATTATAACCAACGGATAAACACACAGTTAATGATGTGCTTATCCATAATTAAGTTGTCATTAACTGCTAGTTAATCTGCGCTTAAGTTGACAGCAGACTTAGCAGTAACGCCATATTCGGCGGATTTCACCAAAAACAACAGAGTTATCTGGAGTCCTTCCAGATTTGGAGGAGAAATAGCAGGGAATTTTGTTTTTCCATAACTGAGCCAATTTTCGACCAATTTTGGCTCAGGAAGAGTCATTATTGGTAGATTTTTATGTTTTGGACACATTGGAGCAGGTTGTAGAGGCAACAGGAGACTGTAAACATCATTATTTTCAAAATTGAGCTAATACAAAGGTCCATGCCATGGAAGCTGGACCAAGGAGATGTAGCCCAGGAGTGGTGAACTCCTTCATAAAAACAAAGTGTTTTTGATTCAATTGTCATGGTTTGCTGTGTTTTTATATGTTGCTATTCAACATTTATTTTCCATGCTTTTATGTTCATGTATTCAATTTAATCTCCACAATTTTACTTGTTTGTCAACCATAAGCACTTCAATAAACCCTTGTAAAAGAAGAAAACATGAACACTTTTAATATAAATTTGAAACTGATATTAGCACAACAAAACTAACAATCAAATTTAGATTAAGATGGTATCAGAGGAAAGGTTATTTTCTTGGTTTTCTTGATATTTGTGTAATAAGGGTTTTAATAGTTGTAATTTTGTGATGCTTACAAGGTTGAAGTTGTAGAGAGGAGAAGGTAAGATATTGGTTGCTAGTCCTAAGGTTAGGACCGGAAGAAGGAGAGCTAAAAGAGCATCATCTTCAACCAAATTTCCACTCATAGCTGCACTTGAAGCACCTCAAGTTCTATCTCTAGAAGTTGAGATTGAAGAGGTACAAATTGCACAAGAAGCTAAGTTGATTGAAGAGGTACAAGCATCAGAAGTTGAGCTTGAATCCTTAGCCATCATGTCAGGCATTGGAGAGACTCAAGGACATTTAGAAGAGGAATATGTCAAGGGAGAATTCAATGAAATTAAGAGGATGGTTAAAATCATGTTTGAATCATTCACTGCTAAAAGGGCAGGAGAATGTTCTAACACTCTACATGGAGAAGGAACTTCAGACAATAAGAAGCATGAAGAGAAGAGTTCAAAGGGAAATAGAGGAAATCTACATCCATCTCCACCATCCTCATTCTCATCATCTTCATCAACATCATCTTCCACTTCCACCACAAAAACCACCCATACTCATTCAAAAACCCCAAAAGAAAAAACCCCATTTTACTCAAATTGGACATTAAGTTTGAACTTCCCATATACAATGGTGAGGTGAATGCAGATAAGTTGGACAATTGGATCCGTCAATTGGAGGTATACTGCAAAATTCAGAAACTACAAGAGGAAGACATAAATATCCAGTTGGCTTCATTGAGGCTAGAAGGAGAAACACTAGTCTGGTGGGAAGCAAAGACTCAAGAGGAAATTTGAATCCATGGTAAGATATCCATTTCTTGGGTTGAGTTTATTTCTTCAATTAAAAGAAATTTTTATCCATTAACCTATAAGAAAAAATAAATTATGAGTTGGCCAAACTTTAGGCAACTCAAGCGTCAAATAGTTCAAGAGTATACCCAGGAGTTTAGAAATATGGCTTTGTTGTTAGGAGTAAAATTGAATTCCCAAGACACACTCTTGAAATACATTGGGGGTTTACATTCCTATTTGAAACATACTATCCTTATGTTTAACTCAAGCAATTTAGATGAAGTATGTGTGCAAGTCACACATATTGAAGCAAGGGGAAAGAACATTCAGGAAAAGGGTAGTAAGAAGAGGCCATTCAAGGGTAAGGGGAACGAAAAGGGAGGAAAATGGAAGGGAAATAAGAATGCAAGTGTTAAGAAAGAAGGGGAGAAAAATACATGCAAACATTGTTCCAAAGAAGGGCATTTTGAAGCCACTGTTGGAAATTACATCCCGAATTAATACCTAAGAAACCAAACAATAAGGGGAAAAAAGATGACTGCCACCACACAACATGATCTTGGATCTGATTCCGGTGATGAGACCAAGATTGTAGCCATGGTCAAAAAGGGAAAAGAAGCCATAGCAAGTACTAGTTCCTCAAATTTTCACAACAACACTCCAAATGAAGACACAAGGATAGAATTGTTCTATGTAAGGGTGATTTCAAATCATACAGATATTGATGCATTGTTTGATAGCGGGTCACAAGAAAATTTGATTTCATAAAAGTTGGTCAAAAAGCTTAACCTTGAAATCGTACAACATCATAAGCCATACCCTTTGGGTTGGATAGTTAAGAATGCCAATTTACAGGTTACAAGGAAATGCATATTTCGATTTTCCATTACTGCAAACTTTGTTGATGAAGTTAAGTTAGATGTGGTTCCACTTGAAATTTTCGGGATTATCTTGGGAAGACCATGATTGTATTACAGGAAAGTGGTATTTTATAGCCATGAGAACAAATATCATTTTCTCAAGGATGGGGTGGAGTGTATTGTGAGAGCTCATCGCAAAAAGTTGAATATTTCTTTAGTTAATGCAGAGCATATGAAGAGACTAGTTAATGCAAGTAAAAATTTTGTGCTTCTCATGATCAAGAAAAAGGATGATATTTAATATTAATATTTTGAAGGATGTGATGAAAAATAAAAATCTGATTTGTTTGATGTGGTAAGTTAGCCTAGCGAGATGTTTCAAGAGCCAAGTGGGTTACCTCCCAAGAGGGGAATTCAACATGAGATTCAGCTGTAGCAGGATGTTCCACTTCCAAAAATTGGTATGTATCGCATGTCAATTATGGAGTGTTTGGAAATCAATAATAAAATCAAAGAATTTCTGAACAAAGGTATCATATGCCCATCTACTTCACCATGTGGTTCACCAATTGTTTTGGTACCCAAGAAGGATGTGACTTGGCGCATGTGCATAGATTTCTGTGCATTGAATAAAATCACGATAAAGAATCACTACCCACTCCCATAAATTGATGATTTGCTTGATCAGTTAAGGTATGAAATTATTTCACTGAGCTAGACTTATGAAGTGGTTACCATCAAGTTAGAATAGCTGAGAAGGACATTTCGAAAACTGCATTTAAAACTAGACAAGGATTGTTTGAGTGGCTAGTTATGCCATTTGGTCTAACAAATTCTCCAACTACTTTCATGAGAGTTATGAATGATGTTTTAAGACCATTTCTATATCACTTCGTCATTGTTTACTTATATGATATTTTGATATTTATAAAATCAAGAGATGAACATGTCATGCATGTGAACAATGTACTTGATGTCTTGGAAAAAGAGAAGTTATTTTTAAAGATGTCTAATTGTGTGTTTGGAAATACTTCTTTATTGTATTTGGGACACATTGTTGGAGGAGGTGAGTTGAAGATAGACCCTTCAAAATTAGAGTTCATTATGAATTGGCTCAAGGTAAATACAGTTACGGAGGTAAGAAACTTTCTTGGGGTAGAACAATATTGGAGGAAATTCATTTCTAATTTTTCTTCCATTACAGCTCTGTCACATGCATTGACAATTGTCAAGAAAATCTTCCATTGGGAGATATGCAGAAAAAAGCATTTGATGCTTTAAAACAAAAGATCATTTCAGCACCGATATTGGCTCTTCTGGATCTTAGACAACCATTTGAGATCCAAACAGATGCAAGTGATTATGCCATGGGAGTAGTTCTCATGCAACATGGTAAGCCTATTTCGTTTCATTCTAAAAATTTTAATGGAATTGTGGCTAACTATCCCACATATGACAAAGAGTTATATGCATTAGTACAAGGTGTAAATAAATGGAAGCACTATTTGATGGGGAAAGAGACCCTTATTCATACCAAACATAAGCCATTTCAGTACTTACAATCACAATCAAAGTTGCAGCAACCAAGACATTTCATATGGATGGGATTTCTACAAAAAATTCATTGGGTTATTAGGTATAAAAAGGGAATATACAATAAGGTATATGATATGCTCTCTAGGCCTATTGTAAAATCATCTATTATACTCGAGCACAATTCAGTTATGCATGAAATTTACATTAAAACATATGCATATGATAGTGATTTTTAAAATGTGTATGACAGATTGAGTCAAGGAAACCAAATTGAAGAGATAAATTATCATGTGCATAAAATTTTGTTTTATCACTTGGGAAAGTTATGTATTTCATATGGAGAAAGAAACAATATCATAAGGGAGGCATATACTTCATTGATTGCTAGACATTTTGGTGTAGGCAAGACGATAACGAATCTCCAAAGGTATTGTTATTGGCCACACTTGACTGATAGTGTGTTGTGTAACCAACTCCAAAAATAGAAGAAATGAGATATCAACGCCTTAGAAATAAGCCACTTCGAGGGGGCAACCTCCAATACATTACATAAATGAACAATTCTTGGATGATACAAATGAACAAAACCTCCTTCTATATATAGGAGTCCATGGGGCCACAATATAATCCTAGTGGGGCCATAATGTAATCCTAGTCGACCTAACAATAATAATGTAAGGGCACAATAATAACAATATGGGGGTTACAGGGGTACAACAATAACAATAAGTGGGGCTACACTAACATAATAAGTGACTACACTATTAATATAGGGACTTAACATGCCCCTCTCCTTCAAACAAGTGTTGTCCTCAACGCTTGATTATTTCTTTATGCTTCTGTATAAAATTCTCATCCTCCCATGTGAACATTTCACAGAAAGTTCTGCTGACTCTTGATGAGATACCTTAATTAATTCACATTTTGTCTGATTTCCTTTTTCTATGACTGCTCTTACAACTTCTTTCGATGTGATGTTGATCTTCCTGTTGTTTCATTAGATTCTGCACCAAAGTTGGGTTATCCTTTGAGAGTTGGAGAACTTGTTGTTGATGCTCGCTGTGATCTTCCACTAATTTATCATACATATTAGCTATTATTTGATCCTTCAAACCATCCAACTTAGCCTCCATTTTTTCTTTTAAACCATCTATTTCATCTTCGATTGCTCTTCGTAAGATCGAAACTTGTTGCACTTGGTATCGTAATTTTGATATCTCATACTGCAACTCTTCCTCTTCATGCGTCATAGTATAGATTTTTGAGGGATTAATGGGTATGGAATTATTTTTTGGAGGCATAATAGAACCCATTACTGACAAAATTTCTTCAATATTCCCTTGGAATCAATTCAACTTGATTCTTCAAACAAGACTTTTGCAATTTGGAAAAAAAAACACACCTTTTACTTGCTTTGAGGAGCTCGATATTGAAATTGAATTATCTCTGTAATTGAAAATCTTCAATATCTTAAATTCATCCTTGCATTAGCCCTTTGAATCTTCTTTCAAATTCCACGGGTCTGATCTAATTTGGATTCCCCAAGACAAAGTTGTGTCCAATCTCCCACAACGACCTAATTATGGACTGGTTCAGTAGAGCAAACTTGTAGACTTGCCACGTGTCACTGTTTCGTCCTTTGTCTCTGAAATTGATAGCCAAGAAACTAAAGTCCGTGTACTTGCGACCAATTTTAACGGCACTCAAATCCACTGCCCAGAGAGAGTGTTATTGAACTTTTCCCACGATCACCTCTTTGAGATGAAATTCAGGAGCCTGAAAAAGCACTACCTTCCACAAATCATATCTCCAAAAATATTGCGAACCAAGCTCTGAAAGTTTTTGACAAATTTCCTTAGGATTTTAGCTTTGCACTATATGAATTTCAGATTCTGAGCCTTCGTAGAAAAACCGTTATAGCGAAAATGCCACGATCACCTGTTTAGGAGCTTGAAAAAATACCTAACTTCCACAGATGATATCTCTGAAAATATTGCGAACCAAGCTCTGAAATTTTTAGAAAATCTGCCTCAGGATTTCAGCTTCGCACCCTAAAAATTTCAGCTTCTGAAACTTCGTAGAAAAAAAGTTATAGCGAAAATGTCACGATGACCTGTTTGGAGTAGCGAAACCCTAGAATCCAAACCTCTGATACCAAATGTTGTGTAACCAACTCCAAAAATAGAAGAAATGAGATATCAACGCCTTAGAAATAAGCCACTTCGAGGGGGAAACCTCCAATACATTACATAAATGAACAATTCTTGGATGATACAAATGAACAAAACCTCCTTCTATATATAGGAGTCCATGGGGCCATAATATAACTTGCATAGCCATAATGTAATCCTAGCCGACCTAACAATAATAATGTAAGGGCACAATAATAACAATATGGGGGTTATAGGGGTACAATAATAACAATATGGGGGTTATAGGGGTACAATAATAACAATAAGGGGGGCTACACTAACATAATAAGGGGCTACACTATTAATATAGGGACTTAACATAGTGTATCTCGTTTTATTAGAGGATGTTCTTTGTGTGCAATAAGTAAGCCTAGTAATAGGAAAATTAGATTGTACACTCCACTTCCAGCTCCTTCACATCCTTGGGAGAGAATCTCAATGGATTTTGTAGGAGGTTTTCCAATGTCAAGGAAAGGTCATGATTGCTTGTATGTTGTTGTAGATAGGTTTGGAAAAATGTGTATTTTGATGCCATGTAAAAAACAAATTACAAATGAACGAACAACTCATATTTTCTTTCAAAATGTATGGGTTCATTTTGGTCTTCCTACTTCTATTGTAAGTGATAGAGATTCCCAGTTTGTTGGGAATTTTTGGTCAAAATTGTGGGTCATGATGGACACTAATTTGAATCAGCGTACAACCTTTCATCTGCAAACATATGGCTAGACCGAGGTGGTAAAAAATACAGTCATTCATATTCTTATAGGTTATTGCAACAAATATCCCAAGTTGTGGGATGAACAGTTGCATTACATTCAACATGCATACAACAGGGAAAAGCATTCTTCCACAAATACATCGCCATTTGAGGCATGTATTGGGTACTTTCCAAGGTCGCCTTTGGAATTCATCTTTGAGAAAGATGTCGCTATAGATGGTCATAGGGACATAGATAAGGCAAGGAAGTTCATTGATAAAATTTAGTTGGTACATCACACAGTGAAAGAAAAACTTGAAAAGAGTCAAAGAAGCTACAAGGAAAGGCATGATAAATACCATGTTGATCACAAATTCTAGGTTGGAGATGAAGTTGGTTATATATCAGCAACGAAATACTGCAAGGGGAAGGTAAAAAGCTTAAGCCAATCCGTTATGGTCCATTTAAAATTCTGGAAAAGATTGGTAACAATGAATTTAAGCTAGATATGCCTCCTTATATGAAAGTTTATTATGTTGTTAATGTTGAGAATTTGAGATTATTTGAGCCTCCTTTGATTAATGACCAAGGAGAGCAAGTTCAACTACCATCAATGGATGATTTCTCACCATAATACCTTGATGGACTTCAGCAAGATCTCATACTTGACAGAAGAACCAGAACTTCAAGAAGAGGGAATGTCGAATACCTTAGAGTGGGACTCAAGGGGAAAAATCCTTCCAAGGCAAAATTGAGGGAGATTGAAAGGGCGAGGGAGCTGTACCCTCACCTGCTGAACAATTGATAATATATTTTGGGGTCCAAAAGACTTCTAGTGGGGAGGAATAGCTCAAAAATGAAAGTTCTCACAAATGCTCCAAACTAGAATGACAACGTAGAGCTCATTGCTAGGTTTCTGGCACAATTCATTTTGTCAAAATCCGACTCCGGATGAAGAAGTTATGACCTGCTGTCTGTTTTCTCAAATAGGTAAAAAAATTGTAGAACAGTGACAGGCTGATGACATGGAAGCCTAGTCAGCACTCCAGGTATATTCAGGGAATATTCCCCAGTTTTAGCCTAATGACACTGTGACAAGTGTCACAATAAAATTCACTAGTGAACTTTGGAAGTGAAATTTTTTTATATTTATCCTAAGGTTGAAGGAGTTTTTTTTTTTTAAGTTGGAATACTCCAACCAGAGCTGGACATGTGGTGTAGCCAGGGGTCACCACGTGCCCCCTCTAGTGGACCCATCCAACCTTAGGACTATGTTGAATTTCTGAATTAATTCATTATGCCAATGTTTGGATATATGTGCTATGGGTTGAATACATTAATTCATATGTTATACAACCTAAGGTCTAACTATTGGGCTAAATATATTGCATTTAACCAAGGTATAGACCATGGGACAAGAGTCATATATATAGTTGGCTATAACCTAAGTTTCTAACCTATATATATATATATATATATATATATATATATATATATATATATATATTGCAGGCGAACAAACGGACATACCTATGAATATAACCTAGGGTTTTCAACTATGGTGGTCAGACATCTATGCATGTGGGCGGATATGAATTGCATATAATTCAAATTTTTCAACAAAGGTTGAATATTATGGTGTGGATCAAAATTATGGTGTTGGGGTCGGGGTTGAATCCACGACCTGTGCCTTACCGCTTGTGCTCTACGATGGTTCTTAACCATCTATGGTCACCACTACTACTTATGTTTTAATGTTTCTGGCAGCGGGGGTTTGGAGGGGGCCATCGCCGCTGGCCAGCCCCCTCCCATATGACTACAGCACTGTAACCAAGGGTGAAGCCAAATTACAAACTGATGGAAAAGTTTAAATGTTAACCCTGTTTATTAGTGTTAATCCGTGGGGTTTCAAACTAATTAAATCAGATTATAACCAACGGATAAACGCGTAGTTAATGATGTACTTATCCATAATTAAGCCATCATTAACTGCTAGTTAATCCACGCTTAAGTTGGTAGAAGGCTTAGTGGAAACACCATATTCGTCAAATTTCACAAAAATCAACGAAGTTATTTGGAGTCCTTCCAGATTTGGAGGAGAAATAGTAGGTAAAATTGTTTTTTCCATAACTAAGCCAATTTTCGACCAATTTTGGCTCAGGAAGAGTCATTCCTGGTATATTTTGATGTTTTGGACACATTGGAGCAGGTTGCAAAGGCAACAAGAGAATGCAAATAGAATTATTTGCAAAATTGAGTTAATACAAAGGCCCATGCCATGGAAGCTGGACCAAGGAGATGTAGCCCAAGAGGGATGAACTCCTTCATCAAAACAAAGTGTTATTGATTCAATTGTCATGGTTTGATTTGTGTTTATATGCTGCTATTCACCATTTAGTTTCCATGATTTTATGTTCATGTATTCAACTTAATCTCCACAAGTTTACTTGTTTATCAATCATAAGCACTTCAATAAACCCTTGTACAAGAAGCAAACATAAATTTTTTTAATATAAATATGAAATTGATATTAGCACAACAAAACTAAAAATTAAATTCAAATCATTAATGCATGAATTTAATATTAGTATGTTGGATCGACCAGGGAAAGAGAATCAAGTGGCATACTTTCTTTCAATACTTCATCCTCCTGGTGAGATTGTTCCAGTTTCAGATAACTTTCTTGATGAACACTTATTTTCCATATCAGTTACAACTCCATGGTTTGCTGACATAGCTAATTATTTATCATCTCAAAGATTTCCTTCTCATTTCAAAAATATAAAGAAAATGGAAATAATCAAAGATAGTGCCAGATATAGTTGGGTTAATGGAGATATTCTCTATAATGGACCAGATATGCTAATCAGAAAATGTGTAAGAGAAGATGAGATTTTAGAAAATTTGAAAGCATTTCATGATGAACCGCATGGTGGTCATTTTACAGATAAAAGGACAACATATAAAGTACTGAATCTAGGCTATTATTGGCCATCCATATACAAATATTCAAAAAGCTATAGCAAGATATGTGACAGGTGTCAAAGGATAGGTATACCTGTACCTTTTGATGAAATTCCTTTGAAGCCACAAGTTCTTATAGAGCCATTTTAAAAGTGGACTCTTTATTTTGTAGGTCCTATCGATCCACCATATAATGGAAATATGTACATCTTGCTGTGTATTGACTATGTCACAAAATGGGTGGAGGCAAAAGAAATGACAAAGGAAACAAAAAATGCAGCAGTAACTTTCCTCTTCGAAGAAATATTTGTTAGATTTGGAGTACCAAGCCAAATTGTAACAGATAAAGGAGCACAGTTCACGTCAAAGCTTGTAAGAGATATTACATAAAAGTAAAAAATTAAGAACATAAATTCAACTCCATATCACCCACAAGAAAATGGAAAAATTGAATCTAAAAATAAAGTTCTTGAAGCTATCATGAAAAACACAGTAAAGATGCACATGAAAGACTGGTCAGAAAAGTTAAATGAAACATTGTGGGCCTATAGAATAACATGGAAAAACACTACTGGATTCAACCCTTATCAACTTGTGTATGGAAGAGAAGTTCTTCCACCTATTGAATTTTAAATTCGAACATATAGACTTGCAACTGAACTAGGATTGGATCTATCAGAGGCACAACAACAAAGGATCATGCAACTAAATGAATTAGATGAATAAAAAAAGAATTTGTGGAACATATATCGCTAATTCAACAACATAGGAAAAATGGCATGACAAATTCATTAAAAAGAAAGAATTTCATGCAGGATACTGGGCATTATTATTTGATTCTAAATACAAGGACTTCAAGGAAAAATTCACTACTCATTGGTTAGTGCCTTATGAAATTGAAGAATTTTATGACAATGGATCAGTCAAAATGAAAACTATAGATGAAGTAGCCAAATCATTTCTGGTGAATGAACATTGGCTGAAAATTTACAATAAGCCTGTAAATAAAGAATATTTTCTTGAAAAGTTGTCAACAAAATAAGATTTGAAAGTAGTGGAAAAGCACAGTAATGTGCCTACCGTACTTTCATATTTAAAAAAAAAAGGAAAAAAAGTTCAAAAATAATAAAAAGGTTTGGATGTGAAAATCCATATTTCTTTCACAGTACAAACCTGAATTCATTTTGGAAAACCAAGTTACTTGGCTAATATGAATTCCTAAAAACTGGTTCTAGTTCATTTCAATATTTCTGTTTTTCAAATTTTTACCTTCACAATAAACTAGATCATCTCATGTCTAAAATTTTTAGAATCATCTATTTCAAAGACTTGAGGAAAAGTTTAGAAATAAGAAAGGGGGAGAGGATAACAAAAGCATTAGTTTCATTACTATAATGCTTTTTTATCCTTCTCATCTCAATATTTGTTATGTTTTTCATCCAATTTCAACTTCAAGCATGAAGACACTCAACATGGAATAAATTTCTACATCAACTGCAACAATCATTCAACTTCAGCAGTCATTCGACTTCAGTAGAAAAAGTAGTATATGCAGAGGGACCTAAAATTTCTAATCCAATTAGAAGGGACCTAAAGTAGTTACATTTTGCAGAAGGACCTACAATCTAGATTCAATGGATCTGTATAAAGAAAGAAGAATTCATTTCTGGAAAGACCAATTCATCTCAAAGAAGCCACTTAGCTACAAAAGAGCTTCTACAACTAAGGAAATTGATACAAAGTTCTGTAAGTCAAATTTTATTTTAATACTTTTGATTTTGAAATAATAGTTCTAAATTTCAAGACTAGCTAACCTTGGTGCATGAAGAATACAGTTTTTCCATTTATCCATAAAACAATCCATCCCTGCATAAAATCCTCCATCAAACTTTTCATTCAAACATAAAAAACCCTTCACCTATTTTTCTCCTTCAAAGACAAAAGAGAGAGCATCACTTTGAGCATAATTCTGGTTGACAATCTTCATACAAGAGAAAAGAAGGATAATTGTTGTAAATAAAAGACTTTTTCTCTGCAAAAAGGAAAATAGAGTTAATTTAGAGACATGATTTCAAAGACAAGACTTCAAGGAAATATATAGGTCTTGAAAAAGTGAATCCTCTATTTTTAAAAGGAGCAACTATGAAAGAGATACTCTATTTTAAATGGCCTTAAAAGTGGTCATTTAAAAACATTATTTTAAGGAAAACATATGGAAAATTTCTCAGAAGACAATCATCCTTGTTTTCTCATAAAAATTCAAGTCATAGGATGAGGAAAAACTCATTCTTGTTGCAGAGAGTCAAAGATTGACAAAGGGAGTTATATGTTGCCTTCATAAAAAAATAAACACTTATTTCATAAATCTATTTGAGATTTGATGGATTTCATATAAATTTGATAACAAATCATTACAAGGATAGGGAAACCTTAGTATAATTTCTCACTAAGGTAACCATGAGGCCAATCATATTTCAAAATTGCCCAATTCGAATCGACCTACACAAAAGAAATCAATTATGACATGAGGGCACAACAATTCAAAAAAATAAGTGAAAGTGGCAACATCGTAGACAGAGTAGGCAACATTATTATTATATGGACATAGTAATAGTGTAAAGGATATTATGAAACAGAACTTAGAGAAGAAAACTTCAAAAAAAAAAAAGATTTTCGATACAAAGAGCATATACAATTTACTTACTCAGAAACGAAGCTACAAGAAGTAGAAAGGAAGGCATGAAGCTACAGGAAGTAAACAAGCTACAAGATGTAGAGGTAATGTTGAGATTCAACAAGATGATGATCCTAGTGAAAATTAAGCACCTACACTAGGTGGGGCTCGTAGGCTATTTTTAGGTGTATGTCTAATTTTAGAATGGTGAGCAAATTCTACTGATACTGGGAGAGAAAATTCTATTTATAGATGATGTTCTATTTTTAGATGCATGTGCGAAGTCTATTTATAGATCGCATGTCTAAATATAGAATGCATGTCAATTATTATTATCTCTTAATAATAATTGGAAAATAAACATTAATCTATTCTCAATGAACACTTGGAAATATTTAACTGAAGTGGAAAATTAGTTAGCTAAGTGGATTTCGAGTTGAGTGGTTGGTTGGTGGGACATGCAAGTGGACTTAGCTGTAACTAAGTCATACAAAGTTGTAATAGAGTTGGATGTGTAGTTATGTGAGTTGTAAAGTAGTTTAACTCAGTTAAGTGAGTTAAACTGAGTTGTGCTACTTGTAACTAAATATACACTAGTGAGATATCAGTGAATTAATTATTTAATTAATTCAGAAGCAGTGGTATCACATGCAACTGAAGATTTACTACTGTTAACTACATGCATGTCAGATCTAGTAGAGACCCAGTTGAGAGATAGTTGAAAGGGACAGTTTGACTATCAGTTGTGATATCAATGGGTGCACTCATGCAAACACACACACATTGGAGATGCCAATGAGGATTGCACAGTCAAGGCAAGGTAGGATATCATTTATTCAGGGATTGTAATCAGCAGGGATTGCGCAGTGGAGGCAGACCGTCAGGAGGCAGTAAATTGGTGCATGTATTTTCCAATTTTTGTATGACAGCGTGAGACGATTGTATATTGTATTGAGAGCTCTTGGATTAGATTTTTGTATGATATCGTTTCATGATCCATGATATATACATAATATATGATAGTGGGGTTTTTTAGCTTTATGCTTTCCAGATAAAAACATATGTGTTATGTGTGATTGATCTTTCTTCATGTGTTTTCAATTGGCGATTAAATTTTTGCAAGGGTTTTTGTAGAAGTGATTATGTATTTAAAATGGCATATAATTATTAGATCAGGAGAATCCAGGTAAGCCATAATTGTATTAAACATTTTACATGGTATCGGAGCAAAGAATATTGCAATTTTGAAGCAGTAGCTGAGTTTGTTGGTGGAAACAATTTGAATTTGCTGCAAGAATTTCTTGGTGCGACAATTGAGTAAACATCGAAATGGGTTTCAAAGGCTTGTGGCTAGAGTATGCACTCGAGGGAAACTTGAACTACATTTCCTGGAAGGATAGGATGGAGGCGCTGCTTGAAGATAATGGCTTGAAGGAATTCATCGATAGTGATGTTCCTAAGCCCACTTCGATGGATGTTGCGTTACTTGATGCATGGAAAAAGAAAGTAGCGAAGATGAGAAGGATTCTATTGGAAGGTGTACGAGACCACATTTTCTCAAGCCTTCATGGGAAATCCACTCCATTTTCTATGTGGAAGGCTTTGACGGATCTTTTCCAAAGCAGCAGTGACGATAGGAAATTGGCGCTGAAGGATAAACTCAGAAAGATCAAGATGGAGAAGGGTGACAATATTCCAAAGTATCTCACAAATTTTGTACAATGTCATGATGGACTGGGGAGTGTGAGAATAACTATTTCTAATGATGATTTGGTGAGCTTGGTTCTCTTGGGGCTTCTTAAGAGTTGGCACGATTATCAAGACTCTGTCAACGGACAGGAAAAACTGTCGGATTGGGAACGACTGTGGTCAGATCTAGTGCAGGAGGAGTTCAGGGGGAACACCAAAGATGGATCTTCATCAAAGCATGATGATGAAGAGGATTGTGCTTTGGCTGCCAAGGCAAGGAAAGGGAAGGGGAAGAAATTCCATTCAAAATCTGATTCTAAAGGCAAGAAGCTGGATTTTTCCAAGGTGAAGTGTTTTCACTATCACGAACAAGGGCATCTCGCCACTAACTGCCCATAGAAGAAGAAGAAGAAGAAGAAGGTTATTGGAGCTGTAGCTAGTGAGGCCCTTGCCTCACAATTTGAACTTTATTTCTCTTTGATCACATGCTTGGTTTCAAGCGCAATGGGATCAGTGTGGTATCTTGATAGTGGTGCTTCCTTCCACATGACGGGAGATAAGGAACTTTTCAGTGACTTGGAGAAGAAAGATCTCCAAATTCATATAAAGATGGGTGACGATGGATGATACAGTGCAACTGAAATTTTCACCATTACCTTTGAAAGGGAGTCAGGTAAACCATTTCAATTGAAAATTTTTATGCATGATCCAGGTCTGAAGAAAAAATTGGTCTCAGTTGTGATGTTGCAGGACAGAAGCTATGACGTTGTTTTCAGCGATGGAAAAGATTTCCTGTGACATAAAACAACGGGTCAAGCCAAGATGATAGGGATTCGAGTCAAGAATATCTACAAGCTAGAGGTAGAAGGCTACGCTGCAATGATGGGAAAGGCAGAAAAAGTGGTGAGTCGGGATGAGAGCGAATTATGGCACAGGCGATTGGGCCATCTTCATCATGCAACCTTGAAATTCATGCAGCAAATATCTACTGGAATTCCAATGGGAACACTTGCCCAGTTATATCAGTGCAAGGGTTGCACCATGGGGAAGTATGTAAAGTCCACATTTCATGAAAAGGAGAACCGTGCTTCGGTGATCCTAGAGAGATTTCACACAGACATGTGTGGACCATTCACAGTTGCTTCAACAAAAAAACATAAGTATTATGTTATTTTTGTTGATGAATTTTCTCGTAAATGTTGGATATTCTTCATGCAGAAGAAGGATCAAACATTCTAAAATTTCTGTGAGTCTAAGGCATTGGTTGAGAAAGAGTTGGGGAAGCAAGTGAAGGTTCTGCAGAGTGATAATGGTGGAGAATATATCTCGAACGAATTCAAATAATTCCGTAGCAAAGATGGAATTTGAAGAGAAGTCATAGCGCCTCATAACCCATAGCGAAATGGGGTCACGAAGAGGAAGAAATGAATGATCGTGGGTGTTGCATGAGCTATGCTGCATGATCAGGGCCTACCAATGCATTTGTGGGCAGAAGCATGCAACACTGCAGTTTATGTGCAAAACCGTTGTCCTCATAGAGTACTTGGCATGAGTACACATGAAGAAGCTTTTACTGGTAAGAAACCAGATGTTTCTCGCTTTAAGATTTTTGGCTCGTCTATTTATGTGCATGTGACCAAGAACACCAGGAAGAAGTTGGAGTCGATTGCTGAATTTTGGATATTTGTGGGGTACACAGAAACACCCCATAATTATCATGTGTATTTTCCAAACAGTCAAATGGCTGTGGTACAATGGGATATAAAATTCAATGAGGAGAAAGCCATGAAGTTGTCGCTTGAGAGGGAGATAGACTTACATGTAGAGGAGGAACTTTTGGTTCCCAAATATGAGTCTCTAGATGTGGATCAGCCATAGGAGGAGGTTCATGGAGTGGAGGAGCCCACTTACGTAGAGCCAAACATCAGAACTGGTAGAAGGCGTACCACAGAGATGAGAGGCTAAAGCTTGATGCAGCACATAATGTAGGAGTCCTTACTTCATAACGCAGACAGAGACAGTCTCCTGACCAATTCACGGGATACATGGCTCTCATGAGAAAATGTATTGTGACTGAGCCATCTTCCTTTCAGGAAGTAGTGCAGGAGCCCACATGGGTAGATGCAATGGTGGAGGAGTATGACTCCATTGTCAGAAACAATGCTTGGGAAATTGTTCCAAGGTCGGTTGATAAATCAGTGGTAGGTTCAAGATGGATCTACAAGGTAAAGCAAGATACTGATGGGAGTGTTGAGAAATAAAAGGCCAGATTTGTGGCCCAGGGCTTCTCATAGATCGAGGGGATTGATTATGAAGAAACCTTTGTACCTGTCGCACGATATTCTTCTATAAGGACCATCCTTGCTCTCTTAGTGCAGATGGGTTGGCACATTCATCAGATGGATGTGAAGATTGTGCTTCTTAATGGGATCATTGAGGAAGAAGTGTACATTGAGCAGCCTGAAGGATTTGAGATGATCTTCAACAGCGAGTCACATGTGTGCAGACTCAAAGGAGCGTTGTATGGGCTAAAGTAAGCACCCCATGCTTGGTACACTCGGATCGATGACTATTTCACTGGACTTGGCTTCACCATGAGTGAGGCGGATGCAAACCTATACAAAATTGTGGTGGAGGGTAAGCTTTTAATCATTTTTCTTTATGTTGATGATTTAATATTGACTGGTGATGAATAGCTGATACACTCATGCAAGGAGGACCTTGCAAAGGAGTTTGAGATGAAGGATATGGGCCTCCTTTCATTATTTCCTTGGATTGGAAATATGGCAGTGAGAAGGTGAAATTTTTGTTTCTCAAGGAAAGTATGCAAGGGAGATACTGGGTAAGTTTTACATGGAGGGTTGCAAACCCATGGATACTCCTCTTCCAAGAAACTAGAGGAAAGAGGACGCTACATCTGGAGAGGTAGTGGGTGCTATTGTCTATCAATAGTTAGTTGGTTTGCTAATGTATTTAGTAAATACAAGACCAGACATATGCTATGCGGTAAACTAGCTTATTCAAGCGATGGTTAAGCCTACCAAGCTCTTTTGGAAAGCAGGAAAGCACGTCCTGAGATATCTCAGGGGCACATCTGAGTATGGCTTATGGTACAAATAGAAGGATGAGGTGAATTTGCATGGCTTCACAGATGCAGATTGGGCGGGAAGCCCAACAGATAGAAAGAGCACATCAGGAGGGGTCTTCAATATTGGATCTACAACTATTTCTTGGTACAACAGAAAACATATATCCGTGGCACTCAATTCAACGGAAGCAGAATACATGGCAACGAGTCAAGCTGCATGTGAGGCTATCGGGATGAGAAAGATCGTAGTTGGTTTGTTTGGTTCTCATTTAGAACCTACAGTGATTCATTGTGATAATTAGAGTTTCATTAAAATCTCGATTAATATTGTGTTTCATGATAGATATAAGCATATAGATATCTCGTATCATCATATCAGAGATTTTGTGCAGCGGAAGATCATGTTGCTTCAGTACATTCCTACGAAAGATCAAGATGCAGATATTCTGATGAACGCGCTCACTAGGAGAAAATTTGAATACCATAGAGATAGGATCGGGGTGAAGGATAATCCATTTCTTGTTGAGAGGGAGTGTTGAGATTCAACAAGATGATGATCCTAGTGAAAATTAGGCACCTACACTAGGTGGGGCCCGCAGGCTATTTTTAGGTGTATGTCTATTTTTAGAATGGTGAGAAAATTCTATTTATAGATGATGTTCTATTTTTAGATGCATGTGCGAAGTATATTTATAGATCGCATGTCTAAATATAGAATGCATGTCGATTATTATTATCTCTTAATAATAATTGAACAATAAACATTAGTCTATTCTCAATGAGCACTTGGAAATAGTTAACTGAAGTGGAAAATCAGTTAGCTAAGTGGATTTCGAGTTGAGTGGTTGGTTGGTGGGACATGCAAGTGGACTTAGTTGGAACTGAGTGATAAAAAGTTGTAACAAAGTTTGATGTGTAGTTATGTGAGTTGTAAAGTAGTTTAACTCAGTTAAGTGAGTTAAACACAGTTGTGCTAGTTGTAACTAGTTGTAACTAAAGATACACTAGTGAGAGATCAATGAATTAATTATTTAATTAATTCATAGGTAGTGGTATCACATACAACTGAAGATTTACTATTGTTAACTACATGCATGTCAGATCCAGTGTAGACCTAGTTGAGAGAGAGGTGAAAGGGATAGTTTGACTATCAGTTGTGACATTAGTGGGTGCAATCATGCAACCACACACACATTGGAGATGCCAATGAGGATTTCATAGTCAAGTCAAGGTAGGATCTCATTCATTATATATTGTAATTAGCAGGGATTGCATAGTGGAGGCAGGCTGCAAGGAGGCAGTAAATTGGCGCATGTATTTTCAAATTTTTGTATGACAGTGTGAGACGATTGTATATTGTACTGAGAGCTCTTGGATTAAAGCTTTGTATGAGATTTTTTCATGATCCATGATATATACATAATATATTATAGTGGGGTTTTTAGCTTTATGCTTTCTCGGTAAAAACATATGTGTTATGTGTGATTGATATTTCTTCATGTGTTTGCAATTGGCAATTAAATTTCCACAACATTTTTTGTAGAAGTGATTATGTATTTAAAAGTGGCATATAATTGTTAGATTAGGAGAATCCAGGCAATACATAATTGTATTAAATTTTTTACAGGTAAGAAACAAAAAAAACCATGTTCAAATCAATTTTATACCTATCGAAGGATCTAAAAACCTTTGATGAGTTGGATGTGGAGTATAAAATTCAGAGCATACGACCAGTAAAGACCTCGAAGATTGAGACTTACCTTTGTCTCAAGATAATAAATCCCAAAATTTCAGTATAAAATCCTCACATGCGATTGAGTTGAGTTCGAGTTTCTATGAGAAATCTCATGATTGAATTGAGTTAACGTGTCAACAGAGGGTTATGAAAAACTCATAGATTTGGGAATCAACCAACTGACAACATATGCAGGTATTGACTCAAATTTAAACTCCAGATTGAATGCGCATGATTTAACACTTGGCATGTATCTAAATTTCATTATGAAAAGGAGGTTAGATGGATAAATTGCATAATGAAATCTTCCAGAGTATGTTTTAGTATACCAATTTTCTTCTCGACATAATGATAGGGGTGTAAAGAAAAGAATTCATCGGAGTAATCTCATGGTAATAGTGGCACAAGGGGTTAACAAAATTCGAAGATAGCAACAACATAAAAACAAAAAATTATTCTTCAAAATTCAAGAATACTAGTAAGTGAATAATTTACCGAGCCTCGAAAACCATTTCCTCAACACAATTTCTGAGATTTACAAAGAATGCAATTAATTTTTTTTTTAGGAAATTATTTTAGACAAGGTTTTTTCCATAAATCTATTTACCAGTGAAGGGAATTTTGAAAAACACAGTGGTACAAAGGGCAGAGAGAAAATAAAATAGAGTTGTCAAAACCCCAAGATGGAATGAAAATTTGAACCAATAGGGTTTCATCCTAAAAAATGGAAAAAGGAAGTGTGGAAGAGCTTCACTGGGACAATTTACTTGAATTTATGGGCAATTTTAATGGTTACAATAAAAAAGTGACTGAAGCTTTTGTCACAAATTTTCATAATGGGATGACAGAGGAGTACATAGCTCATGCTATAGGATTTCTATAGAGCAGAGAAAACTATCAAAAAGGCAAACATTTCAAAGAGAAAGGCTGGAATTATCTATTGCAAAAATCTAGAAAAGAAAATCTCAACTGGAAAAATGGAATTGCAAGGGAATGGTTACAGGAACCATGGAGAGAGCTGACACTTGTTATTCAAAAATATCTTACATGTGATGGAAGATATAGTGTGATGCACATGTATCATATAAAACTTCTTCAACATATCATAGGGGATAACAAGATCAATATTCCCTACTTCTTTATAACATTTTTTTTTAAATGATTGAAGGAGTAAATGGGAAAAATGAAAAGAAGGAAACTAGTTTTTACCATCATGGATTAATCAAAATGATCATTGAATATCAATTGAAGAACATAGCAAAAACATGGAAATTATTTCTTGAGAAAAACAATTTTATGGAAAATCAAGTTGAGGAACAATCACATTTAGCTTTGAAAATGAATGAACATGCAAGTATCTAAAGAGAAATTATGTGCTCTGCTTCTTATCCTAGGACAAGATCAAAGAATAAAATTAAGGAGGTAAGCCTTGAAAAAGAAAATCCCTTTGTATATTTTCCTAGAAAGTCTAGGAATAGGATGGTAGAAGAAGCCAAAATAGCAGAAGAACCTTATGTTGAAAATCAAAACACCCTTGAATAAGAGAATTCTGAAGAATTTATCATTGATGAAGTTCATAAAAAACAACATGATATTATTGAAGAATTAGAGAGGCAAGCACAAGAAATACTTAAAGAAATTGAGGAACATAAAAGGTATGAAGATAATGGAAAATAAGACTCATCCTCTTATTCAACACATGAGAAATTGAGTAAGAAAATAAAAAATATATCTGAGGAAACGCATGGAGAGACATCAAAGGTTAATAAAGAGGACGATGCCAATGAATTGGAGGAATTGAGGACAAAATTGCATTTCACTAAAATAATGGAGAGAAACTTAAAGAAGGAAAATTAGATGTAACAAAAAAAAAAAAAAAAGGTTAACCAAATCAGAAATAAAACCAAGAAGCTTGAAACTCATAATATTCTCATTTCCGAACAAGCATACCGATGGTCAAAGGAAACTAAGCATTGACAATATAAGTATGAAAAACAAAAGGTGAAAAGTGAAATTTAGAAAAGAGAGGAAAAGGAGTAAGAGGGAATTAACATACTCCTACAGGCAGCACATATTGAAGCATCTACATCAATAGGCAGGACAACAGGCAAAGGGAAAAGGTCCAAGAGGACCAGACAAGCATGAGGACATGTTTTCAAATTGGTAAGGGGGAATGTTAGCTCTAGATTTTGACTCTTTTTCCACACATATTACATAATTTTTGCCATATTTTTCATCCATTTTCTATAATTTTCACCATATTTTATGTCTTCTAATGTATACCAAGGTAACTAAACTATGTCTTTTATTTTGGGAAGATCAGAAGAAGAACCAGGAAGAAGAAGCCCGTAGGAAAAGGGAGGAAGAGGAACAAAAGAGGAAAGAAGAGGAAGAAAGGATTGAGACTGAGCACAAGTTAAAGGAAGAATAGGATAAAGCAGAAGCTGAGAAGAGGAGGAAGGAAGAAGAAAGCCAGAAATTGCGGGAAAATTCTTCCAAGGAAGCAGAGGGTAGCAAGACACCTCCTCTAGAAACAGGGAAACAAACAGAGCTGCCACACATTGAGTTTCCTTAGACAACCCCTATGACGAGTGTGCATTTTACTTTCTCAGAACTTGGCACCTCGGAAGAACAAGAAGATGAAGTCCTGGATCTGACAAGGCTTACCTACAATCAATTTACACACAAGATCAGGCAAGAGAAAAGAAAATTCCTCGCACAGAACCCTGCCGCACCTCCCGCAGTTACGACGGATAAAGACATAGTCTTGGACACTAGGACTAATCCTATTATGATTGCATCAGCAGGTACCACCTTCGCAGTAGCAACAGAAGAAAATGTTAGCAAGATGAGCAGAGAGATTCTATCTCTACAAAATAGGCTATAGGTTTCTGAGCAAAAGGTATCTCAGTCAGAACAAGATAAAAGGGTGCTGGAGGAAGAAATCCAAAGGCTTCATGGCACGACCGCTCAGGCCAATGAACTGCTACTCACCATTCAAATGGAGCTCACCACTTTGGAAACCACCATGAAGCAAGTGTACGAGGAGATGTTTGTAATAAAGCAGACAGCCGCGCTACTACTAAAAGTGCAAGAAGAAACCAAAAGAAGGATTGCACAACTTAAGGAAGCCTCCACCGCTCTGGAACACATGCTATAATGGTTAAGCGTATACCCGCAGGCTGCTGACACCCTACCGAGGAAGGAGTGGATTTTTTCTTAGAATGACAAAGTCCAGATCCATATGAAGATACAATCCAAGGAAAAACTGGCCAAGGATGTCGAAAAGGTGATGTTCGCCACCTAATTAGTGGCATTGATTCGATGGCCGAAATACACCGCATTCCTTCTCTGGGGGCATTGGGCACAGAAAAACAAGGGAATAAGTTTCCCAAGACATTGAAACTTTCTTGCAACCCATAAGGCAAGCAGCTTCTTCCCAAGATCTCTCAGCCTCACAGGAAAATATCATTTAGTTCCTCATCATACCAGTCTGGATCTACACCAAATTGGCCTCCCTATCTAATCAAATATCAGTAAAGAGACTCACTTTGGTCCCAAACGCCCTTGAATGCTTTTATCGGTTAAATGAAGATACCCCTCAAGTCACTCCAATAGCCACAGACTATCAAGCATGGCAAAAGTACCTCAAGGATCAGCTGCAGATAAATGTACCAGATCTCTCAATCACACAACTTCTTCCTTGACCAAGGACATAGAATAGGTCGCAGGTCGCATTAGGCAATAGGTCACAGGTCGCATCAGGAAATAGGTCACAGGTCACATCCGGAGCTAGGTCGCAAGTCGAAAACATCTCATAGATCGCCAGGCATGCCAACAGTCAGGAATGTGAAGGGTCGGGGACACCCAAGGGTCAATTTTTTTCTATAAGTACTCCCTCTGTGGAACTGTAAAGGAACCTTTTTTTGGACTCCAAAAGGAGGAGAGAGAATTGTACAACATTCAATGCATATTTCTGAGAATGAATACAAACAAGTGTTTTGGTTCCACTATTAGATCTGATGAGGACTCGTGTGTTAACATTATGAATATTTTGTCTCATGCATTGGCTATCTTTTATGATTAACTGATTTGCGTTTTCTGCTTATGTCATTTATACGTTTAAGCTCACTTGATGTGTTAATGGTATGGGGATATTTAATTGAGAGATGTTGGCAACTTCGTTATTTACATTATCTTATCTTTCGGAAAATGCTTAAGGAATGGAAGGGTGTTTTGACCATAGAGAACTATTTCTTTTGTGGTTCGAACAAATTTTACAAGCATGACCCTAATGATGTGCTGCTAACAGGATTTCCTTTGGCACCATGCTTTAACTCGCTTTGCTATTTGTAGTGTTTTATGTTCATTAAGACTCATCAACCATTTGTCTTATATTTTTCGAGTAACTGTGTGTTCACAGGTTCGCAGGGCTCATTCTTCGTCCGAGAAAAGGAATATTCAGCGGTAGTCAGACCCACACCTCGGACGGGATCCCTATCACAAACAGTTTAGAGTCTAATTGGGACATTATACCAGGGAGATCCCCTACTGTTGACCAGATATTTCTTCCTGTCAATAGAACGTTGTCAACAAGATTCAACCCAAAGGTATCTGTCTTGGAATATAGTTCGAACCTAGCCAATCTCAGCAAAAATGAATTGCATGGAATGCTTACGGCATATGAAATGAGGATTGAAGAGGAGGATGACACATCTCACCTAGAAACAACATTCATCGCATCCAAGAAAACCAGTAAGTACAAGCATACTTCGAAAGCGAAAAATTGTAGTTTTAAGGAAGAATTAAAGGAAGAAGATGAAGAAGAATTTTCAGATAAAGAATTTTCCTACTTCACGCGAAAAATGAGAATAGGTATGGGTAAATTGAAAGGTAAACTTCCATTGATATGTTCTGATTGTGGTGAGGTTGGGAATTTTGCAGCCAAGTGTCCTCACAAAAATGAGGTCGTTATGAAAGGAAGGAACGGTATGAGGAAGTTCAACAATCAAGGAAAGAAGAAATGGTTTAAGAAGAGTTTCTTCTCCAAAGAAGATAGCTCCTAATCTGATGAAGATAGTGATAATGAAGAAGAAATCAACAAAAGAGTATTGTTTATTGCCAAGCATAATAAGGAAGAATCATCTGGAAAAGAAGAAGAGATGACTGACGTTGAATTTCAAAACAAATTTATCAGGGTTATCAAAGAGCTCAAGGTCGAGAAGAAGCATGTCAACACTCTTGAAGATGAATTAAATATAGAAAGGGAACAATTCCTAAATCTTAAAATCAAGGTTAAAGAATACAAACGAGTTGAAGAATCACTCAGGGAATAATTAAAGGAAATAAATAAGGAAAGAGAAGCATTGGAAGCTGCAATAGTTTCTCTACGAAAGAATGTAAAAAATGGAAAAACTTTTCAAAACTACACCAGCAGCTCCAAGGAATTGTAAGAAATCATCAACAATGAACGATCAAACGATGACAATACTAGTCTTGGTTACAAAGAAAAATCTGAAAAGGAGCCAAGTCCATCCATGCCAACAAATGAAGATGGATATGCAAAATATAACAAGCAGGTAGACCTGCTAGCTAACTCAAGAGATCAGGACTCGCAGGAAGAACCATGAAAGGCAATTCCTCGAAGAAGATTTCCTCCCAGGTATCAACCTCTCTTCTATGGTCATCGTTATTCATGTGGAAGGTTTGGACATAAAGCTATAGAATGTCACACGTATGTTTGGAATAAATACAGTTTCGGGAGATATTTCAGAAAGGGATATTTCGGAACTCAGCAGAATATTAATAGATTTGATCATTTGAGAGATGATGTCGAATGTTACAAATGTAACAATTTTGGAAACCTGTCTAAAGATTGCAGACTTGGAAGTTCTACAAAGGAATTCTCGCAAAATCATAATGAAAAAATATGAAAAAATAAGACTGAAAAATGTGCTATCGCTCTCAAGGCTCAAAGCAACAGAAAGGTTTGGTATGTTGATAGTGGTTTCTCAAATCATATGACTGGAGATAAGAATAAGTTCATATCCTTGAAGGAAAACAAGGATGAAACATTGTCTTTTGGAAATGACGAGTCTTCAAACTTCATAGGAGTAGGTACAGTCACACTTGGAAGCAAGAATGCATTAGTGAAAGATGTGTTGTTGGTTGAAAATATGAATCAAAATCTGCTCAGTGTTGGACAAATGTGCAATCAAGTACACATGATGCTATTTAACTCTAAGAAATGTGAAATTAGGAAAGGCAAGTTTGGTAAAATTGTGGCTACAACAAGTAGAGCTCCAAATGACATATACATTTTGGATGAGACACCTAAAGGGTGATTTTTGGTGAAATAAGACAAAATTTGGTTATGGCACAAATGAATGGGACATATAAATTTCGACAATTTGGTCAGGATCAGAAAGAAGGAAGCAATAAGAGAAATTCCTAAAATTTCAAAACCTACCAATAAAATATGTGAATCTTGTCGACACGACAAGCAGAAAAAAGTTGAGTTCAAGACAAAAGTTGATTTCAAGAAAAAAGAACACTTTGCATCATGTCCATTGGTATTAGTACATACTGATCTATGTGGTCCTATGAAAACAAAAGGTTTAGATGGAGAATTATATTTTATGCTAATGATAGATGATTACACCATAATGACATCTGTCAGATTCTTAAAGAAAAAGCTTGAGGCATTTGAGTGTTTTAGAATCTACAAGGAATTGGTTGAAAATGAAACTGATTTGAAGATCAAATGTCTGAGATCAAATAATGGTGGAGAATTCACTTCCAAGGTATTTCAGCAGTACCGTGATGAAAATGGAATAAAAAGGGAATTCTCAACAGCCAAAACACCGTAGCAAAATGGAGTTGTTGAAAGAAAAATTAGATGATAAATTCTTGGTTCAATCAATCGATACAACTATATTCATTATAAACAGAGGTTTGCTAAGGAACAATTGTAACATGACTCCATATGAATTATGGAAAGGAAGACTGGATATTGTCAAATATTTCAAAATATTTGGAAGAAAATGTTACATCAAAAGAGAAGATAAAAAATTAGGCAAGTTCGATTCCCGTGTCGATGAAGGTATTTTCATTGGTTATTCATGCAAAAGGAAGGCTTATAGATGCTACAATCTGAGACGAAAAAAAATAGTGGAAAGCATAAATGTTACTTTTGATGAATATTGTGTTACAAAGGGTGACGATGAGATTTTCCCTTCAAGAAAATATGAGGGATATGAGGGAGAATATGTGAAGGATGAAGAAGAAGCTCCAGAACAAGACCAATCAAATAAGGAAACAAAAGTCAACCAAGAGGAAATAAGAAATGATCAGCAGGATGTACATGAAAATTCTCCAAAAGCTTTAAAAGAATGGTGTCAAAAGAATCATCTGTCAAATCAAATCATCGAAAACATAAATGAAGGAATTGGAACCAGAATAAGTCGACAACTTCATTCATCACAAGAAGCCCACCTTTCCTTTTTAGCAACTTTTGAGCCTAGAAATTTTGAGGAAGCTAGTCAAGATGAACATTGGGTAGCAACTATGAATGAAGAACTAGATCAAATTGAGAAGAACGATAATTGGGAATTGGTTCCAAAACCAAAGGATAAAAATGTTATTGGAACTAAATCGGTGTTCAGAAACAAATTGAATGAGGATGGACAAGTTACCAGGAATAAGGAAATATTAGTTTTCAAAGTATATGCACAAGTTGAAGGAATTGATTTTGAAGAAATATTTTCTCCCATTGCCAGAATGGAAGCTATCCGAATGTTTCTCGCTTGTGCATGCTCGAGAAAAATCAAGGTCTACCAAATGGATGTCAAGTCAGCCTTTCTAAATGGTGAATTGGAAGAAGAAGTTTACATTGAACAACCCAAAGGTTTTCTGCTCTCTGAAAGGAAGACTATGTCTGCAGATTAAAGAAGGCACTATATGGTCTCAAACAAGCTCCTAGAGCTTGGTATGCTCGTCTCGATGGATATCTACATCAACAAGGATTCAAGAAAGGAAGCGCTGAAAACAATCTCTATGTGAAAGTGGATCAAGATAACCTAACAATTATCGAGGTATATGTAGACGATATAATTTTTTGAAGCAATGATAGATTAAGAAAAAAAATTCCACAAAGATGCAAAGAGAATTTTAAATGTCTCTACTTCGCGAGCTGACATACTTTTTAGGGCTTCAGATATCTCAGCAAGATAAAGGAATATTTATATATCAAACCAAGTACATCAAGGAAATGCTCAATAAATTCAAGTCCTTACCCCAATGGTAACAGGTTACAAGTTAAGTTTAGATGATTTTTCAAAGGATGTGGACTAGAGGCTGTATAGATCTATGATTGGAAGTCTTCTATATGTGACAGCTTCTCGGATAGAAGTAATGCAGGCAGTTGGACAATTAGCAAGATTCCAAGCAGCACAAAAATAATCTCATATAATTTCTATCAAAAGAACTCTCCGATATCTTAAGGGAACAATAGAATATGGTTTATGGTATCCCAAAGGAAATAATCTAGTTATCCAAGATTATACAGATGCAGATTGGGCAGGAAGTGTTGATGATCGAAAGAGTACCAATGGAGCAACATTATATCTAGGTGGTTTCCTTATTTCATCGTTAAGTAAAAATTAGTCTTTAATCTCGTTATCCACAGCAGAAGCAGAATATATCGAAACAACCGCTTGTTGTATTCAAGTTCTCTGGATGAAGAAAAATTTACAAGTTCTTCAAGTCAAGTTTGATGAGCCTATTCCAATATTTTGCGATAGCACAAGTGCCAGTATCTCCAAGAATCTTGTGATGCATTCCAAAACAAAGCACATTCTGTTCAAATATCATTTCATTAAAGATCAGGTCACCGAAAAGAATATCAAACATGAATATGTTGGCACAAAGGAACAAATTGTTGACATCTTGATCAAACCATTACCTCGTGAAGCATTTGAGTATCTTCGCCTAAAGTTTGGGATACTCCCAAGTTATCACTAGACTCTTTCTCTTATCTAACTAAGTAAAAAAAGGGGGGAGTTGAGGTGTGTAATCATCTGCAGGATGACGTTTTTCAGGGTGAGTTACCCTTTTCCATTGATGACAAAGGGGGAGAGAATGCTATGGGAAGAGGTGTCATGATCGCAAGGGAGTACTTGTGTTGCCATAAATGCCAAAGGGGGATATTGTTGATCAATTATTGTCATTGATATAAATAAAAGTAGCAATAGGGGCTACCCCAATCTTGCTAATTGATAAGAAATATTGATTCACCCCCCCCCCCCCCGTATTTCCAACAGAGTACTGCTACTTATATGGATTAATGCACCTTCCAACCACTGCAAGTTTTTTGTGTAGAAATTATACAACATGAATGTATATCTTGGATTCACCCAATCTAAAAATGTACTAAATTTAGATACTGAATCGCTTCTACAAATATTTTGTGGAATTAAAAACACAATCGCTAATCACATGAAGTAAAGAAGAATCAAATCACACACAACACAAATAATTTCCCGGGGAAAGATTGTTGCTCAAAAACCCACTATCTTCTATTGTATATTCAGCATGGATCATGAAACAATTGCATACAAAAATATTCTAATAATAGCCCTCTAGTACTCAGCTAATTGTCTCACAATGTCATACAAAAATTGGCCAATACATAGCCAATTTACTGCCTCCAGACAGCTTGCCTTTCTTGCGAAATCCCTGACTGTGCAAGTATCATGGGCACTCCAATGGGTGTTTGGTTTCATGTGTGCAACCAAATAATTATACAATTGATATTCAACTTCCCTTTCAACTAGATCTCATTTGGGTCTCCACTGGATCTGACATGCATGCAACTAATAATAGTAAATCCTTAGTTGCATGTGAGATCAATGATTGTGAATTAATTAATATTTGATTCTCTTGATCTCTCACTAGTGTATCTTCAGTTAGAACTAGCACAACTAAGTTTAACTCACTTAAATGAGTTAAACTGATTACAACCTGCATTAACTAATGCACCAATGCACTTCGAACTTTGTTACAACTAGAATTACTCGGCATGCCTCACCAACTACCTTCAACTCGAAAACCACTAGCTAACTAAGTTTATCACTCTCAGATAACTATTTCAAGTCATCATTGAGAATAGATGTAATAGTCCCAAATTTTCACATGATATTTGGAATATTAGAGTTCCTAATAAACCTACTTAATTAAGTAAATAAAAGGGTGGAGGGACCCATAATCCTCAAAGATGAATAAAATCCACTTTTGATGTTGTATGTGGATATTTTAGATCTAGATCTACATAATGGGGTAGTAGAGAAACTACTCAATGTGACTGAAATTGGAGATCATGTCTCATTAATGAGATAGATCACGGAGGTTGATATAGTCAACTGATATCTTGGAAGGGATCAAACAAAAGATCATGGAGAATTTACGTTGAGATGATGGAGGAAGTTATGCAATTAATGCACACATGATGGAGAGGGTGTACATTGCACCTAGACATGATGGATGACTTGGAAAGACAACATAGTCAAACATGGAGGATCTTGTCCACATGCACAATGTAGTTTAGATGAGGGCCAAGGCATGGGAAGACTCAGAAACTATATAAGGATATGGAGACAACAATGAAGAAGGGACTATCGAATATAGATTTTGAGGTTTGTTTAGATATGGAATTGCCATGTCACATTCCATGCTTTCTTGGGATGTTTAGCAAAGATTGCAAGTGTTGTTTAGAATAGGGTGTTCCTGGTCGGGAATACCACCTCTTTCTTTGAGTAGCTCTGGAAAGAGTATTTTACTTCATTCTACATCAGGCATTGGTGCCACATATATTTTCCTACTTTCTACAGAACATCCACATTCAAATATTGCATATTTCTGAAGATCAGTTTGAGAGGAGGAGGTTGTCCTTCAACATTTCAGTTGAGGAACCAATGTATGATTATTCCTATCACCTTGGGCTTGAAGATCAACATTTCCAGGGCTTCATTTCAGATCTGGCATCAGGCCAAAATTTATTGACCTCCTAGCAGCAGTAATCCCTTCAGGAATTACGGTGTCCATTTTGCAGATCCAAAGGAGGAAGGAAGATGCTAGCATTTCAGCTAGTAATCCTGTGAGGGATCATCCCCTCACCTTGCCATCAATATTTCCATCAGCCTGGATTCTATCGTAGCATATTTCAGCAGGCATAGAGCCTTTCCCTTACATCATAGTTTTTGTGAGCAGTTGTGTTGCAGCAGCTGTAATCATCATTGGAGGATTGAGAAACTGGATATAGAGCTTCTAGCTTGTAGATCTAAAGGAAGGATCAACCTTTCAAGCTTAGATATGATATTGTGACATATTTCAACCATCTATTTGTCATATCTAGCTTCAGATCTGTAATCCCAACAGATTAAGGATCAAACCGTAGGAGGGTGATTTTCCAAAGTTGTAGATCTGGAAAATCCTTTCTGGGTTATCTTGGGAACCCATCACATTGGCCAAATCTTAAATCTTGGCATCATCAGAGCTCATAATCTCCCTAGATTTGCATATTCCTTGCAGCATTTACATGTATATCAACAACAGTAGAGACAACGCAGTATTGCTTCTATAAACTCACCAGTTACGCAGTGCTAGTTGCAGACCCATTGTAGGGTGATTCTAGGCCTTCTCTTAGGCTAGATCTACTCATTTTCTGAACATTGTGTAACTAATTCATCTCCATATAATAAAATGGCTCAGTTTCTCTATAAATTCTGATGTTGTCTTGAAATTTTTTGTTTACTTAGTTGCAGTTCTTATATTTGGTTTAAGTATTACTACATTCTCCCTTCTAGATATTACAATAGATTACAATTTATTGTCCATCTTAATTAAGAAATAACTAAAATAGACATGCACCCAAAAATAGCATTGTGGGCCCCACCCTAGTGTAGGTGCTTAATGCACTAGGTGTGGGTGCTGAAATTTTCTTGTTGAATCTTAACACTCCCTCTCAACAAGAAAGGGATTATCCTTTACCCGATCCTGTCTCTATGGTATTCAAATTTTGTCCTGGTGAGCGGCTTCATCAAAATATCTGCATCCTGATCTTTCGTGGGAATGTACTGAAGAAACATTATTCTTCTTTGCACACAATCTCTGAGATGATGGTACCAAATATCTATATTCTTAGACCTATCATGAAACACAAGATTAATCGAGAGTTTAATGCAACTCTGATTATCACAATGAATCATTGTCGGATCTGTCTGAGATCCAAACAAACCAACCAATATCTTTCTCATCTAGAGAGCCTCACATGCAACTTAACTTGCTACCATGTATTCCGCTTCCGCTGAAATGAGTGCCATAGATCGTTGTTTCCTGTTGTACTAGGAAACTATTGTCGATCCTATGCTAAGGATCCCTTCTGATGTGCTCTTTCTGTCTGATGGACTACCCGCTCAATCTGCATCTGTGAAGCCTTGAAACTTCACTCCCTCTATCCATATTTACCATAGACAATACTCTGATTGGACCCTTATGTATCTCAAGACATGCTTCCCTGCCTTCCAAAAGAGCTTGGTAGGCTTAACAATAGCTTGACTCGGCTGGTTAACTTCTTATCAAATGTCTGGTCTGGTGTTCACTAGATACATCAGCGAACCAACTAACTGCCTGTAGACAATAGCATCCACTACCTCTCTAGAAGTAGCATCCTCTTTCCTCCAATTTCCTAGAATAGGAGTATCCATGGGTTTGCAGCTCTCCATATGAAACATACCCAGTATCTCCTTTGCATACTTGCCTTGAGACACAAAAATTTCACCATCTTGCTGCATATTTAAAATCCATGGAAATAGTGAAGGAGTCCCATGTCCTTCATTTCGAACTCCCTTGCATGATCCTCCTTGGATGAGTGTATCAGCTGCTCATCACCAGTCAAAATTAGATCATCAACATAAATAACAATAATCAATAGCTTACCCTTAACCACAATCTGGTACAGGTTTGCATCTGCTTCACTTTTGGTGAAGCCCAGTCCAGTGAAATAGCTGTCTATCATAGTGTACCAACCACGGGGTGATTTCTTCAGCCCATACAGTGCTCTTTTGAGTCTGCACACATGCGACTCACTGTTGAAGATTTTGAAACCTTCAGGCTGCTCTATGTACTCCTCTTCCTCAATGATCCCATTGAGAAATGCAGTTTTCACATCCATTTGATGAATGTGTCAGCCCATCTGTGATGAGAGTGCAAGGATGGATATTATAGAAGAGTACCTTGTAACAGGTGCAAAAGTATCATCATAATCTATCCCCTCAATTTGTGAGAATCCCCGGGCCACAAATCTGGCCTTGCATTTTGTTACAAATTACGGCAGAAATAATAAACAATTTATTCAGAGGAATAAACATAAAAGGCCAGCAACAAATCATAAACATAAACACATTTGTTTATCTGGGAAAACCCCAAATCCAGGGCAAAACCCAACCAATGAAATTTCATTAAGCATTGGCCACAAACCTTGCTAATCCGGCAAAGTGAGCCTTCACCGCTCACCTTCAGGCCTACATTACAATGAAGTATTCCCAGCCTTTTATAGGCTCCATTACATGCAATACCATGGGCTGAAAACCGTGGGTGCACAATACCATGTGCCCCAAAACCACTACTATTTACCCTAGTCAACATTGACTCTATCCCAAGTCAGGTTTACCTAAGACATTTCTCCACACTCCCATCAGCAACTTGCTTTACCTTGTAGATCCATCTCGATCCAACCACTGATTTGTCAACCGGTCTTGGGACAATATCCCATTCACTGTTCTTGACAATGGATTCATAATCCTCCACCATTACATCAACCCAAGTTGGTTGCTGCACTGCTTCCTAAAAAGAAGATGGTTTAGTCACAATACATTTTCTCATAAGAGCCATGTATCTAGTAAATTGGTCAGGAGATTGTCTATGTATGTGCTATGAAGTAGGGGCTCCTACATTCTCTGCAGCATCAAGTCTCAATTTATCAGCTTCCGTGGTGTGACTTCTGCCATTTCTGATGGATGGATCTGCCACGAGTGTTTTTCTCCATTCCATGAACCTCTTCATGTGGCTGATCCACATCTTGAGCCTCATCCTTGGGAACCAAAGTTCCTCCTATGCATGCAAGTCCAACTACCTCTCAAGGGATAACCACATGGCTTTTTTCTCATCAAATTTTATATCCCGTTGCACAACAGTCATTCTTCTGTTTGGAAAATAGACACAATAATTATGGGGTGTTTTAGTCTACCCCACAAAAATCCAGATCTCAGTTGTTAGTTCCAACTTCTTCTTAGCGTCCTTGGTCACATGCACATAAACAAATGAGCCAAAAATATTAAAGTGTGAAACATCAGGTTTCTTACCAGTGAAAGCCTCTTCAAGTGTACTCATGCTAAGTATCCTATGAGGACAACAATTTTGCACAAATATCAAAATGTTGCATGCTTCCGCCCATAGATGCATCGGTAGGCCTTTATCATGCCACATGTTGCATTTCTGCGACCCCATTTTGCTGTGGGTTATGAGGCACTATTAGTTCTCTTCGAATTCCTTCTTTTTTGCAGAAGTTCTTGAATTCGTTAGAGGTGTATTCACCATAATTATCGCTCCTAAGAGCCTTCACTTGCTTCCCTGACTCTTTCTCCACCAGTGCCGTAAACTACAAAAACGTAGAGAATGTCTGATCTTTCTTCTACATGAAGAATATCCAACACTTACGAGAAAATTCATAAACAAATATTACATAGTACATATTTTTTGTTGTCGAAGCAACAAATTATGGTCCACACACGTCTGTGTGATCTCTCTCAAGGATCCCCGAAGCTCGGTTATCCTTCTCATAAAAGGTGGCCTTTACATATTTTCCCATAGTACATCCCTTGCATGTGTCTAACTGCACAAGTGTACCCCTGGGAAGACCAGTAGAAATCTGCTGCATGACTTTCAAGGCTCCATGGTGAAGATGAACCAATCTCATGTGCCATAATTCACCCTCATCCCATTTCACCACTTGATCTACCTTTCCCATCATTTTTGCGCAACCATCTACCTCTAGATTGTAGAGACTTGAATTCCTATCCTATTGGCTTGTATTTTTTTTTATGTCGCAGTAAGGATTTTCCTTCACTAAAAACAACATCATAGGCTCTATCCTCCAACATTGCGACTGGGACTAAATTTTTCTTCAAACCTGGTACATGCATTACATATTTTAATTAAAAGGGTTTACATGACTACCTCTGGAAGGTAATGGTACTAATTCCGGTAGCACTATATCGCCCGTCATCACCCATTTCAATATGCATCTGGAGATCCTTCTCCTCCAAGTCACTGAAAATTTCCTTGTCTCCCGTCATGTGAAAGGAAGCACCACTATAAAAATACCACACAGATCCCAATGCACTTGACACCATGCATGTGTTCAATGAGAATTCAAGCTCAAATTGTGATGCAAGAGCCTCACCAGCTGCAAATCCTCCAGCCTTATTGTTCTTCTTATTTTGTGGATAGTTAGTGGCAAAATTCCCATGCTCATGATAGTGAAAACACTTCACCTTAGACATGTCCTGCTTCTTGCCATTCATGGACTTGGATTTGGAAGGGAATTTCTTCCCCTTACCCTTATTCGTCGTGGCAACCAAAGCACAATCCTCTTCATCTTCATTATTAGATGAAGATCCATCTTTGGTGTTCCGTATGAACTCCTCCTACAACCAAATCCGACCACATCCGTTCCCAATCTGGAAATTTTTCCCTGCCATTGACAGAGTCTTGATAACTGTGCCAACTCTTGGGAAGTCCTAGGAGATCCAAACTCACCAAATCATCATCAATGCTCCCCAGTTCATCCTGACATTGGACAAAGTTTTTTAGATATTTTGGTATGGATTCACCCTTCTCCATCTTGATCTTCCTGAGTTTATCTTTGAGTGCCAATTTCCTATGGTCGTTGTTGCTTTGGAATAGATCCATCAAAGCCTTCCACATTGAATACGATGTGGCTTTCCCATGGAGGCTTCAGAAAATGTGGTCTCGTACTCCCTCCAACATGATCCTCCTCTCCTTTTCCACTTTCTTTTTCCATGCATCAATAATTGCAGCATTTGTCACAGCGGGTTTAGGAACGTCATTGTCAATGAATTCCTTCAAGTCATTGTCTTCGAGTATTGCCTCCATATTGTCCTTCCAAGAAATATAGTTTGAGCTGCCCTCGAGTGCATACTCCAAGCTCAAGCCATTGAAAGCCATTTCAATCTGTAGCACCAAGAAATTTTTTCTGCAAATTTGAATTCTATCCAGTCACAAACTCAACTCCTGCTTCACTTCTACAATTTCCCGTGCTCTGATACCATGTAGAAATTATACAACATGCATGTATATCTTGGATTCACTTGATCTAAAAATGTACTAAAGTTAAATACTGAATCGCTTCTACAAATATTTTGGGGAATTAAAAACTCAATCGCTAATCACATGAAGTAAAGAAGAATCAAATCACACACAACACAGATAATTTCTCGGGGAAAGCTTTCTACTCAAAACCCCACTATATTCTATTGTATATTCAGCATGGATAATGAAACAATTACATACAAAAATATTCTCACAAGAGCCCTCCAGTACTCAACTAATTGTCTCACACTATCATACAAAAATTGACCAATATTTAGCCAATTCACTGCCTTCAGACAGTCTGTCTTGCTTGCGCAATCCCTGAAATATAGGAATTATGGCCTTCCTTGACTGCACAAGTATCATGGGAACTCCAGTGGATGTTTTTTTGCATGTGTGAAACCCAATAATCCTATAACTGATTGTCAACTTCCCTTTCACCTAGATCTCAACTGGGTCTCCACTAGATCTGACATGCATGCAACTAATAATAGTGAATCCTTAGTTGCATGTGAGATCATTGATTGTGAATTAATTAATATTTAATTCACTTGATCTCTCACTAGTGTATCTTCAGTTACAACTAGCACAATTGAGTTTAACTCACTTAACTAAGTTAAATTGATTACAACCTACATTAACTAATGCACCACTACACTTCGAACTCTGTTACAACTAGAATTACTCTGCATGCCTCACCAACTAACTCTAACTCGAAATCTACTAGCTAGCTTAGTTTATCACTCTCATTTAACTATTTCAAGTCATTATTGAGAATAGATTACAGTTTATTGTCCATCTTAATTAAGGGATAACTAAAATATACATGCACCCAAAAATAACATTGTGGGCCCCACCCTAGTGTAGGTGCTTAATGCACTAGGTGTGGGTGCTGAAATTTTCTTGTTGAATCTCAACATTTTGTTGCTAAAGACTAGATGTACATGTACATGATAGTCATTGTAATATACTACTTCTAAAAACTAGATGTACATGTTTATCATTGCAATCTACTGCTATCACATACTATATGTACCTACTGATCATCATATTTGTTCTTGCTTCAGATCATATGTGTTTGTACCTGCTAATAATCACAAGTTGTTACAGAAGATATACCACTTGTACATTTTATTCTTGGATCGTGTTTTTCATTCATGGATTTAAGATGATACATCTAATTTTTGTTGACACATGACTTATCTCTACCACTATAGGCATATGATACTTCAACATAGGATAGTTTGATGTAATATTCCCAAGTGGGAAAATCAACAATATATGCATTAAAAATGCATTTTTCAGAAATATGTGTTATAACAGTCAATAACAACCCATGGATCCTTTATATCAGACATTATTACAACCAAATACAAAAGGAAATCAGAAACAAATCATTATAGCCTAGTTAAACAGGCCTCCCATGCTCAAAACAGCCCAAAAACACTGCAACCCCAAGACTACTACAACACATAATTAATGTAGAAAGTGAAAACGTAGTTTATTGAGGGTTTATACTCCAAAAAAGTGAGATAAAATATATCTATTGTTATATTAATCAATAGAGCTAAAAAACTGAGATCTAGCCTCATTTACACAAATATATGATGACTTGGCAAGGGTTTCTTGATAAATATGAAGTAAAAGAAGCATATGTTGCAGATCTATGGCTGAATCATGTAGAATGGCTGAAGCACTACATATATATGGTTTATCATGTAAATAAATGGTTGTATCTCCTCTTACTAGCTTTCTGGGAAAAAGGTTGATCCTCCTCCTGGGAAACTAGCTCATAAAACAAGGGTTTAAACCCTCCCACTGCAATACCACGTAAAATAACGCAGATCCTCCAATAGACTATGCTGTAGCCATAGGTGACTACTTGGCCAAGTGTCAGATAGTGGAAATGAAGTCCAGAAAGCTCCTCTTAGATTTCTTAAACAAGAAATCTTGTTTAAGGAGCTTATCATATGGGGAGACAACATCTTGTTCCTTGCAGTTGCTTGAGGACAAGAAATTTGGGAGGGGAGGACTGTAATATTCCTAAATTAGCATGCAACTAATTGGAATATTAATTTTTCTCTTAACATCTAGTTAGATGAATAAATGGGTAGGGAGGCCCATAAGTACCTTAAGTAGGCATAAAATTCCTCTTAATGTGAAAATGGATCATGTTAATAACTAGATCAAGCACCCTCATGTATTAACAAGGGCTAATGTATGTGGACAAGGTCAATTTTGACCAAGTCAACAACACTAATGAGGGAGGAGTGGATCATCAATAAAGACAACTCAATGTGAATGAGGATCAATTTATCTAGTCAGAATAAAGACACCTTGGTGTGAAAGAAGACAATGCGTGGAGACCAAGTCAAGGTTGACCAGATCAAAAAATGTTATAAATAGAAGAATGGGACTAATGGAGACAACGTAATTTTGGAAGAGGAGCCTTTGCATGGAATTAACCTCATAAATGGGTGGGACCCATGGTGAGGAAGCTCATCATCTATATAATGGAGGGAATGGCAGCCATATGGGGTATGTTTGGAGAATTCGATTTTATGATTGGGTCTGTTTAGACTTATTTCATGCTTCATTTTTTTAGCTAAGTTTGATGCATTTTTTAGTGCAAGGGTTTTCTCATGCAGGAATTCCCCACTCTTCCTTGGAGATCTTGTTTAAGAAATCTGAGAGAAGCTTTCTAGACTTCATTTCCACTATCCGACACTTGGCCAAGTAGTCACCTATGGCCACAGCATATTCTATTGGAGGATTTGCGTTATTTTACATGGTATTGTAGTGGGAGGGTTTAAACCCTTGTTTTATGAGCTAGTTTCCCAGGAGGAGGATCAACCTTTTTCCCAGAAAGCTAGTAAGAGGAGATACAGCCGCTTCTTTACATGATCAACCATATATATGTAGTGCTTCAGCCATTCTATGTGATTCAGCCATAGATCTGCAACATATGCTTCTTGTACTTCATATTTATCAAGAAACCCTTGCCGAGTCATCATATATTTGTGTAAATGAGGCTATATCTCAGTTTTTTAGCTCTATTGATTAATATAACAATAGATATATTTTATCTCACTATTTTGGAGTATAAACCCTCAATAAAATACGTTTTCACTTTCTACATTAATTCTGTGTTGCAGTAGTCTTGGGGTTGCAGTGTTTTTGGGCTGTTTTGAGCATGGGAGGCTTGTTTAACTAGGCTATAATGATTTGTTTCTGATTTCCTTTTGTATTTGGTTGTAATAATGTTTGATATAAAGGATCCATGGGCTGTAGAAATCTGAAATGAAGCTCATGTCATATCATGGTTCTCCTCTTTGAAATGCTTAATGCCAAAGTCACATGTTGGAGTGTTGTTACTCCATATTTGCTGCCTCTCTTGCATTTGATCTTTCCTAAGACAAGATTGAAGTACATGGAAGTCAACCTCCTCTTGAAAGGTCTCTTTCTTCCAAAACTTCCATAGTTTTTCCCATGCATGCAAGAGTGGGAATACCCTCTTGTCATATTCAGAAATCTTCCTTATGTGTAGGAGTATCATTTTCTGCTCCAAAGCTATGGAGTAGACATTTGACACCATGCTCATTTCATCATATATTTCTGAATCATTTTCCTGCGCAAATAGTTGAGTGGGAGATGGAAATGCCCATGATAGAAAATTGCTTACTTCTCCTTGGAACCCATCAGAGGCTCTCAGCGCTATAGTAGCTTCTCCCAGGGCTCATTCCTTAGTCAAATATGTCACTACTACACTAAGTTGAGAGAACACTTTATTCACCTTCCAATCAGGGGGTCTCCCTGGTGGAATGCCTCCATGCAAAGAGACATCAAGGCATAGAGAAAGATGTATATGTGCGTGGGCTGATTTGTCCTTGCCTTCACTGCAAAAATCCTCCTGCCTCTTTTGTGCATCAATATTCTGAAATAGAGAGGGGTGTGTGCTCCTCATCACATGATGCTTGTCCTCCCCTTTATCTCCTTCTATCTTCAGGATGTCACCATTTTTCAATGATGGCACATGCTGCAAATGGATTGTACCATGATCTCTATATGTGAGATTCTTTGGAACTCCTTGCAAAAGTGCAAGAGTTTCTCTCCTTGGATCAAATGCTCCATATTCCTTTTCATGAGGTACTAGATGTGATCTTGATATGACAGTGCTGTTACCTCTAGCCTTCTCTTTCTCCTCATCAATATGTGAAAACACCTCATCAACAATGAGAGACCTTAGATCTTGGTCTTCCCTTGAAAGAGGAATCTCCTCATGCAATGGGGATCTTTCCCTTGGAAAGGTATCATTCAAGTTTTCATCTCCCTCAATGGTTTTATGAAATGGAGTTGGGTTTATAGATCCCTCTAACCCATGCAAAGGTTTTGATTGTTTTGGTTTGATTAGCTCCATAGAAGGTGTTTCATAAAAAAATTCATCAAACCTTCCACTACTCTTCTAAGGAAATTTGCATAAGTAGATGTATTTGCATTATTTAATGAAAAGGATTCAAACAACCACCAAGCATAAGCCTTACCTTCAAAATGCAGCGCTGCTACTTTAATGGCTTCATCTTCTGAAACTTGATGTTGCTGCACATAGGTGTCTAGCTCCTCCACCCAAACCCTAGCTAGACATTTAGGTGGGCCATCAAAATGTAATATTCCGAAATGGAAATCAACAGCTTTTTCACCGCTGAAGAACTCCTTTGTCGGAAATATAAACAAGGCTATGTCAGAGATGGACTGAGAGGGCTTTTACCAGTTATGTCACCTCTAAAGAGAGGATGAGAACTGGAGGCTTTCTGGCCTTTTCTCAGACTCTGCCTATAGCTATGTGAATACTTCTTCCTCAGAAGGTCTTTCTCAAAGGGATGAGCTACAACAATATGAAAAACATAAGCATGAAGAATAACTTGCTTAAACTTCAGGAAATTCCGGAGAACTCATAGCCATCTTATTAGAATAATAGCAGCTGCAAATGTATACAAAATCTTGAGGGAAATGATGCTCAAGATGAACAATACCAATCCTCAAGGCAGAAGTACAAGAATCATGAGATAAACACTACTACATATGTGAATTGTAGCTATGACTGTTCATTCAAATGGAGACACTACAACATGTAATATGGTAATGAAATGATATTACAATAGTAGCTCAAGAAATGAGGGGGAGCAAGATCTCAACCCCTGAAAACAACAGTACAACAATCCTCTAAAGGATTGGCTATAATATATGTACCAAATATGGAAATACAATAATGCTGGAGTTGCTGGGTAGCTGCAGCAACTCAAAATACACAATAGAAGGGGGAGAATGAATATGGCCTCCACACTAAAATAACCTCCTCCAATGGATTCCTTAAGTGCAAGGCTGATCCCGACACTAGAAATCTCTTCCTCCAAAATGATGGAGCAAACCCCCACTACAAACAAACTCTGAGATAATGCAGTATATGGAAGGGACTGCGCTGATGAATGTGGGAGAAGCTTGGCCTTCTACCAAAATATGCAAATCAGCTCTAGAAACCTTCCTTGCTGATCCTCCCAAAGAATAGGAACTCCTTCCTATGAGAAATGATACAAGGAATGGTGTTGTGGAATCTCCTCCACGGCAACACCTGCAACACAACCCAGTGACTGCGCTATAGATGAAGAAGTGGCTATGGCCAAATGCTATAATATGGAGAAATGAAGAGCAATCCTCCTTGAGCTACTCAAGGGAGGAGAGGAACTCCTAAACAAGAATCCCTAGTGCCAAAGGCACTGCAACTCAGTTGAATAGCTAGAGACTGCAAATAGATTCGAAGTCCAAATCTTCAATAATGCTCTCTATGGCTGCCTCATCCTCCTTATATGAAAATTGATGTCTCCATGCCATGGAACCCACCCAATTAGGGTTTCTCACACAAGGAATCTTCCTCCCTCTCTAAGTACGATGTCTTCCCAGGCAAGTTACACCCTCTTGTGCTGCGATGTTGACTTGGTCAACATGGCCTCATCCTCATGTGTTTGCCCCCTATTTACACTAGGAGGTGCAAAAATGACTACTCTATGGATCCCTTCTCACTTCATGTGGAATTTTATTTATGCAAATGGGTCTCCTCACCCATTTTATTTATCTCCTGAATAATATGAGAAAAATTTTAAAGTTCCAATTTATTTGCAAAAATTTGGAACATTATAGTCCTCTCCTCCCAAAGATTGCTTGCCCTCAAGCAAGTGAAAGGATAGACTGTGTCTTCTTCTCCTCTGCCTGTAGCATCCCTGTATGATGATCTCCTCCAAGTGCAGTGATGCTATCTCATCAATCCAATCCTCCATAATGCTCCTCCCTAGCATGCAAGTAGCTATCAAGCCATCATCATTTAAGGTATAGTGCTCAAGAGGATAGCGAGTGGTGTTTGGAGGTCCCTCCTTGAGGAATGGAGTCTGAAATATAATGGGAATTATCTCCCCCATATGGTCCATCCATCCCCAAGCTATGTGCCATGCAAATTGAGTCACCTCCCAACTAGGAAACTCAGGAAAACTGTCATCCACCTTTGGCTCCGGCAAAGAAGGTGGGTTGAAAATATGCACATGGTAGACCATATAGTCTACCCCACGCTATCCATCTCTCCACTTAAGATAAGTGTAGAGTGTCTACTGATCCTGAGTTGCAATAATGTTGCCATCAAGTGGCAAGAAGAAGGTTGGACCTCCCAAGGTCTCTTCCCCAACGCTGCAAGACATTCTGGCCCAAACATCTCCATATGTGATGAGTCGGGAATCATCCTCATATGGTTTCATACCCATCATATGGTTCACCCCATAATAAAACATTGTTGCTGCCGTAGTGGCCATACCATTTCTCATGTTCCCATCAGAACATGCAATGCAAAAGATGTGAGGGACTCCTCCCTCAATGGACACATCCATCCTATGTGTCTCCTCCTCAATCCTGCTCCTCATAAAGGCATGAACAATAGAATCATAGGGAGAAAATAGGAGCATCATGCTTGCTGCCATGTGTAAAAAATGAGAAGGAAAATGGTCCCTCAAGTGTAACCAGCGCAGCTTAGTGCTCCACTGCCATAGAGATTGATATAAGTTGTGGCTGCTCAACCACCGGTGTATTGCATCAATCTCCTCACAAGCTTGGGGAAGGTAAATGATACCTACTGAAAATTGAGCATGTCCTCCATGGTCTCTATCCTCCCCTAGTCCTCCAAGATAATGGCCATTAGCCATGCTTATGTCCCCCACTAAACCATGAGGTTTAACAAAATGTATGCTCCTCCTTGGAGCATTCTTCTGCATGTGTATGGTTAAGGGATGCATACATATATCATACAAATGATCATGTGAAAAAAAATGTACACCCTTACCATGTTCTCTACTCATATCAATTGAGGGACTCATAGATGAATATCTTCTCATCCATACAGGAAAAAGGGGTGGTTGTGCTGATTCCCCCATCTCCATATTGTTGGTGCATCTCCTCCTATGCTAATCATCAGATGTCCTGTAGGTGAAAGAATCATTGGAGTATCCTACCAATAGCCGGGAGTTCCAATGCAGATCTATCCTCCAGAATGATAGCACAGGTAGTTCCTCATGAAGAACATATGTCATATGGCTGCCCTCCCCCTTGACATCTTCTATGCCCAAGTCACAAATTGGAAGGTTGCTATCCTTCCTATGCCGCTTCTGCCACAGCACAGAATCTGCAATGAGAGTAGGTGTAGATGAGGTTGAGGAAATGTATCCCTCCATCATGAGTCTATCCAAAACTCCCACTGCTATCTCAAGCTCTCCCAAGGCTCCCACCTCTATAGAATCAATGAGTGGTGCCTCCAAGTGTGAAGCAACCATCCTCCTCTGCTGAACTAGTGCCCCCCCTGGGTGAAATGCATCCATGTGGTGAGACATCTCCATCAAGATAAGACTGAACATATGGATGAAAACTTATGTCCATACCCTTACTGCACAATCCAGCCCCCCTCCTTGGTGTAATAACCTCCAAAAATGGATATGGGTGAGTACTCCTTAACTCATGCTGCTGGTTCTTCTCCCCATCTCCTCCTTGTGATTCCATGGTTTCACACCTCTCTAATAATGGCACATGAATTGTGCCTTGATCTCCACACATGAGATCTTGGGGATCTTCCTGCAAAATGTCTCCATGTAATGAGACATCATTATCAAGAGATGACTGAATAGATGAATGGAGATAACCCTCCATGCTTCCACTGCGCAATCCAATCACCTCCTCAGGTGCATCAACCTCCATAGGTGAATAGGGATGTGTACTCCTCATCTCATGATTCTGGCCCTTCTCCCTACTTCCTCCTTATGTCTCCAAGGTTCCACACCTCCCCAACAATGACACAGGTAAAACATGAGATGTGCCTTGATCTCCATACATGAGATCCTAGGGACTTCCTTGCAAAGATGAAAGCATTCCTCTATGTGGAGCAAGAGCTCCTCTTCCCTCTGCATGAGGTGCTAGATCAACTCTAGATCTAATAGCGTTGTTGCCCTCAATATCTGCAACATGAGTGGGAAACCTCTCAGTGATTGGATCTTCCCTTGGAAAAGAGATCCCCATGCTCCCTTGCTTCAAGATGTGAGATGAAAGTTCATTCTCCAGCAAGTTTTGGTTCATATTTTTGGCCTCCTCCATTGTTTTCTGAAGAGGCATTGCATTTTCATGCAAGGGTTTTGTTTGGTCTTCTTTGTGCAAACCCATCATGTGTGTCTCAAGAATCCTCCCATCAAATCCCTTCACTAATGCCTTAGTGAAATTTGCATAAGATGCAATGTCATTTTTCTTCAAAGAAAAGGATTCAAAGATCCACCAAGCATAGGCCTTACCTTTCATATGCAGCGCTGCAACTCTGGTAACTTGATTTTCCGGAATTTGGTGTTGTTGCAAAAAGGTGTCTAGTTCCTCCACCCAAGCTTTGGCTGAACCGACAAGTGAACCATCAAAATGTGATAGATAAGATCTACCATGTTGCCTTTCCTCTTTGGTCACTTCTTCTTTTTCTTCCACCTCCCTTATGGGGCTGCTGAGACTATGATTGTGCTGATCCTCATAGTGTGTGGCTGAATGCTCACACCCACTAGGTACAAATCTAGAGTTTGCTTTAGGATCAAACCCTCTTGGGGATTCTTCATCTGTTTCCCTCCTAATCTCCTTGAGGTCTTCATGCATGCTCTGTGCAGATTTAGGAAGAAGCATTGTAATCTTATCCCCTTTCCCTCCACCATAAAATGGAGTCTTCTTCCTGCTCAAAATTCTGTCTCCTTCTTGATGAGAATAGGAAGTGCACGGTCCTTCCTCTTCTCTTTATTCTTTCTCCTCAACCCTCTTGGAGAAGTTCTTTCTGGATCTAAAAACTGATGAGAACAAGCTCATTCTCTTCATCATCTTGATTTCTTCTTTCTTGAGCTTGAAGGCCACAGGCTGAGCCAAGAAAGATGCTTTGATACCACTGTAATATTATGAAATGGAAATCAGCAGCTTTTTCATCGCTAAAGAACTCCTTTGTTAGAAATATAAACAAGGCTATGTCAGAGATGGACTGAGAGGGCTTTTACCAGTTATGTCACCTCTAAAGAGAGGATGAGAACCAGAGGCTTTCTGGCCTTTTCTCAGACTCTGCCTATAGCTATGTGAATACTTCTTCCTCAGAAGGTCTTGCTCAAAGGGATGAGCTACAACAATATGCAAAACATAAGCATGAAGAGTAACTTGCCTAAACGTCAGGAAATTCCGAAGAACTCATAGCCATCTTATTAGAATAATAGCAGCTGCAAATGTATACAAAATCTTGAGGGAAATGATGCTCAAGATGAAAAATACCAATCCTCAAGGCAGAAGTACAAGAATCATGAGATAAACACTACTACATATGTGAATTCTAGCTATGACTACGTAGTCAAATGGAGACACTGCAACATGTAATATGGTAATGAAATGATATTACGATAGTAGCTCAAGAAAAGAGGGGGAGCAAGCTCTCAACCCCTGAAAACAACACTACAACAATCCTCTAAAGGATTGGCTATAATATATGTACAAAATATGGAAATAAAATAATGTCGGAGTTTCTGGGTAGCTGCAGCAACTCAAAATATACAATAGAAGGAGGAGAATGAATATGGCCTGCAAATTGAAATAACCTCCTCCAATGGATTCCTTAAGTGCAAGGCTGATCCCGGCACTAGAAATCTCTTCCTCCAAAATGATGGAGCAAACCCCCACTGCAAAAAAACTCTGAGATAACGCAGTCTATGGAAGGGACTGCACTGATGAAGGTGGGAGAAGCTTGGCCTTCTGCCAAAATATTCAAATCAGCTCTAGAAACCCTCCTTGCTGATCCTCCCAAAGAATAGGAACTCCTTCCTATGAGAAATGATACAAGGAATGGTGTTGTGGAATCTCCTCCACAGCAACACCTGCAACACAACCCAGTGACTGCACTGTAGATGAAGAAGTGGCTACGGCCAAATGCTGGAATATGGAGAAATGAAGAGCAATCCTCCTTGAGATACTCAAGGGAGGAGAGGAACTCCTAAACAGGAATATCTCATGCCAAAGGCACTGCAACTCAGCTGAACAGCTGGAGACTGCAAATAGATTCGAATTCCATGTTAAACACCATGTTGAATCACACACATGGTGTATGAGGAAGATAACACACACACACAAGATAATCTCAACACAATGGAGGATAAACGTATAGCTCATATTTTCCATTATACAAAGATGTACATTTATAGTACAATGGTGTGACTCTTGGTTTCATATTCCAAGGTCACTTGGACTCCATTGTGACTTTTCGCATTCCACACCTACCCATGTAGGATTAAGTGTTCCAACATCCCCCCTTAATCCGAAGGGGTATGTGTGAGTCCAAGAAAAGAGTTGTAATACAAATCTGCAAAGTATACATGGCAGCACTTGGGCTGAATCAACTCTCTGAAATGTTGGAGAAAAGAGGTGGTTTTAGGATGACCACAAACACTGGAACGCAATACTTGTTGCAGTTCCCGGAACTCTTCCAAAACTGGCAAGAAGCTGAAAGCTTCTGCTAGAGGAATTGTCCCTCATAAAAAATGGAGACCTTCAACCTAAAAGAAGGGAGGTCTACTACCTGTGATGGTTTTAGGATTACCAACAACTCTGGAATGCTTTGAAGCATTTCCTGGAACTCAACCAAAGCTGGCAAGAAGCTGAAGGCTTCTGCTATATGAAGTGTTCCTCATATATGAAAGGGAGACCTTCGACCTAAAAGAAGGGAGGTCTACTACCTGTGGTGGTTTTAGGTTTTCCACCAACCAAAGATGATGGTTTAAGGTTTTCCACCAACCGAAGGCATGCTCATGGGCATCCATGTCTCTGGCTACATCTCTGAATCCGGAATGACGAATTGTGGCTCAGGCTCGCTTGAACTGCTGGCTACAACTCTGAACATGGAATGAGAGGTTGTGGCTCAGGCTCGCTTGATCTGTCGTCAAAGCTTGTACATGACCACCATTTTCCCCCCTGTCAGGGACAAGGTGAGATGATGGCGAAAACTCAACTGCAAGTTTGTTCAATATGTGTGAACAAGTTCTAACATGTGTTGTAAACATCTTCTTGGCTGCTGATGCCCATTGCCAAGAAGCGATCCATCCAAGATGAATCTTGGTTCTTGCAGGAGGCTTGTGTCTGAAGCATCTGTCTGAAGAATGGGTGTGCCGACCACAGTGCTTGCATGGATGAAGATCAAAACAGTGATCTTTCATGTGGCCAACTCGATCATAGTGTTGGCATTTCTCAATCTGTTGTTGTTGTGGAACAGGATCTGGAACAGCTGCAGGTGAACTGTCATACAAGAATCCGACACTCTGAAATATGATGGGCTTGGTGTAGTTTGGAATATGAAAGGACACATCCTTGTCATATCCAAGACCAGTTCGGTGCTTGTTGTGGACAAGCTCTTCCCAAGGTCTGATGATGGGCTTAGGAAGTGGAGGCTGAGCTGCTGCATCTGCATGTAGATCTGCTCTAGTAAAAGGAACTGAATGGGAATCAACTGGAACTTTGTTGACTTGCTGCTGATGGGAGTCTTTCACAATGTTCTGAACAGAAACAGGTTCAGAATGGTGACTCTTTTGCTAAAGTTCGTCTTGCTGAAGTTGAGATTCCAACTGTAAAAACTCAATCTTTTCTTGTGCATCTTGTAAACAACTTTGAATGTTACAAAGAGCATCCTTGCTCATTTTTATCACATCATCAACATTTGAATGAATGAGGTTACTCAACAACTCTAATGCCTCATTGATTTTAGCCATTTCAACAACTTAGGCTCAAAAATGAAAGGGTGTCGGCTTCAACCGAAAATGCACCCGTTTACAATGTGATGCAACAAGAAATATAAATGACTCAAAAGAATTTCCAACTATGGAAATATCAAAGTACAAAATCTGCTCCTCAAATGATGGAGGGCAATCAACAATGACTTACATCAACAACTCAAATTCACTGATTCAATGCAATACAATATTTCTACAAAATATGTGCAGCTGAAAACACTTGTGCAAGAGGCCTTTAAGGCAGCTGAAATTTTCTTCAGATAGTTGTTCAAATGATGGCAAACTTGTCTTCAAATGTCAATTTCTTCAAAAAAATCACTCTCATGTCAATGCCACAAATCACAATGCAAATCTTCTCGTTTCTCTATGTATTCAATCAATTTTTTCATATTTCAATTTTCATTTCTGTTGTTCATATCTCTCTCCTTCCTCTCTCTCTGTTGTTTTTTATTTTTTATTTTTATTTTTTAATTAATTAAAAAATAGATTAATGGGAATAATTAAAAAATGGGAAAAGGGGAATATTAAAATGAAATGGGATTATAATAGAAATGAAAGGGAAATGAAAATTTTAAAAGGGAATTAATTTAAAATATGGGAGAGTGATGGTAGTAAAAATGGAAGAGGGATATTAATTATATGGGCGAATTAATTTAAAAGAAACGGAGATTAATTTAAAAAGAAGTGGGAGGAGATTTAAATAAAATCGAATGGTGGGAGGGATTAACTATGGAAAATCAAATTTTTTTAAAAAAGGGCGTTATTTTATTTTGAATGGGTGGTATTCCATTGTATATTTTGAATGGGCGGATGTGTATATGGGAGAGGGGACGAGAGGAGTGTGGCCGTGGAGAGGGGAGAGTGTGAGGGAGGCGGATTGTGGTAGGTGCGCAGAGGGCGGGGCAAGGAGAGTTGAGGGGACTGTTATGTGTTGGAGTGAGGGCGTGTGTACGCGCAGAGAGGGAGTGGAGTAATAGGGCCGAAAGGCCAAGAATGGGAGGTGAATCGATTTTTGTTTGTTTGTTTGTTTGTTTTTGTTTTTTTTTTTTTAATTTAATTATAGCAGAGAGCAGAGATAGAAAATCCACTTGAAAAACAGCAGTAGAATTTTTATTTTTTCCAAATATAGAGCAGAATTAATTCCAGTAGTAGAGAATGAGAATGCAGAATTTTCCAGAAGATTTCAGCAGTAAAACCCAGAAATTTTTCCAATAGCCCAGCAGCAGAAGAACCCAGAATTTAAAGAACTCGGAAATCTCAGAAATTTCTTCAAAAACCCTCTTTAAACTATTTTCCAGCAGCTTAAAAATGTAGAATTTAAAATGCAGAGATAAAATCAGAATTTAGAAAACCTTCAAACGTGCTTCTTCAATACCACTGCTGCTCTTCTTAAAAGTCAATTTCTAAATGCTGCCACGGATTTTGAACACTGCTCCTCTTCAAAACACTTCTGAATGGCGGCAAAAACACTGCTGCAGAAAGTCTCTAAATGCTGCAAAATTCCAAGAATTTTGCAGATATGCACAGGCCATAAACACAAATAGCTCACTCAATTTGGAGCAAGGCCAGCAATCGCCCGCTCCGATACCATGTTAAACACCATGTTGAAGCACACACATGGTGTATGAGGAAGATAACACTCACACACAAGAGAATCTAAACACAATGGAGGATAAACGTGTAGCTCATATTTTCCATTATACAAAGATGTACATTTATAGTACAATGATGTGACTCTTGGTTTCATATTCCAAGGTCACTTGGACTCCATTGTGACTTTTCACATTCCACACCTACCCATGTAGGATTAGGTGTTCCAACATTCCAAATCTTCAATAATGCTCTCTATGGCTGCCTCATCCTCCTTATATGCAAATTTATGTCTCGATGCCATGGACCCCACCCAATTAGGGTTTCTCACACAAGGAATCTTCCTTCCTCTCTAACTGTGATGTCTTCCCAAGCAAGTTACACCCTCTTGTGTTGCGTTGTTGACTTGGTCAACATGGCCTCATCCTCATGTGTTTGTCCCCTTTTTACACTAGGAGGTGCAAAAATGACTACTCTATGGATCCCTTCTCACTTCATGTGGAATTTTATTTATGAAAATGGGTCTCCTCACCCATTTTATTTATCTCCTAGATAATATGAGAAAAATTTTAATGTTCCAATTTATTTGCAAAAATTTGGAACATTACACAAAAGTAGATAGAAATAATCTACCCACACCATGTTGCTTTCCCCTTGTGCTACTTTCCTCCTTGATCTTGCAAAACTCTTGGAAGCTTAAGTGCTCTTTGAACCTCTTAGATTGAGATTCATACTCTTGCAAACTCTTGCAAATAATCACCAAGAGTCTCCTTCTTTGGCACATCTCCTTTCTCCATATCACTTGTCATGAACATATTGCTGGTAGAGAGTTGTAAATTTGATGGTGTAGCTAAATTCTCACACCCATAATATGAGGAACTAGAGCTTTCCTCATGTACAAATCTTGTTGAGGCATCTCCATGCTTTTCCCTCCTCATTTCTTTGATGTCTTTGCTGATACATTGCAGAGTTTGAAGAAGAAGTTTTAAGAACTTCTTCCCTTCAGAAAATAAGGCTTTGCCTTGATCTCTTTTGTAGGTGCTCTCCTTCTCATGAGAAGACTCCATAATGGTTGAAGTACACATGCTGAGCCAAGATTAGAGCTCTGATACCACTGTAATATTCCCAAGTGGGAAAATTAGCAATATATGCATAAAAAATTCATTTTTCAGAAATTTGTGTTATATCAGTCAATAAAATCCCATGGATCCTTTACATCAGAAATTATTACAACCAAATACAAAAGGAAATCAGAAAAAAATCATTATATCATAGTTAAACAGAGCAAAAAACTGCAACCCCAAGACCACTGCAACACATAATTACTGCAGAATGTGATAGCGCAGTTTATTGAGGGTTTATACTACAAAATAGTGAGACAAAATATATCTGTTGTTATATTAATTAATAGAGCTCAAAAACTGAGATCGAGCCTCATTTACACAAATCTAGGATGACTCGGCAAGGGTTTCTTGATAAATATGAAGTACAAGAAGCATATGTCGCAGATCTATGGTTGAATCACGCAGAATGGCTGAAGCACTAAATATATATGGTTGATCATGCAAATAAATGGTTGTAGCTCCTCCTACTAGCTTTCCGGGAAAAAGGTTGATCCTCCTCTTGGGAAACTAGCTCATAAAACAAGGGTTTAAACCCTCCCATTGCAACACCATGTAAAATAACACATATCCTCCAAGAGACTGCATTTTGGTTGTAGGTGACTGCTTGTCCAAGTGCTAGATAGTGGAAATGAAGTCCAAAAATCTCCTCTCAGATTTCTTAAACAAGATCTCCAAGGAAGAGTGGGGAATTCCCGCATGAGAAGACCCTTGCACTAAACAACGTAGCAAACTTAGATAAAAATATTAAGCATGCAATAAGTCCAAAGAGACCCAATCATAAAATCATATTATCCAAACATACCCCATATGGCTTTCATTCCCTCCATTATATAGATGATGAGATTCCTCACCATGCGTCCCACCCATTTATGAGGTTACTTCCATGCAAAGGCTCCTCTTCCAAAATTACGTTGTCTCCATTAGTCCCACTCTTCTATTTACAACGTTGTTTGATATGTTCAACCTTGAATTGGTCTCCGTGCATTGTATTCTTTCACACCCAAGGTGTCTTTATTCTAACTAACTAAACTGATCCTCATTCACATTGAGTTGTCTTTATTGATGATCCAATCCTCCCACATTAGTGTTGTTGACTTGGTCAAACTTGACCTTGTCCACATATATTAGCCCTTTTTCATACATGAGGGTGCTTGATCCAGTTATTAACATGATCCATTTTCACATTAAGAGGGATTTTATGCATACTTAAGGTACTGATGGGCCTCCCTACCCATTTATTCATCTAACTAGATGTTAAGAGAAAAATTAATATTCCAATTAGTTGCATACTAATTTAGGAATATTACATTGGACAATAGTCTTTTTCTACACATCTTCAGATGAGTCAACACCATTCTCACAGTAACCATATCATCATTACCAATAATTATATCACATGTAAAACCTCTAATCATTTACTTGCATCACTAATATTGAGGGTGACATGATATTTTTTATACAAAGTTCGAGGACTTCCATCATATTAAACTTGTGGGGGGGGGGGGGTGTTGAATCATAATAATTATTATAATATATATATTATCATCTCACGATTCAACATATTGTTAATTAAACCTGCAATTACTTATCCCGCCATCATTTTCCAATTAAAAATTGATATGAATATTGTCAATTCTCTCAACAAGAATATACATGAAGGATTGTTGAACTTGCAACAGTATTCTAAAACTGTAAGTGTTGTGTTTGCAACAGTTTTTAGCTATAGGTGGAGCAACAATTAAACATGAACTATATTCAAATGAGGACTTGATAAACCATCCAAGAGCCTACATGATATTTCAGAATGCATGGTGAATCACATATTTTGATAGATTGCAATGGTTTGATGGTTGAATTTCCATTTAATTTGCGTAGAACTTGAATGATCAGGGTTATATTGTAGGAGGGTGGTGAATTGCTATTACTAAAGAAGTGGTTTCCAGGGTGACAACCCTACCTCAAGGGAGCGTGTTAGTTCATTAGAAAGGTTGCAATTCCATCGACTATTTCCACATTTTTACAAGAGCAGTAAGAAATAAAGTATAAAATGAGAGGTGTGGAAAAGACCTCTCTTCCACACCCTTGGGAAGAAGTGGCCTATTTCATCTAGAAATTCATAACTTGTGAAGGACACTTTGGAGTTCTTCAACTACCACTTTAAACTGATGGCACATTTATAAAACATGCAACTTATCAACATGCCTTATCATATTTTAAATTTGTTACAACATATGGTTGATGTTTTTTGTCATGCCAAGCATCTAGAAACCTATGTGAATAATCATAGTTTGATCAAGTTGGTTATAATAGATTTGTTTCAACAAAAATGGGGAACATTGATGAGTTTGTTGGTTGGTGCAAAAGTACCAGTCCAAAATGAAGTGAAAGAAAGTGAATCTGAAGAGAAAGCAGAAGTATTTGAATCAGAAGAGGCAGGAACAAGTAGAAGAAGTGTTTCTCTAGTTGAAACACCCATGTAAAGCCTTCAGGAAAAAACCCCTAAGGAAACCTCTCCTGCTGATTCAAGGGTCAAAGACTCCCATGTTGAGAAAGGAGAATATATTGAAACACTAGTGGAGATTAATAGTGGGAAGTCGGCAAGATTTCAAAGAGGATGTACTATATAGGAATAACAAGATCAACCCTTGAGAAGAATATTAAGGAAAATTCCATTAGAGAAACCTATGGGCTGACATTTTTTGAAGAAGAGGGTGCAAATTATTGTTCCACTTCCAGATGGTCCATCATTCAAAACCCATAATCCTACAGAAGTATAGTGTTAAAAATTCAAAAGTATGAAGAGTTAAAAATCCATCTTGAAATGCTCAAAAATAAATTTCAATATAAGAATAAGCCCATGTTATAAAACCTAGTTAAGGTGGTAGAAATGGAAGACATACTCTCTAAAACCAATACAAATGAAAAAACCATGTGTATAATGTGTAGGGAGCTTCTTGAGGAATTTGGAATTCATAAATCAATGACTACATCAGTTGGAATACAAGTTGAAATTGATAGGGAGGATGTATAATTCCTGGCTACACCATAAGAACCTATTGATGATACATCTGCTACACAAGAACCAACAATTGAAACAAAGTAGTTGGAGGAGGATGAATTGGATGCACCAGAATAAATTGTTGATATTGCTGCTACATAAGAACTAGCTATTGAAATGAAGTTGCTCAAGGAAGATAAGAGTGTTGATACATAAAAAACTACTAATGACAATATTGTTACAAAATAACTAGTATTAGAGGTAGTACAACCAGAAAAAACAAGAGAACTGGAAGAGAAAATAATTTTGTAGGAATGTGTTGGAGCCACCACCGTAATAACAATATAAATTGTGGCAGTAAATGACACAATGGATTTGGCCATTTTTCTTGATGAATTAAGTAAATGGGATTGGACGTCTCACTACAGGAGGAGGAAATACCTTTGAATGAACATGAGAAAATTGTTCATGATATTAGGAAGGCATGGGATGAGGACTTGATAAGGAAAAGGTTGAGAAGAAAATAATATGAAGGAGAAAAGAATAAAGAAAAAGAGAAAATATGGGAGTTGCAGGAGAAGGTTCAAGCATTGTAGAAGGATAAAGAAAAAATGTATGATCTGGAATTGAGTTTATTAAGTTGCAAGAACCCCTCTCCTTCTTACCCTTTGTTTTTATAGGATAAAATTTTACTTTTTAGACTAACAACCTTTAAGGAGAAACAATTGTACAAAATTACTGACCCTCGTACTTTCTTATAAACCTTTCAACAAGCTAGTTTTGTGGAACAATATTTGTTGTGTGAACTATACCTCCATGAATATGTTTGGTTTGGGGAGAAAATGTTTAATTTTACACCATATGTAGGGGAGATTTAATTGAGGGATTTTACTTCAATTATGTAGAACTAAGTTAGTTGTAAGGAAGCCTAGAAAATTGTAACGGTAAATATGAAAATCACCTTACTATATGTTTGAAATGAACTGATATTTGTTGATGTGGTATTGAGGGCATTCAATAAAATGGTGCAGTCTTCGAAGGCATGAAACCAAATGATGGAATTAAGGAACAAAGTTATGGAATTTTTTTTTATAATTATTGAGTTGACGAGGGAGGATTCGCTTGAAGGGAGTAGGTTAAGATGGGAAGCATGTGACAAAAATTTGAGAAACAAAGACCCATATTGTTTTCATAATTTTGTGCATGTACTTTATAGGATTCCTCAGTACTTGGATTGTGTTATAAAATGCATATCTAGTTTGTTGGGACTCATTTTCAAGTTTCCATTAATTTTTCTTCCTATATCCTAGTATCGATGTTCATACCATCTCGATTCATTAGATGCATGATGGTGGCTGGATTTGTTTCTTTCTCGTGGTTATAAATTCCAATTGATGATATAACAAAAACATATAATTTCTATAAATTTCATTCATAGCACACATCAAAATACGATTGAAGAAGGTCTGCATGAGGACATGAAATTTTTTTAGTTGGGGGGATATGTTGGGACATGGAATTGGCACCTTCTTTTCCTATTTTTCCTTTTTTCCCTACCATTTTGGCCTTAAAATCTATACCTGGTTATCTTATTTATCGAGCGAAAACCCTCTAACCAATGAAAATTTTCTTTTCCATTTCACCTTACTTTATTAGCCTTTCTTGTATTTAATGTGAGGTTGATTATTTTAGGAAATCTTATTAACAAAAATGACAAGGGGCTATTTAAGGATAAGCTTGGCTCACTAAGGGTGTTGTTGTAGGGATGTTATGTTCCGGATTTTGTCTTGCCAATTTCAGAGTCAAAGATCTGTTGATATTGTTGCTGTTACGCTAATACTTTGTCTCTCAAATCCTTTGTTTTCCAACAATGCAATGGTCAACCTAGGTTTTTGCTCGATCAAGTCAGCTTTGACCAATGTACTGACAAAGTGGTTTTTTTATTGAAAATACAACTAGGATAGTTGTAACAATTACAACTTCTAGTTATCAGTCTTGTTGTATTTTGGAAATATTGTTAAAGTATTTTGTATTCATAGCAAACTATTTTAATATGTTTCTTGATTCGGGTAATTAAAGAATCGAGAGATTATCATTATTGATTATATTTAAAATATATATGTATGTAATTTATAAAAGAGGATTTCCTCTGCCTTGCAGGGGGGGAAACATCAGAATCATGATTTTGGGAAAATCTGTGTACATGCAATCATTCTTAAATATCAATGCAACTTTGATGATTTGTTGCATCTTACTTATTTATTTATTAGCTTGTGAGTTGCGTGTACCAACTCTCTACTAAGGAGGAAGGGCCCTCCTCTTTGGCAGAGAATGTTGATTTAATAAGGTACTATATATGTATGTGTGATTTCTCTCATCTTTGATATGTATTTACTTCGTTATTACTGTTATTGATCTTTAGATGCATTGCAGTTACTGACTGATTCAATTATAGAATAGTGTTTCATTTAATCGTGTAATATTTTAAGTCTTGCACTCTTCCACTCATATTCATGCTTGATATGTATTGATTTATTGTTATAGTATGTATATCTTATTAATGCGTTTTTGTGTTACTGCTACAGAGTTTTTTTCATCTTGATTGAATATGCCTTTTATTGAATTCCGATTCGAGTGGAATTTTGTTATTTTTTTCTTTGCAATTGAGTGAATGAGTATTTTTTGTGAGTATGATAGTGATGATTTTTGAGTGTTGAGAGTGGTGCTTGCAGTGGAATTTTAAGGGTTTATGTCACTAGATATAGTTATACATTCTTCCTACATATAATTTGCACAATAGCCTTGAAATAATAGACCAACCCTGGTTGACAATTTATGTGTGAGTGTCGTTAATTGACCCTTATTTAAAAGATAATTAATCCAACCAACACAAAGAATATTAGATTGGTTGGCCTCTACTATTACAACTTTATTTGAAGCCTTACTACTGGATCTATATTCTTTTCTAACATGGATGTTTAGTCATGTATACCATTTATTTTTCTATGGTGAGTTGAATTCTCTTCTAAGTTGTTGCACGATTTCTCTCTTTCTTTTAAAGGGGATATGTTTATTTTATGTACATCATTTATGGGAAGATCATAATATATTGTTGGATAAATGATTGAAAACAAACACCCCTAGTAGAGGGAAATTTATTTCCCATTATTATTACTATAAAATACATTTTTTTATGAGGTGTATCCTCTATTTGTGTTTCACTACCATCATCTCCCCTTAAACTTCACTCATTAAATTTATTATTTTGTTAGTCTTCATGTTGTACTTTTATTTTAACTTTCTTCTCTCTCCCTTTGCTACTAACTCATTTTGTTATACCTCTTCTTTCATTCTTTTTTCTTCCTTATCTCATTTTTCGTAGCTTCATCTTCCTCTATCTTAGAATTTTATTCTACTTCTACTTTAGATCTTTCTTTGACTTCTTCAGTTGCTGCTTGAACTTTTACCTTTGCGTCATATTTATCCTTTTTTTGGCTTTATTTTTTATTATTCACTTGAGAGGGAATATGAAGAGTCCCAAGGAAATATGAATTGTCATTGAGATTCCATGGTACATTGAAAGATAAATACAAAGGTCATAAACCATGTATTTATATGTGTGTCATTTTAATTAATATGAATTCCATGCTTATCTAAATTTGTGTGTAGTATAATAGTGGTATTAGATCAAGGCTTGCTCAAAAAATCACTAAATATGTCTCTGTCAACCCATCATATCTGCAAATTTGAGCAATACTAAAGCACTTGCACCCATTTCTCTACATTTTGAATTTTCTTTTCCATTTTTGTGCATGTTTCTTTGCTCAACACTCTCACATGATCTAAAAATACTCATAAAAGTATTCTATGTGTTATAGAGACCCTATCCACTCTCCTATTCTTCCCGTATACATTCTACACAAACTCAACTCTTCTTCCTACATCACCTTTTGCACATTCTACTGACTAATGAAATTTTCTTCAATGTCTTCACTCTAGAAAATGGAGGTTGACATTTGAAGAAGAAGCAAAGGTTAATAATTTACTGTAATCCTTCAAACTAGTGGTAGTGGTGATTTAGGCTTGGATTCTTCGAGTGGAAGCGAAAATAACAATATTACCTTTGAGTGGAGTTATTGTACCTACCACTCCCACTAGTTCTGGAACACCGGATTTGTTCTTTTACAATTCATTTCCTTTTCCAATTAGATAATGGACATAGTCAAAGAAAACAATATTAGGTAGTATAGAAAGAGACCGCGTGACTTTCCTATATGCATAATTGATCCATAAATTTTCATGGATATTCCAATGGATAGTTCATACCAACATATGTGATAAAACTATACTTATAAATTCGAATCTTACACTATTAGGGTTTTTATTTTTCTTTATATTTTTGGAACTGTAGATTATGATTATTTTATTATTCATGAAAATTAAAATTATGCATATAATAGAGAAAAATGAAATAAAAACTCACAAACCATGATTTGACACAAGATATGACTTGCGAAACCATTTATGGAGAAAACCCAACTGGAAGGTGAGGTCACTCTGATCTCTTTCTTCAAATAGAAAATGGTTGCAAGTACAAAGAAGTTTGGTATATGTCCTATGGGCTACTAAAGTGCACAAATCCTCTCTTTTTTCTCTATCTCCTATCCCTCTCAACTATTTTTGTTCATCTAGGAACAAAATGTACTAAAAAATAATGGAACCCATTTTCCTCTTAGTGGCCCAGTTATAACACAACCCTATATCCTACTAGTGGTTAGGTTTGACTACGTCAACCCTTAACCAAAGTTACAATATGGACACTTCTAGAGTATTATTCATAATAATCACATGGCTATCCCCTTTTCCATGAATAATGGGGGATGATGTGGAACCCTCTCGAATTATGGTCTCGAAAATAAGAAGGTCAACTTCTAAATGGCATAACTTGTTGAAAAAATGTAGCAAGAAAGGCTCAATTTGACTTAGCCTTAGTCAAATTGAGAAAATTCGAAATTTCCACATCAACATACAACTTGGAGACATTTAATTGAGGTGACATGGCTCTTGTCACTCAGTTAGCTCAATAAATTCGAGTTAATGGATTGGAGTTTTGTTTGCATGTGTTGATTGCTAATTTTTAGCAATCCAGTTTAGTTATTTCTAGTTGTATTCAATTAAACTAGTTATAACTTTTGATAAAATTAGTTGGAGGTCAGTTGTGCAATGGGACAACAATTTAACTCAATGATCATCCAATTAACTGATCAATCAACCAAAAATATCTCATGCCTGTAAGGAATTTTAATTTCTCAGTTGTGGTGGATATTCCAAGGCAGTATAACATCAATTGTAGACTAGTTTTGAGTGTAAAGGTGTTTCATGCAAGAAATGACCAATATTTGGGAATTGCGCAAATAATTTAGAGGAAATTCCTAAAGAATAGGGGCGAATTTCCTCAGTATTTTCACAAGAAAATAAGAGCTTAGGAGGAGACATAAATTGACTAAGTCTAGATCAGAGATTTTCATTGAGCAGAGAGAACAATTATTCCTTTGCAAGTTGAGATCAGAGTGAGAAAGAAATTGCAATAAATTTCAATTCATTTTATTAATGAAAGCATGCTTAAGGGGTTTTTACCAGTTGGTTTCCCCTATATAAATCTATTTACATGTGTATGTTATTGTTGCATGTTTTTGAATGTTGTTCTAAATTGTGAATTAATTTCTGCATTGCAGTAGAGTAGAATTGTGTCTCTTGATTTAAATTAAAATTTTAAGAGCAATTGTAATTATATCACCATATTTATATATAAATTTTAGTTACAGACTCTGATTGAGGTGATTATTGCATCATTGGAAATGTATCTGTGCGTGGAATATCAGAATAATGTGTGGTGCTAAAGCAACAAGTTTTACCCCCAAAAAATGTCGTTCAATGCCTCAAATTGTTCCCGAAAGGTTTCCGACTCCAATTTTCCAAACTGGGTCATGTCGATAAAAATGGTCCTATGATATAATTCCTCCACTTTTCCCAATGTAAAATAATTGTTGGAGTGGGGTCCCATGGGGTGCATTTTTTAGTAACTTTTTGTATATATTTTTGGATATGCGCGGTGCGCGGAAAGGTCAAGGGGAATTGGGGTGGGTCAAAGTCCCTCTTTTATGTAAATGGGTTGTAAGGGTAAACTGTGGGCCTCAAACCATGGTTTCATACCATAGTATCTGCGTGCTCGATGAATATAAATAGATAAATCGAGTCTATAAGTCGATAAGTAATGTTTTGAATCTAAGTACGCTTATGCTTTAGTGATACATTTTTGTAAGTTTGGGTTGGGTAGAAAGGCTCCTACTGGCTATGTGTGCGGAGACCTAGTCCTGGTTGTGTGTGGACTCCGCTGGTTGTGTGCGCGGAAGGGTAATTGTAAGGGGAAAGCCTGATGTACTGAATTGTTGAATCTAATACAAGGACTATTTTTGGCGAAGCACTTATGTTATGTGTCTGAGCTATCTGTTTACTATTATTGTTTGAGATCACTTTACTTCTATTATATCTACGCGAGTGAATCTATTCTTTATGGATGAATATATGTTGATGATTGAATACCTGAGTAGATCTACTTAATTTATTTCACATTGAGAAGATTTGGTTCTGTTATTATATATCTGTGACGAAGTTGATTTGCGATACATCTGTTATATGCCTTACTTGCATTTGTGACGAGCTGATTTGATAAGTACTAATTTATATTTTCACACATATGTTTCTAATCTACAATAAGTTCTGCTAGGGTCACCACATAAATTTCTTCCTCAGGGTGCAGAAACCTGGTTCTAGCACCCCCCCATACTGCTTCAGTTGAGACGTTGATCTGCGCAAGTAGGCCATTGCCAAAAAGGCCAGTAGTTGGAGGTTTATTGGTTGTGCGACAAAATCTAAACTTGGGTCAGGACCCCTCAAGCCAACAAATGGTTCCGTTGTCAGGACTGGGATCATTTTGAGGGATATTTAATGTTCTAGCACCCTACGCAGAATGAATTGCAATATTGGCTGGGTATAAAGATCCTTGAATTCGCAATCCAAGAGAATCGAAGTTCTAAGATATCTACTGAAAAGTGTGTTCAGAAGTAGATCTATACAGAAGTTCACGATATATTCTTTTTATCTTTTGAAACTAAGTTACATGAGTGGTTTTTGCGATTGAATGAATTTAATACTTGCACGAAGGACAACACAGTCACTGAATGGACTCCTGAATTAACACAACAATTAGAAATGAAAAGAAATAAGATCTCTTGTGGGATAGGTCATTAGATCGATCGTGTCTTGGGAGTATTTGTGACTGAATTTTCCATTGATCATTTTGTGTCATACTTTGAAGCAGAAAGAATATTTTTCAATGGTCCTAGAGGTAATTTCCTACGCTCTTTTAAGTTATTGTTGAAGATGCTATTATGTGAACATGGCTCTTTGTGCCAACATATTACGTGAATGTCCCGAAGAGGCCCAACTATGCGTAGTGGAAGAATTTACCATGCAGACCTAGAAGAAGGATTTGTTTATAGTCCTCTTAAGGGTAGATCTGATAATGAGGATGAGCCAGAAACTAATAGCTCTAGTGAATTTTCACACTTTGAATAATAGGAAGTCTCTTGAGAAGAAGTTTCATCAAATCAGAATAATCAGGGAGCCTTTACCATATTTCATATTCCATCCACTCCACTTCCACACTCATCTCACAAGTCGACCACTCCACCACCACCTCCACCTTCCACAGGAGCAGATATGGCCGCGTCTATGAAGCTACCTACTTTCAGAGGTATTGGAAATGAAGATAGTGAGAAATTTTGGTTTGTCACTAATGTTGTATGGAGAGCTCACCAGGTTAATAAAGATGATGTTAAGAAAGCACAGTTAGCCACTGCGTTCCAAGATCACGCGTTGGATTGGTATATCAGTTATGTACAAGAAAACACTAATGTTACTCTTGATGAATTGAAATATGCCCTAAAAGAACAATTTAAGAAGCCTAATTCATATGCATAGTGTGTTGATATGTGTGGGAGGCAGATCAACGACTAAAGCGCACTATCATAGATGGTGGATTCTCTATCGATGATACCCAACAAAATGAGTGGTTTATAGCTATGCTGCTCCCACATATGTGCCAACCATTGAGTCAACAGAATATTTCCACATAGGCTAAGGTTGTGGAGATTGCAATGAAATTAGAAGCTACGCCAACACCTGTTATGCTTGAAATCAACAAATTTAGAGTTAGTCACAAAGGTAAGGGAAATGAGGTGTGCGTAAAGTTCTGGTGCATACGATGTAAATTTGTTGGGAATCATAAGGATCAATGTCATGTCTTTAATGATTATCTAAATGTTGGAGGACCTAGCTTGCTAAAGAATGCAACAGGGCCAGTATGGTATGCAATCTGTCAGGTTACGAGTCTGCATGCAACATATTCTTGTCTAAGGGTCTAAAATTATTAGCGTAAACGAAAGCAGCTATTTTGTAGATTATGTTCGTCGCTGGGACATGATGAGCAACACTGTCGAACTTTTGATATGATGTTGGACAAAGCTAAAATATTTAGAATGCAGGCTGAAACTACCTCACCAGCATCCCCATCTGGGCACGGTGGAATTTAGAACAGAGATCTGGAAGAGGAGGAAGATCAGCTGGTCAAGGAAGGGGGTAGGTTATTTTCTACAAATACGAAGATGTTGGTCACTAAGCACAACTGTCCAAATTTGATGTGAAAATCATGCAGATATTGTAGACATTTTGACCATATAATAGAAGATTGCCCTGTTTTAATTACTAAGTTGTAGGAGAAAAAGACACAGTCTTTGACGTAGAATCTTCAGATGGTCAGAGCATAAACTCGCAAGGAAGATCCTAGCATGAATGTGGTCACCATGAGCAGTACAACCACTAATGAGGCTAAGGAAGAAAAGCCAGATACTAACCTTTGGATTCGTAAGGCACCTGAGAAAAAAGATGGATTTTATTTGCAACACGCAAAAGAGAATTTTTTTGAAGTGCGAAAGGGGTTTGCAAAGGAAGCACATCGACATCAGGTAGATCCATGAAGGAGGTAGGGGTAGATGAAGAAATCAAGACATTTTTACAAGGTTACATTAAGTTACTGTATAAAAAAAGCGGTAGAGAACCTTTGGGCCCTGATAGATAATTGCACAGAAAAGGAACAACCACTGATAGAAAAAAAAGACGTCAAAAAAATCTATAAGAATAAGAAGAGAATGGGTTGAGAGATGTGTATGACCGCTCAGATCAGTGCTTATGAGATGAATTAAGTTATTCTAGATCTGGGGTCCGATGCAAATGTCCCACCTAAGCAAACTTGGCAGCGCATGGGAGAAACCAAGCTGGAATGGTCTACCATTCAACTGCACATGGTGAATCAACAAAAAATCATTCCATTAGGAAGGTTGTCGCAATTTGTATTCAGTTATTTGAAGGTGTTAAGGTACTTTCAAATTTCAAATTTATACAACTTGTCGATGATACTGACCCTTATCCTGCACTATTGGGATTGGATTGGGATATTGATATGGATGGTATCATAACCCTGAAGAAGCAAAGAATGGAGTTTGAAAATAATGGAACTAGAGTCACAATTCCCCTAGATCCTGTAGAAGGAGAGATACGAAGAGCTTATGCATTCTGACAATGATATTTATCATATCTATAAGCTAACTTTACGCGATGAATATTGGATCAATCCAATAGATGATGGAAGTCTTAATTGGGAAAAGGATAGCTCTTGCTTTTTAGATTTTGATGAAGAATTGGAGAACTGGAAGAATTGATTGCATGAGGTATCTGCGTTGTGCTGCAATCGAGTGACTAGATCTCTTCAATGAATAACCTCATAGGTATGTGAATTAACACATTTTGATGGTTTAATTGATGTAAATATTTTTTTAGGATAACTTGAAAGAACTGTCCCAGAAGGATAGAGATTCCATGCATTGGATCTCAGACTACGCGCTACTCCAACACGACGGTGGGAGACTCATAAAGAAAACATCGGCAACTGGGATGTGTTGGGGCTCCCATGTTTTGGCCAGATTGACACGACCAAAAGATGAGACAACATCAGGATCGCTTTGGGGTCCTAGGATCTAGCCCTCCTGGACCCGGAGAGGGATCTCTCCAATAAAACAAAGAATGATATATCTTTGAAAGCTCAAAATGAGATGTTAGGCTAGTTATGAAGCACAAAGGGGGGTTTTAAAGTGATTTGGTTGGTTGGTTGCTAGGTTGGTCATGAGATCATAGACTGAGAAAGTAATGGAAGGAAAAAAACAAACAGCAGGATGCTTCAACAAAGAGGGTAGGTCAAGAAAGTGCCATCCATTGGGCTATGGAGTCATGAAAGGAGAATTACTCACAACAACTAGCCAAGGCTTTCAGAGGGCAAGTCATCTACACTAAAGGATCTTTTTAGATAGATGATGGGATGGAACATTAAGGAAGGAAAGTGAAAGAAGGAAAGCAACCCAAATTTCTCTCTATAGATCAGGTCAGAGGTCATTTAACTCCAGACCTGCTTGGACATACTCAAAGGCAAATTTCGAAAGAGGTACAAAGGGGAAGCTTATAGATCAGACCAGAGGTCATTTAAATCCAGGTCAGCTTTAGCATACTCCAAGGGAAAACAGAGATAAGTTTAACAAGAGAACTTGTAAAGGCCAGCTGGTTGCACAAGGATCCTAGTGGACAGGGCTAACTCTGATCTCCAGTGTTCCCAAATCTTCCAACTTAAACCCAACAAGAACAACTAAAGACATATTCCATTTAACTCATACATTAGCTAGTAGCATAAGGAACTACTACACTGGTTAAATTAACTGAGATCAGCCCTTAGATAGTCACATCTAGTAGAAAACATTAAGGCAAGGAGAGCAGAAGCATAGGGTGCCTAACAAGGGAAAATCCTATGCCAGATTTCTGATGCAAGCCAGAAGAGCAATGAACAGCATGAAAATGAAATAAACAGAGTTAGGAAAACATCACCAATAGTAATAGACCAGGATCCTGTGAAACATGCTTTGATTAATTGATGCAAAACCAGTCACATACACTGAGCTCACTGGCCGTTACAATCCAAACTTCTCCTCCCAGCCTACTACATACAACTACTCTGCTACTCCCTCCCAAGACTGTTCTAACAGTCATAATGAATCCTTTTAACAGCAACGGCAGCAGCTGAACAACAACCCTTTCAATAATTTTCTGTGTGAATCTTATAGCTAAAAGAGGGCAGAGGAGGTAGGTGAAGAAATAAATGAGAATTAAACCTCAGAAGAGAAAGAGGGCCGAAGCCCATTCTGTTTTAAACTCGGTGAATTTATTTCTGGTACAGAAAGGTGGTCTTCTTTGGCTTCATTTACTTCGGTATGGTCCTGTTGGGCTCTGGCTGCAGAACCCTGTGGTACTTTGGTGAATAAACAAAAGAGTGAAGCGAATGACTAAATGGTCTACCATAACGCATTAACAACTGCTCTGGTAGCTTGGGACTGTGGTCAAGGCAGAAATCTTCAGGAACACGGTAAATAATGGAACTGATATGGGCGCTTTGTCCTTTGGAACAATCTGCTGATGTGAAACCCTGCTGACTTAGTTTTCTATGCATTGAGCTCTCTGTCGCTTCATTTATAGCTCTGTCTGCGAAATCCCGCCGCTGTAATAAGGACTGTGTGCTCATGGCGGCCTTTCCCACCTGATAACCCTGTAAAACATGGGATTGAGTTATGAAATCCATGCATAGGGGGTAGCTATGGAGGACGGGAGAGAAACAACGCGGCGATGTGGTGAAACAGTGTTTTTGAACGAAATGAATGTGGAAAATGCATTGACATGGCGAATAATAGGGTTTGGTGGAGAAATGCATCGTGGGCCGTTTGATCATGATGGGGAGGCGTAGATCAATGGCGGAGATCAAACAGTGGAATGATATATGAAAATGGACGAAATGAATATGAAATATGAACTTTTAATGTAAAATGCGAAACTTTAGACTTTGGTGGAAATGAAAAATAAATACATGAAATGCAATGGACATGCGTATGAGGTGGGACCCAAATGGAATCGCAAATCGCAATAAAAAACGGGAGTAGGGCAGAGTGATACAACACAAAACTTCCGTTGCGATTGGGGAAGTAGTAATATGGAAAACCATTGAAAAAATGAAAATATAACAAAATTCAAATTAACAAAGGGAAAACCCTTTATTTTATGAGTGGGCGAAAGAGTTAAGTGGTGGGGCCCAAAGGGTCAATCGCGATCGGAGATCGGGAGCGGGGACTAATCACAATCGCAATAGGGAAAGTGCGATGCGATTAATCGGAGGGGAAAGCGATCGGGGGGAAGCTTGCGATTGCGATGTTCGGAAGTTGGAGCGATTGAAGGCAGACATACGATGCGATCAATCGCATCGCAAATAATTGTGATAGACCGATCAGGGGACGTCGCACAAAAGTTTCGATTGCGACGATCTGCGATTAGCGCAGACCATTGGATCAACGGGATGGATCAACGGTGGAGAATGCAGTCGGGATATCGCAATCGGGGAACAAAAAGGGACAGAACATACAAACTTGCGATTGCGATTGGGCGAGGAGTGCGCGGACCGTTGGATCTGGCGGGAAGATGGACGGCCAGGATGAGGTCGGAAAGTTGCAATCGGAGGGGTGGAAGGGAGATGCGATGCGATCAATCGCATCGCAAAAATTTGCGATGAATCGATCGAGGGACGCAACATAAAATTTGTGATTGCGAAGAGTAGTTTGTTGTCAACATTTGACTATGAGAAAATAAAAATGAAAATGGCCTTTCTTGAGGCACAGATTTCATAGCCTAAGACAACAAAAGATTACAAGAAAAATTCATTTGAGTTTATCCCATTGATCAAATGGAGATGCACAAGCAAACAGGTGAAATGATTTCCTCTACATTGACTAATACAAACATGATTTTATCTAAATTGTAGGTTTCATTGGCAAACATTCAGTCACAGCTAAATATTGAGAAAATCTCCTCTCTAGCCAAGGATACAAGAATTAAGTTTTTGGAAGACTTAGTGGTCAGAGTAGGATATGATCCTTCTAACATAAAAGTTGCAGAGGAGATAATAAATAAGAAGAATGTTGACATAGCAACATTGAGGAAACAACAAATTTTTTCAGCCACAGAAGACCCTCTCACCAAAGATATTGAAGAATTAGAGTCTCAGAAGTCAGATATGATGAAGCTCATCATGGATAAAAATGCCCAATTGAGACAAATGGAATCAGAAATGGAGAAAAAGATCAAGGAGAAGGAGCAGGATGCAAATATTTCTATGGTTCCTTTGGAGGTTGTACCTCTTATATTCATCTGCACAACTAAAACTTCTACAACAAACATAGTAGATGGTGCAAAACAATTGAAAAAGGCAGTGGAGAATCTGTCTATCCAGATAGAGGAAATTAAGAAGCTTCAATATCAATTCATATTGTTACAAAATCAGAAATCAAGAAGTGAAGTTTCTCATGCAGCTAAAGCAAAGAGAGCTCAGAAACTGATAGAGAGGTTGCAAAAGTCAGAGAGAGAAGCATCCATAGGACACACATTGGGCCAAGTCAAAGAAATCATCTAGGCATATATCATTAAATCCATTAATTAAATCTGGCCCTGCATCCAAATTATATTTGAATATAAGGAATTGATTGAGAAATCAAATGATGCCATCAAAATTATCAAGGAAGAGCTTGGAGATATGCCTGTTATAGCCAACAACATCATCAAGTTCTTAAACTCTGTTGATCATAAAGCAACAACAGTCATTTTTCTGAATTCACCTTTGGATAGATGTGTATCGAATGTTATGGCTGATGATGAAACATTTAAAAGGTTGGTTGAAAATAAAACGAGGACGTAACAAGTATTGCGCTTAAAACAAAACATGTATACGAGAAAGGTCAAAATAAAGCAAAAAGGGGAACTGTAATTCAAAAAGCACAAAGATATGGTACAAAGGATGCAAAGAGAAATAATTTAAAAGTTGGCCACGTCCCAAATGAGCACGTGAGGGAATTCTCCATATGGGAATTTCCACGGGCGTTGAGAGGCGGAAGGGAGGACAGACCCATACCCCCGCGGAATTATATTGAAGCATCATGGGGTGGGCCCAAGGTAAAGAGCGACGTGGCAGATCAAAGAAATTGGGATTTCGGTAACGTGGCAGAACGGAATGTGGGCCCTAAAGATTGGTACGCTGTGTATTTAACCCATCCTACGAACGAGATGTTCCAAGAATCGTATGGTTTATTGTAGCAGAAAGGCAAGGTAAGTTTCTAGGCGAGCTGGTACTGAGGCTCGTACTAGTATTAAACCCGGCACACGGTGTTCACCTGTTCCCAGCTGACACCCAATCCCTACGCGCCGCGTGCTCCACTGTCAGTGTCCTTACGACACTTTCCCCCCATTTACTTTACCTATCCGCCTTTTTACCTCAGAACACTCAGTCGTAAAATAAAAGTCTTCCCATAGTTTACTCCAGTAAAAGTCGCAGGTTTTCCAGCTACGGTATAAACTAAGTGGGAATCGGTGCCAAGGTCTACCCAGTCGCTATCAACACCCCCCGCATCGTTTTCCTGAGCATATTTCCCTGTTGCACAGGTATTCCGTCCCTCATTTTCTCTCTGCTTTCCTTTCGTCTTTTAAAAGTTTTATATGTCAGTCATGGGAAGGGGCACACCCAAGAAAGTCGAACCAGAAACCCCTCAAGTTTGAGAAACCAGAAACCCTTTCGGGTTCGATCCTTTCATCGACCTGCAAGCCGAAATCCGTGATCCTCAATACCCTTTTCACATCAACAACATTAAACCCGAGCTTTTTAGATGACATATTTGGAATAGAGACCGATACCGGGTGGTTGTGTCTGGTTTATACCATCAAATTACCCTCCCAGTATATTCTGTGGTTGATTTTATTTGCTGGCTCAGAGATGCTTTCGACAAGTGTCGTGGCACGTTTACTTCTCCTTAGGGGAATAAGATTTTTTCTCTTTCCCCCGACATTATCAGGCAAACCCTCCGCTTTCCCACCAGCGCCACATATATCAGTTTCAGCGAAGTGGCTTTAACCTCCCAGTTCACCAAACAGCCATGGGAGCACCAAAACGAATTCATTTCTTCCATCACCAGCAACCAGGCTACGTCTCTTCTTGCTGCAGAACCTTTCCCGCTGAGTCTTTTCATAGAAGAAGTACAGCCTATCCTTATCCTCATCGCTGGTCTTTTAGGTGTAGGCTCTTTGGGGGAAATCACCAGGGTATGTTTTTATTTCTTGTGGTTAATGTCTCAAAAGGGGGTAGTGTTAGATATCCCTGGCTTCCTTGCTGCTACCATTCGGACCCAGTTCCAAGAGCTTTCAGAAACCAGTCACTTCCGCTTTTGTTTGATGGTCTTCTATCTTTTCCTACATTAGCACACTGCTAAGTTTGAGGGTTTGGGTTTAGATAGGGTATATGAGGAGAATTCCCAACCCCGACTAGTTTTTGACTGGAATTGTTCTGTACGCCAATTTCCTATGGGAGAGGGTTATTCCAGTTTTGTAAATGATTTCATGTCCATTGCCTATACTATTATCCACGATTCACCCTCACCTAGAGTGTTTCCTGAAATGAAGAGTTGGCTACAAGCCGAAAAATCCCAGAGCATTGGGGATTGGTATCTATTTGACAATTACACTAAAATTCGGGTCTACGGAGCTGAGGTTTCTCCTTACCAGCTGCCTGTGTTTCCTGTTCGACGAGTCTATGCTCTGGAGTATATTCGACAGACCCTCAAGGCCGACCAACTCCACTTTTTCCCCACAAATAAGGGTTTCATCCTGGGACTCCCTATCACTATCGGCCCTTTTGTTGTGAATTCAAGACAAGCCCTTCCCATTGTCGAGAAGTTGTTGCAAGGCATGGACCTAAGGCTGGGAAAGGGTTGGGCCTATGATCCTCTAGAAATTATATCAAACAGAAGAAAGAGGAACAAGTCCACACCTTATATACATGAATCAAGGCCGTTCATAGAGTGGAGGGCTAACCTTGAAACTTGGCCTTTGATTTCGCAGATGGAAACAGATTCATCTGACACAGGGGAAGAAGAGGACGTCAATAAAGGCCAAGGCAGAGAAGAAGTAGGTCCCTCAGGAGCAGGTTCTCCCCTTCGCAAAAAGCAGAGAACAGCCTCCAGCGAGGTAGAAGTCATAGGAGAGGAACAACTGCTAGAGCCGTTTGCACCATACGGCCAGCCCGACAGTAGCAAGGCAGGGATCAAAGTATTGAGAGACAGCGTTACCTCTTCTGACTTCTCAGAAGTCTCACAGGCCATCAGAGATCATACCTCACCAAGGGCAATTGCAAGGAGCCAGGGAAACAGAGTTATCAGGGATAAGTACAAAGCTGAGCTCGAAGGGTATGTAGAAAAATACCACACCAGGGTTTCCGCATCCATGAATGCGGACACAGAGCACCTAGTATTGTCTTTGGCAGAGGCCATCTTAGACACTGATTTCGGTACCACTAGTTACAGGGTACTAGAATATGCGATTGATATGGCCAAAGTACCAGCACCCGATAAATGTAACTTGTTTCAAGTCGTGGGTGATATGCTGAAGGACGAGGTAATGCGGGTTACCATTGCATTGAGAAAGTTAGAGAAAAAGCATGAACAGGTGAGGGAAACCCTCAAGAACGAACAGGCAAACTCCCGCTCCCGGGCAAATCAAATACGCGGCCTCCAGGAGATAATCAAAGGAAAGGATACGGGAGAAACAAATCCGTAGCGCGCTTTGATAGAACAATTGCAGAAGGAGGTCGCGTCATTGAGAAGTAAGGTCCACATATCGGCCTCCCACCATGTTCAGACGGTCAAGTTGGCGCAAGCAGAGAAAGAAAAGGCGGAATTGGATGACACACTGGCAAAGGAGAGGGAGGAAAAAGAAAAAATGGTTGAAACGATTTTCACCCTTCAGAGTAGGTTGATGGAGCTGCAGAACACCTGGTACACACACAGATGTGCGCCTGCCACAACCCCACCAGAGACGAGTTTGCTATCAGAGCAACTGAATGCAGTGAAAGCTGCAAATGATATATTAGAAAATTAGGCATCCACCGCAAGGCAGAGGATCACTGATTTGGAAAATCTCCTGGCGGAGAATGGAAGGAAAATAGAGACACTGCAGAAAGAGATCAAACAAGAAAAGAAGACAAGAGCCGACCAACAAAAAACCATCACTGACCTCAAAAACCGCATGAAGGGTAATATCACCCTCAGTGAAGCGAGAGGTATAATCTGGTCGGACATAATCTCAGCGGTGATGGAACAGTGGGATTTCCTAAGAACGATGGGAGAAAACAAATTTGCTATACCTTATCTCAACAGGAAAGTGCAGGAGGCAGACCTCAACTTGTCTGACAGAGCCCCGCATGCCAGAAATTATATCTCATTCTTGAAAGAGTTGGGATCTGACGAGGTGGAGAAGCATGGCATACCAAGTTGATTCATGGAAGCCTTTGAATACCAGAAAATCATCGACAAGGAGGCAGCTCGAGTTACAGCTTCGAGAGCCCTGCAACAGGTGGTAGCAAACGTGGGTCATTTCGATGCAGTATGGGACGAGATTACAACAGCTGGACTTCCTTCTTGCTGGGACCCAACCACTCCTTCTGTGCTACGACCGTTGACAGAATATAAGACACGTCTACAGGAAGAAAAAGACCGGATGGACCTCCTATCAGATAAAACTGCTTTACTAAAGGCTGAAACAATTGTTTCGTCCCTTCGCCAAGAGTTCGCCCTCCTCCATTTGGTAAAACACAAGCTCCCTACCGAGGTGGGTTTCAACGCCCTCACAGAGGCCTATTTCAAGGTGGAAGGATTTGCAGCAATGCCCGAACCTTCAGCTGACAGCCAGCAAAGATGCACTCAATTCGCTAGCCAAATCGCCAGCTCGTCAGCAAATGTTCCACCACCAGCGTCCGCAATTGCCTCAAGCCCTTCGCATCTGTGAAACACTGTCAACTAATGATTCGGCCTTAGTGGCATTTTTACTTTTTACTTAGTTAACTACTTTTAAGTTTCAAGTGGGCTTCATGTTCCACTTCAGTATTTTACTCTTTACTAGACTGTCTTTTAATATTTTGTTTAAAAAACGGCCGAGTGCCTAATTTCCAATGATGAGATACCTTTAGTCCTCGTCATAAGTTTTGGTTATTTTTATAAGGAAATTTAACAAATTTTGGGCATGCAAGGAATATTTTTTTTCCCCAAAGAATATCTTCTCGCTCATGTATGAATAATTCTATATAAGAAAGATAAAAGAGAAAAAGAGGTTCCGAATTTTCTGAAGAATTGACTGTAGAAGAATTTCTTGTATGCATTTTTGTGAAAGCTTTAATACAAATGTGAAGAGCCCATTGGGTTTCAATGAAAAGGAGTTTGATATTTAATGAGGATTCTGGTCTTGGTGCTTTATAGTGTGTAATTTTCTCCTATGTGTTGTAGCTTAGCTGTCCATTTTATTTACATCCATTTATCTTGTATCACATTCTGGAATGCGAGTAGCCCATTGTTTCTGATATAAATTTATCCTTGTTGATACTTATGTCATAATCTATTCGGCACTTTAAATATGGCTCAGGTGTGATATACTGTTTCATTTTCAATTCATCCGTATTTCTGCTATACTGACTGTTATGAGATGTTATTTATAAATGTTGTCTTCATGTGTGGATTCTTAATTTCATAAGCCCACTACATGCTGGTATATATTTCTGGTTGTTGTCTCAATAGTAGTTAGTATTCTCTCTATTCTACGTATGCAATAGATACTTTATGATTATCAATCTCTGTGAAGTATTTAAAATCCAGCCCTCCTTGCAGTAAAGCTGTCGTTGAATTGTCTGATACAATTCGTGTTAAAGTTTCACATCTTGCCTCTACAGTATTGCTCTCTCTCTGTATCAAACTTCTGAAAGTTTTGGTCTCGCTCCAGTTAATTTTCCTGTTACAAGAAATAGCATGAGAGCTTTGTCTTACCAATTATCCCTGTTATATCATTTTACTCCTTGCTATATAAGATGTCTTAGGCACTGGTCTTTCACAACTCAAGGTTGTCTCTAGGATTGACAACAAACTCCAAGAACAAATATGAGGTGGATGACTTGGGAGTGGATGACATAACAGATACCATTTTAGAATTGAAGAAGATTCTCACTAAGAAAAACCTTATTTTTCAGTTATAAGAGGAATGCCATAGTTTAGAAATATTGTTCATGGATATTTTCTTGAAGATGAACCACGACAGTTTGGTTCGAAACGTCAAATGAAAAACATGAATGCGACATACCTGTAAATCACTAATAAAAAAGTTTAGAAATAGTTGTGAATAGATTCTTCGGCAGGATTGAGCCTCTAACACAGAAGGGTCTACCTTCTCCATTTGTAATTAATGATAAGTTGATAACCCGTCAAGACTATGTGAAGAAGCTAAGTGAAATTGCCAGGGACACTACCAAATTTTCCAATATCAAAGGCACCATGACAGGTAAAGAATTCTTTGAAGCACTGAGTAATGATATTTTCATCCAACATGAGGTAAACCACATTTTTATGGTAAAACCTAATTCTGCTCGATACACTGAAGTGGATGAAATTTATTGAAAGGTAATCAAGTTAACTATCCTTGATGAAGAACGATGGGATAAACTGTGTGAACTATAGGAGTAAAAGATAAATGAAAAATGTCGGCAAAAAATAGCACATCAGCCAACACAACAGCCAATGCAACCCACAAATAGGTCTACTCAGCAACTTTTTCCTCTAAAATAGTACCAGTGTTCCAGATCACCTTCGCCGGCCCTATTTTTTGTCACAGTTAGAGTTTATTATTCAAATTTTGGCTAATAATACATTGTCTATTGAGACAGCATTGATTGTAATCAATTTTGTAATATTTAGTATAAATACTTCACTACTCAAAGTATTCTAGGTTGATTTCTAAGTATATTTTGCCTACTGCGCAATTGTAATTTTCAAGTTTTGCTAGAGCATCAATAATACAAATACTTATTTCAATATTCATGTGGTGTGTTCACTGGTGAAGTGCTTCTGTTGTAACTCTATTTTTTCATACTATCTCCTTTCTTTATGTATCAAAAAATATTAATTGTAAAATAGAAATTGTGATGAATAGGATATGTTAATTAGAACACCTTATTCTGGCTACTTTTACAATTTGTATGTTTTCCACTAAATTCAGATTGAATAATACTTAACTGCTTTTCAATCTCAGCTAAAATTCACTTTTCTTCCATCTCCATAATTCATTTAAAACCTTAAAGGATCCAGTTAATGCAACCTAGATTTCCCTGTGAGAACTCTTTTAAGTATTGGTGTAGTATCCAGTTTTATATTTTTGACTCCATTTCCCAATGGGAATATAGAAATTTAATCAACCAAATCAATCAAAATCAAACAAACAACCAAGTACAATCATAACTAGCATAATATCCATTTAAAACAAAGTTAAATTATACATAGAGATCCCTCTCTAAAGCTAGCAGGGCTAGATCCCAGCTTCCAAAGAGGTTTTGATGTTGTCCTTTGTTTTTATTCTCCCAATATTTTAAATTACGGAATGATAACACTGCGCTTGAGATCTTCCAACTGGAATAGGAAATAGGGTGATCGATCTCTCCAGCTCCTGGCTATGTTAAAATAGCTCTGAGTACGATACAGGAGGCATCAACATGCACATGAAACACCTTAGACCAATTTGGGAAGATCAATATGGGCGTTGTGACCATATTTTCCTTCAACAATTCAAAACTCTTTTGACATTCCTCATCCCAGCAGAATGTTGCATCCTTCTTTAGCAGCGTCTCCATGGGCGCAGTTATCAGCACATAACCATGAATAAACTTTCAATAATACCTAATGTGCCCCAATATCGAGCACAATTGTTTGACATTCACAGGTATCTCTAGATTAAAATTTACTACAATCTTTACGGGATCTACCATCAACCCTTACTGGCAGACAATGTGTCCTAGCAATATCCCGAATGGCACAAAGAATATACATTTATTCAATTTAAGTGAGATCTGATACTTTCTACTGGTATCCAACATTAAGAGGAGATTGGAGACATGCTTTTTCAATAGCCCAAAAACAGTCCAATCATCAAAGTGTACTTCCAGGAACTTATGGAGGAACTCCTTGAAGGCAGCTACAACTACACGCGAGAAGATCGCAGGCACATTCTTTAACCCAAAGGGCATGGCTGTATACTAGAAAGATCCTCATTTTATGCTGCAAAGGTAGTCTTACTGCGATCTTCTGCAGGGAATGGAGAATATTATCATGAACATTGAAACTAACATAGATTGGAGGAACACCTCCTTCCCGTGGTTTACCATCTACCTCTGGACCAAATAATATTTTAGGTTGATCATCATTCAAATTGACAGTGTCAGTGTTTTCCCCTATGTTCATAGCTTTCATAACCCAAGTTATGTACAATTTTTTTTTCACTAACTTTGTTAAGGGGATAGGAATTATCAGCTTTACTAGTTCATTTTCAATATTGAATGATGTTTGGAATTTATTTAAGTCAATAAAGTCAGATTTATCAACAATTTCTTTTGAAACGGGTTCTTTTTGGTGACTGGTGGTTAGAATATCAGTTTGAGTAGTTTTGGAGGTACTGTCAACAATATTTTTGGCAGGGATTTCTATTGTATTTTTGCTAGAACTATCAACAGTTTTCTTAGCAACATTTTCTAGAGTTCTCTTTGCAGTGGTGTCAGAGGTTTTCTTGACGAGATTTTCATTATTCTTTTTATTTGGGGTATTTGATGTTTTCTTACCCCTAATATTATACTGTCTATGGACTTCCATAATAGAGTTTTCAAATCCCTGCTTATAGTCATCTGATTCTTCAGAATCTAGTTCAGTTTGGGATAATTGAAATAATTCTTGTTCTTCCTGAGTAATAAACACAGTTTGGTTATCATTGATACCCATTAAATTGATATGGTTTTCTTCTACCTATTCTACTACTTCTCCATCATCATCAACATAATTCTCCTGAAATGGAGGCCTAATTTGTTGATCAGGTCCCCTATGTTATCTTTGTTTTATTTGGGGAAGATTTCTCCTGGGATTTTGATTACGATTTTGAGGCGCAGACTGATTTTCTCTGGGAGCAAACCTCTCATTTAGATCAATCCTTTCCATCATTATTTATATCGTTCTGACTAAGGAATAAATTTTAGCATTGGTAGAAGAAGTATAGGGTTCTTCTTTTATGGTCACTCTCCTTTAATTCCTAATTCTAGCTCTCTTTTCTAACAAATTTGATCCTACACTCACTACATCCCTTTGTATTTCTTCTAATGTTGATGAATTTATTTCTCTAAGCTAGTAAGATATGTCTGCCTCAAAGCCATCTGGGAATTTGATTAAGGCTAAAAATTTTGGTGGTTTAATATTGGCAAGAATTGCATTGTATACACTATTAAATATAGTGCAATAGTCCTGAACACTTTTCCCTGGTGCCCTCCTAATGCTTTCATATTCAGATAAAATATGAAGAGGGTTCTTTTTAATTTCCCACCTATTAAGGAATGCCTGATGGAATGCAGGGATATCATTAATGCTAGCAGCAGGTAATGCTTTAAACCATTTCCTAAACTCTCCTGTGAGACTTTGTGCAAACAACCTAAGTTTTACACTTTCCTCATGTACCTCCTGAAGGTCAAAAATGTCATTCATCCTGTCTACATGTTGTTGGGCAGCATATGTCTAGTTCCATCAAATTGAGGAATTCTCATTTGATAATCCTGTGGCATGTTTGCCAAAGGAGCTTGAAGGACAAAGGGAGAATATCTAGTTGCCATTATAGGGATATGAGGATGAACAATATGAGGATTGATCAAGAGTGGTTATTGGATGAAAGGTAGAGGTTGAATCAGGGATAAAGGCTGAACTGAAACCTGGGATTTTGGTGGAGATGAAGGTTGGATTGTGGTTGAAGATTGAGGAGAAGAAGGAGTTTGAGTTCCTTGATGAGAAAGTACCAGAGTAGCTGTAGAGACTACAGAAGGGGTAGGGCTTGCTTATCTAGGATGCATAGATTGTGATGAGGTAGACGATTTTGTATAAAAAGTTAGAGAAAAGAGTTCTACATACTGCTGAACATAAGCCTCATGAATAGAAAGGTAAATACCTGAGACTAAACCATGTAATTTATAAAAATCCTGGATAATTTGAAGGTCTATGTCAGAGGGAGAAGACTGTGCTTCGGATGAATGTCTCCGTAGTGTAGCTTGGTCTACTATTATTTTATCTACCCAATTGGCTGACTTAGTTCTAAATAAACTGTGTTCGAAAGGTAAGTTAAACTCAATGTCTTGCAGAGTTACAAAGTCTTTTGGGAGTGAATTTTCTCTATGGGGAGGACAGTTACTTCCTTGGCTCTCTGCTATACTCTTTCTTCTCAGTATCTTTTCAGGGTCATCTACAATTACTGCAGGCTTTGGAACAGGATGAGATCTAGTGTAGGCTCTTTTAGGAGCCAGAGTTATGATCTAAGGCACACACACACTTATTATTTACAAAAAAAGAAAAGGAAACCAATCTTCTTGAAGTATTCCTATCATACAATGTTTTAACCAGTGTTATGAATTCGAAAGAAATTACAATTTTTTCATTTTTTCCCTTGTATGGTCGCCACTATGTTATCGTTCTGTAATTTAAAATATTGGGAGAATAAACATTGAGGACAACCAAAACCACTTTGGAAGCTGGGATCTATCCTTGACAGCTTCAGACAAGGATCTCTATGTATAATTCAACCATTTTTTAAATGGATATTAGGCTAGTTATGAATATACTTGGTTGTTTATTTGATTTTGATTGATTCGGTTGATTAAATTTCTATATTCCCATTGAAAAATGGAGTAAAAAATATAAAACTGGATACTGCATCAATACTTAAAAGAGTTTTCACAGGGAAAGCTAGGTTGCATTAACTGGATCCTTTAATGTTTTCAATGAATTATGGATATGGGAGAAAAGTGAATTTCAGTTGAGATTGAAAACAGTTAAGTGTTCTTCAGTGGAAAACATACAAATTGTAAAATCAGCCAAAATAAGGTGTTCTAATTAACATATCCTATTCATCACAGTTTCTGTTTTACAATTAAGATTTTTTGATACAAAGAGAAAGGAAATACAATGAAAAAGCACACTTATAGTAGAAGCACTTCACCAATGAACACACCACATGAATCCTGAAATAAGTCTTTGTATTATTGATGCTCCAACAAAACTTGAAAATTAAAATTGTGCAGTAGGAAAAATATATTCAGAAATCAACCTACAATACTTTTAAAAATGAATTGTTTATACTAAATATTACAAAATTAATTACAATCAATGTTGTCTCAACAGACAGTGTATTATTAGCCAAAATTTGAATAATAAACTCTAATTGTGACAAAAAATAGGCTCGGTGGAGGTGATCTGGAACACTGGCACTGTTTTAGAGGAAACGGTTGCTGAGTAGACCTATTTATGGGCTACACTAGTTGTTTTGTTGACTTATGTGCTGGTTGTAGATGACCTTTCTCATTTATCTTTTACTCCTATAGTTCACACAGTTTATCCCATCGATCTTCATCTGGGATAGTTAACTTGATTACCTTTTGATAAATTTCATCCACTTCAGTATATCGGGCAGAAGTAGGTTTTACCACAAAAATGTGGTTTACCTCATGTTGGATGAAAATATCATTGCTCAATGCTTCAAAGAATGCTTTACCTGTCATGGTTCCTTTGATATTGGAAAATTTGGCAGTGTCCCTAGAAATTTCACTTAGCTTCTTCACATAGTCTTGATGAGTTATCAGCTTATCATTAATTAAAAATAGAGAAGGAAAACCCTTCCATGTTAGAGGCTCAATCCTGCTGAAGAATCTATTAAAAACTATTTCTAAACTGTGTCATTTCTCTTCCAGATGAAAAATCAGGTTTTTCTTAGTGAGAATCTTCTTCACTTCTAAAATGGTCTCTGTCCTGCAATCCACTACCAAGTCATCCAACTCATGTATGTTGTTAGATTTTAAGAACTTGATGATGTTGTTGGTTGTAACATGCATATCTCCAAGATCTTCCTTGATAGTTGTGATGACATCATTTTCTTTCTCAACCAATTCCTTCTGTTCAAATATAATTTGGATGCAGGGCTAGATTTCATTAATGGATTCAATGATATCTGTCCATATGATTTCTTTGACTTGGCCCAATGGATTATTCTCTCTCTGACTTCTGTAGCCTCTCTATCATTTTCTAAGCTCGTTGTGCTTCAAATGCATGAGAACCTTCACTTCTTGATTTATGATCCTGTAACAGATTGACTTGATCTTGAAGCTTCTTAATTTCCTATGTCTGGATAGATAGACTCTCCAATGTCTTTGTCAATTTTTTTGCACCATCTGTTGTGTTTGTTGTAGAATTTGTAGCTATGGGGATGGTTGTAAGAGGTACAACCTCCAAAGGAACCATATAAATTTTTGCATCATGCTCCTTCTCCTTGATCATTTTCTCCATTTTTTATTCCATTTGTCTCAATTGGGCATTTTTCTCCGTGATGAGCTTCATCATATCTGACTTCTGAGACTCTTTTTCTTCATTGTCTTTGGTGAGAGGGTATTTCTGGCTGAAAAATTCAACTGTTTCCTCAATGCTGCTACATCATCATTCTTCTTCTTTATTATATCATTTGTAGCTTTTATGTTAGATGGATCATATCCTACTCTAACCACTAAGTCTTCCAAAGACTTAATTCTTGTATCCTTGGCTAGAGAGGATATTTTATCCATATTTAGTTGTGGCTGAATGTTTTCCAATGAAACCTACAATTTGGATAAACTCGTGATTGTATTAGTCAATGTAGAGGAAATCATGTGACATGTTTTCTTGTGCATCTCCATTTGATCAACGGGATGGATCTCTTTGATGTAAAACTCAAATGAATTTTTCTTGTAATTTTTTGTTGTCTTAGGCTGTGAAATTTGTGCCTCAAGAAAGGCCAATTTAATTTTTCCTTTCTCAGATTCAAATGCTGACAGCAACCTACTCTAAGAAATGGAAGTCTGCTTCCAGAATTGACTGTATGTACTATTCTTCAGGATTTCATTTTTAGCTTGATTTCCCTGAATGTATCAAAAATTGTTTTCTATTTCTCTCCTGAGACAACCTTACTTGTCTAAATGGCCTGTTGTTGATCCTGTGAAGTTGTAGAAGTAGTAGAAGAGAGAGTAGTTTTTCCACCAAATTGAGAGGAGGTAGGTGTCTCCTTGGTGATTATGATAACCTCTAGTTCTAAATATTTATTTGGATTAACTTTAGGATTGCATTTGGTTCTTTTCCTATACATTATCTTGAATTCCTTTCTTGTAGTTTTAGTCACTGAAGGTGAATCTTCTTCTCTAAGTCTTTTTCCTGCTTTCTCCTGTGGGATAGGAGTCTGTGATGTGGAAGTAGATACTAGCTGCTCCTCAGCCTCCTACAAAGTGTTTTCAACCCACTCTATTTGGTTCATATACTTCTCTATTTCTGGCCTATGAGTATGTATGCAAGGAGTAGTCTTGTTTTCTACCCTTTCCCAATGGATCATAGGACTAGATAAAATTGAGGCTGAACTTCATTTGCTTCAAGATTCCATTTTCTTCTTCCCTTGTTGACCTATTGTTGCAAATAAATGGCCCTATTTGTGTTTTGATTATGAATTGTGACTTTTTCTTTGTTGATACAAAGTGGAATTCATCAGCATTCAACATTTTCCTGATGTATTATAAAGAAAAATCCTCATTGGGAGGAATTTTGGAAGCTTGTAATGAGCAAGATCACAACCATAAATTCTCAATTCTATGTAGTTCTAGTATAAATACCAGTCACATGTCTTTGCTTGATCTGATAGATTTAGAATCCTTCTAATGTCCTCACTGACTCTTGGTTCATTTGTACTACTAAGAAAGCTCATTGATATATGTACAAACAGTTCAATGAATTGTTTGTATGAATATTTCTTCTACTCTTTCATCACCATGGTAGTGCAGAAGATGACTGACTGTTGATTTCCATCATCATCCAATTTTTTGCATTGCAAATTTAAATCTGTCTCCCTGGAAATATAAAAACATGTAAACTAGAACATAGGCATATTTAAACACCTCTTCTGTTTGAAATCTGACAAATTGGTCATGAATACTAGCTGCTAGGAATTGGATAAAATTGAAATGGATAGATGGCTTAGAATCTGTAGAAAATATGGAGAGGAAACCTATAATTGGCTCATCTACCCACTGATCAGAATAGTATCCAAGGAGGTAAGAAATGACATTGATTATCTTCTTGGCTCTGTCAGGGAAAATGGAGGGAGAGTAAGGAGGATTATTTTTAGGCAATTGAGTATCTTTGTAGAAATTATATAACTTATGTGTTCTATGTCCAAGATTCTCCTGATCTCACACTATTTTATCTTCATGCAAAATATAGAATCTATTCCACCATTGATCATTTGCGGAAATTAAATCAAGATTGCAATGCACACATGAAACAATAAAAATTTACACACATTAACATACTTTTTTAACGGGAAAGCCTGAAGCTGAAAACCCCAAATATCTTTATATAATATATGTAATAGAGATCATGTAACAATCCTCATACAAAGCTGATCATATCAACTCTCAGTACAATACAATCGCTACACACTAATTAGGCCCGATCTTGAAAATCCATGCACCGATCTTTGCCTCCTACTAGTCTGCCTCTACTATGCAATCCCTGCTGAAGAATGGCTCTGAATGAACCCGAATTTCTCCAGAATTGCTCACGCAATTCTCATTGGTATCTCCACTGAGTGTTGGATGCAGTCAATGCATCACTATAGTCACAACTGATAGTCACACTTGCTCTTTCACCTATCTCTCCACTGGTCTCCACTGAAACTGCCATTGAAACTACCATGCATTGTAGTTACTGATGTATTCTTCAATTGATTAATGAGTTATTATTTGTGAATTAATTAAATAATTAATTCAATCCACTCTCACTAGTGTATTAATCAGTTACACTAGATACAACTAGCTCAACTGAGTCTAACTGAGTTAAACTAAATACAACTCCACCAACTACTTCTCCAACTCCACCAAACTCTATCACATGAGTTATAACTGAAATCCTCCATGCAATAGCTCCAATAAACCCTGAGGAATAGCATAATTCCTTCTGTCAGCTACTGTGCCACATCTGTGCACTTAACTGAAGTGCTCTAAGAGAATAAGATAATGTTTAGAGTCCAAATATTATTAAGAGCTAATAATATTCGACATATCTATTTTTAGACTGGAAATCTAAAAATAGACTCCGCCCAATATGTCTAAAAATAGAAGTCCATATATTTTTCCAACTTGACCAAACATCCATAAATAGGATCCTGCAACTCATAGAATATGATCGACATGTCTAAAAATAGACATAGTCTAAAAATAGAGTTGCTCCAAAAATAGCCTGCGGGCCCACTTAGTGAAGGCGACTCTTTTCACTAAGCTCATCATCTTGTTGAATCTCAACACTCCATCTCAACAAGATAGGGATTATTTTCCACCCCGATCCTGTCTCTATGGTATTCGAATTTTCTCCTGGTGAGCGCCTTCGTCAGAATATCTGCATCCTAATCCTCCGTAGAAATGTAAGAAAGCAACATGATCTTCCGCTGCACACAATCTATGATATGATGGTACCGGATGCCAATATGTTTAGATCTATCATGAAATACTGGATTAACCGAGAGTTTAATGCAACTTTGATTATCACAATATATCATAGTGGGATCTAAGTGAGAATCGAAAAAACTAACCAGGATCTTCCTCATCCATATAGCCTCGCATGCAGCCAAACTTGCTGCCATGTACTTGGCCTCTGCTGAACTGAGTGCCACGGATCTTTGTTTCCTGCTATACCAAGAAACTGTTATAGATCCAATACTGAAAATCCCTCTAGATGTGTTCTTTCTGTCCGTTGGGCTTCCTGCACAATCTGCATCCGTGAAGCCATGTAGCTTCACCTCATCCGACTGTCTGTACCACAATCCATACCCAGATGTGCCCCTGAGATACCTCGAGACGTGCTTTCTTGCCTTCCAAAAGAGCTTGGTAGGCTTAACCATCGCTTGTGAAAGTTGGTTGACTACATAGCATATGTTTGGTCATGTATTGACTAAATACATGAGCGAACCAACCAATTGTCGATAAACAGTGGCATCCACTACCTCTGCCAATGTAGCATCCTCTTTCCTCCAACCACCAGGAAGAGGAGTTTTGATAGGCTTGCATCCTTGCACGTGAAACTTCTCTAGTATCTCCCGGGAATACTTGCCTTCAGACACAAACAGTTCACCTTTCCGCTGCCAAATTTCCAATCCCAGGAAATAATGGAGGCCCAAATCCTTCATCTCAAACTCCTTTGCAAGATCTACCTTGCATGAGTGTATCAACAGTTCATCACCCGTTAGTATTAAATCATCTACATAAAGCACAATGATCAAAATCTTACCCTCCACCACAATCTGGTATCCGTGTGTACCGAGCATGAGGTGCTTGTTTCAGCCCATACAGCACTATTTTGAGCCTGCACACATGCGACTCGCTGCTGAAGATTTCGAAACCTTCAGGTTTCTCAATCTACACCTCCTCCTCAATGATTCTGTTGAGGAACACATTCTTCACATCCATCTGATGAATGTGCCAACCCATCTGTGCTGAGAGAGCAAGGATGGTCTATATGGAAGAATACCTTGCGACAGGTGCAAAGGTTTCTTCATAGTCAATCCCCTTGATATGTGAGAAGCCTCGGGAAAAAAATCTTGCCTTATACTTCTCGACGCTCCCATCAGCAACTTGCTTCACTTGGTAGATCCATCTCGAACCTACCACTAATTTCCCTTCTGGCCTTGGGACAATCTCCCATGCACTATTTTTGACAATCGAATCATACTCTTCCACCATGGCATCTACCCATGTGGGATCCTCCATAGCTTCCTCGAAAGAGGATGGCTCCGTCATGATACACTTGCTCATCAGAGCCATGTATCCAGTAAATCGGTCAGGTGACTGTCTCTATCTGCGCTGTGATGTAGGAACTCCTACATTCTGCACTGCATCAAGATTTAGTCGCTCAGCTTTTGTAGTGCTCTTCTGCCCTATGATGTTTGGCGCTGCATGAGTGGTTTCTTCCACTCAATGAACCTCCTCTTGTGGCTGATTCACATCTTGAGGCTCATCTTTAAGAACAAGTAGCTCCTCCTTTGCATGCAAGTGTAGCTCCCTCTCAAGCGACAACTTCATGGCTTTCTCCTCATGAAATTTGATATCCCGTCGCACGACAGTCATCTGACTATCTGGAAAATACACAAGATAATTGTGGGGTGTTTCTGTGTACCCCACAAATATCCCAACCTCTGCAGTCAGCTCCAACTTCTTACTGGAATCCTTCGTCACATGAATGTAAACAAGTGAGCCAAAAATTTTCAAATGAGAAATATCAGGCTTTTTACCAGAAAACACCTGTTCGAGTGTACGCATGCCAAGTACTCTATGAGGACAACGGTTTTGCACATAAACCGTAGTGTTGCATGCCTCAGCCCACAAGTGTATGGGAAGGCCCTGATCATGCAACATCGCCTGTGCAGCACCCATGATCATTTTTTTCTTCCTCTCCGCGACCTCATTCTGCTGTGGGTTATGAGGCGCTATGAGTTCTCTTCGAATTCCTTCTTTGCTATAGAAGTATTTGAATTCACCAGAGATGTATTCACCACCATTATTGCTCGTTAGAGATTTCACTTACTTCCCTGACTCTTTCTCAACCAGCACCTTGAACTCACAGAACTTTGAGTATGTCTCGCTCTTCTTCTGCATGAAGAAGATCCAACGCTTACGAGAAAATTCATCAAAAAATATCACATAATACCTATGCTTTGTTGTTGAAGAAACCGAGAAAGGTCCACACACGTCTGTGTGAATTCTCTCAAGGATCGTCGAGGCATGAATATCCTTCTCATGAAAAATGGTCTTCAAAAAATTTCCCAAAGTACATCCCTTGCACTAATCTGACTGCGCAAGTGTACCGTTGGGAAGCCTGGTAGAAATCTGCTGCAAAATTTTCAAAGCGCAATGGTGAAGATGGCCCAATATCATGTGCCACAATTCACCCTCATCTCGGCTCACTACTCCTTCTGCTTTGCCTTTCGCACCGGATTGAGAAGGATTTTTCTTCCCCTTCCCTTTCGTTGCTTTGGCAGCCAAAGTGAAATTTTCTTCATCTTCATTCTTCGATGAATATCCATCCCTGGTACCCCACCTTATCTCCTCCTGCACAAGATCCGACCAAAGTCCCTCCCATCCTGGCAGTTTCTCCCGTCCATTGACAAAGTCTTCGTAGCTATGCCAACTCTTTGGAAGCCCAAGGAGAGCCAAGCTCACCAAGTCTTCTTCATCAATAGTAACCCCCACACTTCCCAGCTCATCCTTGCAGTGCACAAACTTTGTGAGGTATTTTGGTATACTGTCGCCTTTCTCCATTTTTATTTTTCTGAGCTTTTATTTAAGCACCAACTTCCTCTGGTCACTTCTGCTTTGGAACAAATATGTCAAATCCTTCCACATTAAGAATGGAGTGGCTTTCCCGTGAAGGTTGGACACAATGTGGACCTTCATACATTCCAACAGAATCCTTCGACACTTTGCTACCTTCTTTTGCCATGCGTCAAGTGCGGCGGCATCGCTAGAACCCAACTTAGTAACATCGCTATTGATGAACTCCTTCAACCCATTATCATCCAGCACTGCCTCCATCCTATCCTTCCATGCTATGTAATTTGAGCTCCTATCAATGGCATACTCCAATCACAATCCATTGAAAGACATTTCAATGAATGCTAAACTTCGACACCAAGAAAACACTACAGCAAATTCGAATTCCACCAGCACAAAACTCAACCACTTCAATAATTGCAATATCCTCCAATGATCAACTGCTCAGTATCTTTGTAGAAATTATATAAATTATGTGTTATATGTCCAAGATTCTCTTAATCTCACAGTATTTTAACTTCATGCAAAATACAGAATCTATTCCACCATTGATCATTTGTAGAAATTAAATCAAGATTGCAATGCACACATGAAACAATAAAAATTCACACACATTAACACAGTTGTTTAACGGGAAAGCCTGAAGCTGAAAACCCCAACTATCTGTATATAATATATTTCATAGATATCATGTAACAATCCTCATACAAAGCTGATCATATCAAGCTTTCAGTACAATATAATCGCTACACACTAATCAGGCCCGATCTTGCAAATCCATGCACCGATCTTTGCCACCTGCTAGCCTGCCTCTACTGCGCAATCCCTACTGAAGAATGGCTTTGAATGAAATAGAATTGCTCCAGCCTTGCTCATGCAATCCTCATTGGCATCTCCACTGAGTGTTGGATGCAATCAATGCATCACTATAGTTACAACTGATAGTCACACTTGCTCTTTCACCTATCTCTCCACTGGTCTCCACTGAAACTACCATGCACTGTAGTTACTGATGTATTATTTAGTTGATTAATGAGTTATTATTTGTGAATTAATTAACTAATTAATTCACTCCACTCTCACTAATGTATCAATCAGTTAGACCAGATACAACTATCTCAACTGAGTCTAACTGAGTTAAACTAAATACAACTCCACCAACTACTTCTCCAACTCCACCAAACTCTGTCACATGAGTTCTAACTGAATTCCTCCATGTAATAGCTCCAGTAAACCCTTAGGAATAGCGTAATTCCTTCTGTCAGCTGTTTTGCCACATCTGTGCACTTAACTGAAGTGCTCTAAGAGAATAAGATAATGTTTAGAGTCCAAATATTATTAAGAGCTAATGATATTCGACATATCTATTTTTAGACTGGCAGTCTAAAAATAGACTCTGCCTAATATGTCTAAAAATAGAAGTCCATATATTTTTCCAGCTTGACCAACCATCCACAAATAGCATCTTGCAACTCATAGAATATGATCGACATGTCTAAAAATAGACATGGTCTAAAAATAGAGTTGCGCCAAAAATAGCTTGCGGGCCCACTTAGTGAAGGCGACTCTTTTCACTAAGCTCATCATCTTGTTGAATCTCAACAATCTTCAGCTAGAAAAATCTCAAGGTTTTTAGCCCTTTTGGAAAAATCTAGATTCTGATACAATTCATTAAGGGATTCTTGGGAGAAATGGATTCCATTTTCTACAGAAGGGGCTTGCATCATTTTTTCAATGGATTGGGTAGTGATAATGAACATAATTTCACCTGTGGGGGAAATTATGTCTCTCTAGCTGGGTATGTAGCAAGCTTGACACTTGCGGATGAATTCAGGGGCACTGTGGGTATGGGGGAAGATATAATGAGGTAAGTTTGATTCCCAAAGTCCAATTTCATATGACTTGTCTATGTATTTGTCTTCTAGCCAACAATAAATCTCGAAAAGTTCAAATTCACAGAGGATTTCATGAATTTTGTAGTCTCTGTCAGCTAGAGAGATATGGTCTAGATCTATAGGAGGATGGATCAATCGGTTTACTGGATCCTCTTAGTTTTTCTTCTTAGGAAGCATGATTCAATCTGTTTCAAAGAATTGAAGGGTTGAGAAAAGGACAGGTTACCAGGACTGTGAAAGTCTTGGGGACTGGCGAAGAAGGCATAGTAGTCGCAGTGCTAGGATTGATAGGGAATGATAAATTGATTCGGAGTTTTGTAAACCTATAACAAGAATGAAAGTGCAGAGAAATATGCAAGGTAAAGGCTAAACAGGTTCATAATGCATGGATTTATACATAATTGGGTTGTTTCCATTGACTGTGGCATGGATCCATTGTATTAATGGTCAAATATTAATTAAATACATAATGAATTGTTTTATGCGGGAAGGGACTTAATTGGAAACGAGCATATGCAACTTGGCATGACAATATTGGTGCGCAACGGATAGGTGAGTAGTTTCAGTTTTGCAAGGAGAAAGTAGTTTTCGGGGGGGTGTATGAGGTGGTAATCGGTTTGGTTAGAGGGGGGTGTGAAATGCGGAGAAGGCACCACGTTGCTATGGGTCCCAAAAGTGAAACTAATTTTTTCACCCCTCCCCCGCCGGGGTGGTAAAGCTGGGATGGAGAGGGGGGGCCCAAAAATAGATGAGGATCATCGGATCGGGGGCGGAAAAGATGATGGGTGGACATATGTGTGGGGTTTAAAGCGATATGACATGACTGATTATTGGGTAGTGCGAGATTTTAATGATAGTAAAACTTAGGATATAGTATAATATGCGAATATTTTATATTTATGCGCCCAACTACTTTAGCCAAAAACTTAGGATAAAATCATAGTATCACTTTTTCCGTTCATATGCATAAATACCTTTTAAAACCAAAACTTAGGATAACCAAATTAATTATTTTCGAGGCTTCCAAAACAACTTCTACCTACCCATGAATTTAATTTATTTTTCTAAGCTAACATTTTTTCTATTTTTCTTAGGGTGCATTTAAGCTAGCAAATCCACATCACTTTTTTTTATAAAAAAATCTAACATACTCTATCACTTATTTCTCCTATTGATTCAGATTAAACAGTTGAATCAATTTTATTTTCTGCCTAACTACTAATTTTCCAAGATTAAATTGTTTGGAAAATATTTATTCATTAACCTAATTGACAAAAATTCACAATTGTTCAATCATGATTAAGTTGTATGATTTGAACGAAAATCGAGGCATTGTGGCATTTTTTAAACAAGTTGCACACAATCTTATTTGATGATGTCATAAAGAAAAATAATCTATCAGTAGGGGCATTTGAATTTGCAGCAATTTCAGTGTTATTTCTACATTTTTCTTTTGTGGGCTTCTTATTCTCTTTTATTATTTTCAAATTTCTTTCTTTTCATCTTTTCTCTATATATATTTTTTTGACATACCCTCTTTTGATTTTATTTTATATATAATTTTTTGGAAATCATTTGCATATTGAAAATTATTTACAATGTAAAATCACAAATACAAAATACTCAATCACCTTGAGATCCCATAAATTATAGGACCCTAACACGCAGAACGAAATTATTCAACCATAGAAAGAGAAGGATCAGCGATGGTGTATGCGCTACAAAAATTCTGCCACTACCTGTTAGGAGGCCATTTCAAGATATTTACTGATCACTCTGCTTTGAAGTACTTGGTCAATAAGCCTATGTTGGGGGGGGGGAGATTTGCAGGTGGTTGTTATTATTCCAGGAGTATGACTTTGAGATCATTTTGAAACCAGGAAGATGGAATCTTGGGCCAAACCATCTGTCGCGCATTGAGACTGATGAAGAAGCCACTAGCTTGGAGGATGGATTACCATATGCACAGTTGTTTGTAATAAAGATAGTTGACGATAATTTCCCTGATATTGTTAAGTTCCTGACTACTGGATGCTCCTGAGGAATATACCGTACATTAGAAGAAAGAGCTCGTGGCGTGTGCGACGAACTTCACTATAATTGATGGCCAGTTGTACAAGATGGGTGCAGACGAAGTTCTGCAAAGATATGTTTTGGAGTATAAAAGGCTTGAAATCTTGGATGAAGCTCATGGAGGGCTTTCCGGTGGTCACTATGTAGGGAAGGTAACCGCGGAAAATATATTTCGAGCTGGGTTATGGTGGCCCACATTACACAACGATGCCTATGCGCATTGTCGCACATGTAATGTATGCCAGAGGACCGAAAATCCATTACGTAGAGATGAGATTCCCTTGCATCCATAGGTGGCACTGCAAGTAATTGAGAAATGGGCCATATACTTTTTCAGACCTATTAACCCTCCAGGCAAGAAGAGTGGTGCGTGTTACATAATCACTGCGATTGACTATGTAACCAGATGGGTTGAAGCTAAGCCCGTGAAGGATTGTACTGCAGATACAACTGCAAACTTCATCTTTGAGAATATTTTAACCCACTTTGGATGCCCTAATATTCTAATAAGTGATCAAGGTACACACTTTGTGAATGAAACCATTTAATAATTGACAGACGAACTCCAAATTCATCATGAAAAGAGCACTCCCTATCACCCATAGGCGAATGGTGCGGTGGAAGCTTTCAAAAAGATATTGGAGACTGTGCTTAAAAATGTTTTCAATGCTAATTAGAATGATTGGTATGAGTGTGTACTTACAGTTCTCTGGGCATATCGAACCACATGTAAAAATATGACTGGTAGGACACCGTTCAGGATGGTATATGGGCAAGAAGTCGTGTTGCCGATGGAATACATTGTTCCCAACCTGCGCATCGTAGCATTCACAAATATGGTAGAAGCAAAAATTATAGAGGAACGATTTTCGTAGTTGGTCGCACTTGAAGAAGATCTCTATATTTCCAATTTCCACCAAAAAGTTCAGAAGGCATGCGAAAAGGCCTAGCATGAAAGGCACATTAGATAGAAGGTCTTTAAGGAAGATGATTTGGTCATGTTGTATGACAAAAAGTTTGTGCGCCACCTAGGGAAGTTAAAGATGCATTGGTTAGGGCCATATATTGTTAAGGAGATCATTGATGGAGATGTAGTGCATCTGGCCACACTGAGCGAAGAATATATTCCTGGGTATGTCAATGGAAGCCGATTGAAGCCATACAGGGATGACCCTCTCCCTGTGCGCACCAAATGACTGTATGGACAAAGTATTGGATCTACACAGAAGGGATGATAGATGCACATAAAGGTGCGACGCCCATGCGGTAGCTACGCAAGGAGGATTACTGGGTCATAGAGGTGCCAAAATCCAGCCGTTGGAATAGTAAATATGGAAAAGACATTTTTATTACCATTTAAGGGAGCTTCTAGGTTGCATTTAATGAGATGATTTTTCTAGATTTGGAACTGTTTTTTCATTTATGGAGACATATTAATGCATAAGGGATTGTTGAAGACACACCAAGACTATAAATATGACCTAAGGGGTCGCAATAGTTCCCTTTTCTTTCTATGTGAATTGTCTACCTTGAGCTCTTTGATTTCTGCATCCTATTCATTGTCTATGTCTGATCTGGATCTGGGGTTCGAGGAGGAGTTACGCCATAGGGTTTTTGGTCACGTTATCCCTCCAAGCATGACCACTACGCACCCACAAGAGGATCCTGTTGCGTCATTTGTTGAGAGACCTACGCCTACGAATACTAAGAAGGGTCAGACGTTGGGGACCCATAAATCCCCTAGAGAGAAGGCTTTGAAGCCACGCTATGATCGTGGCTGAGCACCAAAAGAGACCCATGGTGGAGCTCCCTAAGACCATTATGTAAGATGAGGATGTGGCCGAAGTGGCCCCATTCTCGTTGTTTCCGACCTATGTTACACCACGCAAGGCGTGTATCAAGGTACCAAAGGATCTTGAAAAAGTGAGATCCTATATTAACATGCCATTAATTCCTCAGAATGCCCCATTTGAAGGCGATATGTTCGCTAAAGTGACACAACTGAATATGGAGGATTGGGACCTCGTAGATGTTGATAAGTTTCCTGAACTTGCGCCTGAGCGCTATCTTGATCGCGTGCACTATGAGGGGGGCTTGTGCGCGTGGAGCCACAACGATGGATGTTGGGCATGCAAAAGGCAGGGCTTCTGAGCATATTGCAGGTCCCACATTTCGGGCACATCCCGATATATGATATCTGCGTGCACCAATTTCTCATGCTAGTTCATGATGAAGCCTTATGGTTGGAAGAGTGCATACCCATTTATGGCGTGCTGATCCATCAAATCACCGGCCTGCCTGACTAAGGTGCAGATCCCATGGCTGACTTTGGAGGAAAGGGACAAGAAAAGAAGGTGGCAGAAAAAATCAAAACAACCTACTAGGTGTCGCACCACAGCAGATGATTTGTGGTCAGAAAAATCAATGACTTGACTATTCAATTTTGGACGCTCATCTTGGCCTGCAAGATGATGTAGAAATGTAGACCTAAGGAGGTTCCTACGCATAATTTCCCTTGCAGGATAGTGTGAGAAGGGAGTAATCTATAATCAGGCTCAATATTTATGTAAAGAGTTCTTGGAGAACGTGCATGAAGCACAAGAGGAGGGAGAGCACTTATATTATGCTTGGATCCTACTTTTGATAGACCTAATTGGATGAAATACCCTAGAGGAAACACAATTTTCTGATATAGAGCTGCAAATGTGCAAAGCCACGTCGTACACCACACTATGGAGCTCCTCCGTCTCCATGCACATTATGGAAAACAAGATATTTTGGGTCTTGTTCGACACGTCTATCTATTAAGTGATCTAGTCCAAACCAAGGCTCTCTCCAACTTTTTACAAGTAGTACAAGTTGATTACAGATGTTAAGGCCACCTTCCACAACATTCACATCCGCGTGAAGGGCGTAGTTGAACGAATTTGGTATGAATTACCATATCTCGTCACTGAGGATGCTTGTTACGCGTCACTGTAGAGTGGTCGCTAGCTTGGTTGGAGCCAGGCACCGTGGAAGGTTCATCTACATCTATTCCAAAGACGCCTACCAAGCCTCACACTGGTACACAAACTACTGAGAAAAATACAGGAGAAGAGCCCACGTTGACTACAACCGACGAAACGATTGATCTGGAAACATAAATTGCACCTGAGAAGAATGGTGTCATGCCTAAAGAGACACGGGAGAAGGGTTAAGTTCAGATTTCCAAGGGAACAAAGTGTGATTCTCAGACAGCAGGATGATCCAAGAAGAAATGAAAGGGTTCTAACGCCACTGGAGAAGAAGAGATGACCTTAACCGAAGATGATTTCAATGAAATAGTTAACATGGTCACGACAACCACCAAAGATATGTGGACAGACCTCGAAGTGCAATACAAGGCTGCACTCAATGGAGTACAGGTTAGCATCCAAGAGCTCAAAGTTCAAGCGAGCCTAATTCAAGCAAGTGTTGCACAAGCGAGTGTGTAAGCTGTCAGCGCGCAACCCATTACGACAGTATTGCCTTCAACAAGAGAAACATGCTTGGTTCAGATCCATAAACAAGCCATCTGAGTTGAGTCCTAGTTGTTTCATGTGCAACTGAAAGCCTACCAGGAAATTAATATTGATTTGACTATGTTACCTGTAGGGAAATTACACATGGTCCAAAGCATGATTGTGGATGAGCTACAATTTCACGAAGCCCGTGCCTACCATGACATCAATGAAGCTCAACAACATGCAATAGAACTTCTGCAGAAGTACTAGATCACTGAAAAAGCATGGCAAGGCTCAACACACTGCACTAGAGGAAAATATCAATCAAGTATGCAGCGACGTGCCAACAGTCCCCACCACCGCTGCCCCAACAGAGAAGCTATAAGGGTTGGATACTGCATTAAAGGCCTCACGCAAAAAAGTCCAAATTTATGGGTTGAATTTGAACACCATATTGTGACTTATAGTTAAAGTTGCAGCCAGAAACCTCGCCGGAAGTTCGAGCTCAGAGGGTTGTAGAAGTAAAACATGATAAAAATAGCATTTCTTCCATAGTCACACAGTGCGGTCAGATATTGGACGAGGCCATGGGTGTCTGGACTTCAGTTTAGAATGACCCAATGGTAAAATAGTTTCACAATGAGTTGCGCATCAAGGACCAACAATTTGTTCATATTCAGATGGCTGTGCGCACCCTTGTGATTGCACAGCTTCGCCCGCCTATAGGAGGGACGGGTGATTCAGACCGAAATCGAGGACCTACACCAGTGAGAGCAGTTTCTTGAGGCAAGGATGTAGCCATGGGCCAAGGAGGCACTACAACTATCATAATCATTAGATGGTGCACTGAAGACACTTCAGTAGACTCAAAGAAGCATTGAACTGGCCACTGAAGGGAAAAATACTGAAAAATTGGTCACTGAAATGCAGGGAGCTACTGTGCAGAGTCTTGAGGTGGTGCTTCCACTGAAAAATTCTGTCACTGCACTCCAAGCCAAGATAAAGGAGCAGACCCCACAGTGATTCGGGGCAAGTCACAAGTTTGTGTTGGGGGTCTGTTGGAGCGAGGTCCCCTAGGGTGCATTTTTGAGTAATTTTTTTGTATATTTTTGGATATGCACGTTGCGTGGAAAGTTCAAGGGCCTTTGGGGTGGGTAAAAGTCCCTCGTTTATGTAAATGGGTTGTAAGGGTGAAGTGTGGGGCTCAAACTATTGTTTGAGACCATAATATCTGTGTGTTGGATGAATATAAATAGATAAATTGATTCTGTAAGTCGATAAGTAATGTTCTGAATCTAAGTACGTTTATGATTTAGTGATACATTTTTGTAAGTATGGGTTAGGTAGAAAGGCTCATGTTGGTTGTGTATGCAAATATGTAGTCCTATTTGTATGCACAAAAGGGTAATTGTAAGGGGAAAGTATGATGTATTGAATTTTTGAATCTAATACAAGGACTGTTTTTAGCAAAGCACTTGTGTTATTTGTCTGAGCTATCTGTTTACTATTATTGTTTGATATCACTTTACTTCTGTTATATATGCAAGAGTGAATCTGTTCTTTATGCATGAATATATGTTGATGATTGAATACCTGAGTAGATCTGCTTAAGTTACTGTGCATTGCGAAGATCTGGTTCTGTTATTATATATCTGCGACGAAGTTGATATGTGATACATCTGTTATATGCCTTATCTGCATTTGTGACAATCTGATCTTGTAAGTAGTAATTTATATTTTCTTACATATGTTTCCAATGTACAATAAGTTCTAGAATAAACCTATTTAGGGCCACCACATAAATTTCTTCCTCAGGGTACAGAAACTTGGTTCCAACACCCGTCGATACTGCTTCGGGTGAGACTTTGATCTGTGCAAGCAGGTCATTGCCAAAAGGGCCAGTAGTTGGAGGGTTTTTTGGTTGCGCAATAAACTCTGAACCTGGGTCAAGACCTCTCAATTCAACAAGCATCGATATAGATGAAAAAAAATATAATGGTCCAATCCAGATCACACCTCCCCATTTTGGGAGATTTTTGGTCCCCAAAATATTCTACTGAATGAGGTGAGGAAATATTTCCTCCACCTTCTCTCGGGCACACCATTTAGCTTTTCCTGGAAGTTTTCCTTTCAACCCATTATACCAAAGGTCATGCTACCCCTATCTTGTAGTTATGGACCTCTTTTGCAAAAAAATATCTTCTATCAAATCTACCTAAGCATCCGGTGTGAAATCCTCCATAGAATGTAGGACTTGTTCCTCTTCCATATCTAGCATGGAAGGCTCATAGAGATTTAGATTCTATACATTCACAAATGAGTAAATGTGCATGTATGGTGGTATACTGAGTTAGTAATAATTATCATCCACCTTTTCTAGTATCTTGAAGGGACCATACTGTAGAGGTTTTATTTTCTTACCAGGACCCTGTAGCCTCTCCTTATTCTGTTAGAACAATACTTTGTCTCCCACCTTGAACGAATTCTTTGTTCTATGCTAATCATGCATGGCCTATTGTATCTTACTCCGGGCCTATAGGTATTGTATTGGTTGGTGATATGTGTGGATTAATATATCCTTTCCCATTAGATAGCTCTTTCACGTCTTCACAACTTGCACCAAGGCATACAACTCCTTGTCATAGGTAGGGTAGTTAAGAACTACCCCATGAAATACTTCATTATGGTAGCATACAAACCTTCCTACTTGCATCACAACTACTCCCATAATGTACCCACTTGCATCTGTCTCCACTTCAAAGGGATGATATAAGTTTGACAATGCCACAGTTGTTGTTTGAATTATATTCTTCTTTAGCTCCTCAAAGGCCCTCTATTGACCCTTTCCCCACTGGAAAATATTTCCACTTACTTTTATGGCATGGAGTGGCACTGTTAACATTGAAAAAAAATGTTATTAATTTCCTTAGGTACTGTTCTACCCCAACAAAATCCCTACCTTGGAAACCATTTCATGATGGCCTCCATCTTGGTAGGATATATCTTCAATTATCCTCCACCTATCACATACCCTAGATACACCAAAGGTTATTGTGCAAACTCACACTTCTTGAGATTTGCTAGAAGCTAGTGCTTCTTTAATGTTTTCGACACTCACGTTAAATGTGAGATGTTCTCCTCCCAAGTAGCATTGTATAACAATATATCATCCAAATAGAAAATAACAAGTGAATCTATAAAAGTACACACTATATCATTCATTAACCTCATAAATGTAGCTAGTGCATTGCATAGGAAAAATGACATTACTAACCACTCATAAAAACCTTTCATGGTTTTGAAGGAAATTTTCTAGGTATCTTCCTCTTTGACTCGAATGTGGTGATATCCATAATTTAAGTCCATATTGGTGAAGTATTTCACTTGCTGCAACTGATATGACATGTCATCTATCCTTGGTGGGGGTACCTATTCTTGAGCATCATTTTTTTCAATGTAATGTATTCAGTGCACACCCACCCAGTTCCATCATTCTTTGGCACAATGATGATGGGTGACCCACATGGTGTTGTACTCGGGCGAATGACACCCTATTCCAATAGTTGCTACATTTGTTTCTTCAACTTACTTCCTTTTATAAAATACTATCTATAACCCAATGTTTGGAAATGGGGAGTCTGGAAATAGTTGGACATCATACTCCACTTCCCTCTTGGGTGATAACCCTCTTGGCTCCCAGAACACATTCGTATATGCGTATATAAAATCTTCTAGTTATTTTTTGTGTTTCTTAATACACCCCTCCATGGATTCCTTGCATCTTACAGACTCTTCTACAGACTGAGTTTCTCTTTAAAATATCAAACATACTTCTTGTTGAAACTAATCAATTTCTTGGCTTGGTTGGCACTTACCAACAAGATTTCTCACTTTCATTTATGCGTGTTGATCGTGAGATTTTCCATCCTTTACAAGTTGATACTAGTTGGATCTTTCCATGATATTGCATATCACGTGTACATGTAGGGACTTCGAAATACAACTCCACATATATAAATGGGAAATACATCTAGTTCTACTTCATGAATAAAATCAAAATTGATGGAAAATATATTTTTTCACAATTTTTTTACCTCAACTTTGCATCCTTATTTACCCATCCCAATGGATATGGGCTTGCATGATCATGAACTATAATCCCAATTTTTTGACCATATTTTTTGCAATGAGATTTTCCTATGATCTTGAGTCAAATAAAGCGTCAATATTTGTCTTCTTGACCTGTATCTTTATGTGGAAGAGTTTGGTCATTTCTTTCTCTTCGTATTGTTGAAGGCTACTCAGATTCACCACCTTCTCCATTGACATACAAACAATCTTCTCATACACATTCAATATTTTTTCAACCTGATTTCTTGAATCAGTGGCCATGAGATTCTTCTTCTTATTGTCTCTATTTTTTTCTCCATGTTAATCTTTGGATGCAACTTCCAACACTTCTTCTTTTTATGGCCATCAAGGTTGCATTGGTTATAGTGGTTGCTAATATCTTTACACTGGTGTGTTGTGGCTGACACATGGAGGACCAATGTTTTCATCTTCATTCATGTGAGCATTATGGAAAGTATACTCATCCTTTAAATAGATCAAGGATTAACACTCATACTTCACTAATACTTCAAGTTTTGAGCCCTATTAATTGAGTGAGAACAACCAAGCCTAAACTAGATCCAGATCTAGAGTAAAAAATGTATCCAAAGTCAAATTCAAACCCATTAACGTGATTTGATTTGTGGTCTTCCTAAAATCCCCATTTAAACTAATCCTCACTTCTTTTATTTTACATTGGCTTACAATAATATTCAAACACCAATAGTTTGCAACCAACTTCAAACCACCATTTTAGAGCACTTCTAATTGGTAAGGATAAACATCAACTTCTATTTAAATTAGGAAATGTTTCATAACCATTGAGCATTGGAGACCAGTTCTAAATAGTCATATTCAAATCACCATTTACGAACACTTCCAATCAGAAAAGGACATAAAATTTTATCCAAATCAAGAAATGTTGTGGGAACTATTGGGCCTTAGAGTTGAGTTTCAGAGTTTGTGGTCTTTCTTAAACCACCTTTTAGTTGAAGACATCAGTTTCTACTATCCATTTGGCTTGTAGTCATCCAAACACCACTAGATTCAAAGAGTGCAATCAACCATTAGAAACTTTCCACTTCCAAATTTTAGCTCTCTACTTGCACCACACACATCCCTTCAGATTAAGCGAGGGAATTTTGGAAGCCTAATCCATATGGTTATATAATTTTGTATTATTTACTCAATAAGGAATATGAAGAGGCTAAAGGTAATAAGAATTGTCATCAAGTGACCATAAAACCTTGAAAGATGAATCCAAAGGTCATAAAACATGTATTTATATGTGTATCATTTGAATGAAAATGTATTCCACACTTATCTAAATTCATGTGTAGTCTAACACATTTTCTTCTACTTCTTATTTTGCTTTAGAATCCATTTTGTTAATCTAGGTTGTCATTGGTGATGTCAGTGACTGGGATGGAAAATATTCTTGAAGATGCCAGAGGATGATTACAAGTGATTACAACTCTTGTTTAATATGTCAAGACACAAATGAAGTGTCAATCATGTATCTTGATGATCATAATGGAAGACTACCATATCTCTACACGACCTAATGACCCTATGTTGAAGAAGGCAAGGACATGATGATGGTGACCCTATGTTGAAAAATGCTAAGGCATGACTATGAAGACAATCAAAGAAGAAATCAAACCATGAGGCTCTACACTCAAAGGCATTCTTCCCTGCCTCCATTTCTGCTCTCATAAATAATCAGTCACATTAAAAAAAAAAAAAAATTCTACCTTAGAGACAAAATTCCTTAATGAAACCTACACCATCTTGAAGAGCATAATTTTTCCTTTCCAATGAGCTATCACTCAGCTCGAAACTGCAAGCGGTTTGAAATTTATTGATTTTTCAAGTTTAAGGTAAATTTTTGTCAAGTGAGCTGACCTAATCCGACTTGTGTAGGCTCATGCCTTATGGCCAAGAGACGTGTCTCTTCATTAAAGGCCGAAACCACTATAAATATAAGTCTCAAACTCATCTCTAACCATCAAAATTCGATGAGAAAATTCAGAGAATAACGCAGAAGGGTGAAGAATTTTAAGGAGGCCAAGAAGGTATACCACAAAACTGTGGTAGTTCAAATTGCAGACCTGTGGAGTTAAAATCTGCAAGGGATTTGAATTGTTGAGGGTTTGGAGGAATAATCACCATATGAGGGCTCGGACTAAAAGTCCTGTGGAAGATTAGTAAACAACCACCTCATCTCTTCAGCTCAAACGTGATTAAGTGGGCAGATAACTTGGATTTGAATCTGTGGAGCTCGGACCACCTACAGTTTAGATCTGTGGTAAGTCGCAGACCTCACCCTCATCAAACCCGGACTTGTGAACAATCAACTGCATAGACTTGTATTAGAGCTGTGGGCAGACTTGACAGCTCTCATAAATAATCAGTCACATTAAAAAATATATATTTCTCTACCTTATAGGAAAATTCCTTAATTAAACCTACACCATCTTGAAGAGCATAAATTTTCCTTTCCAACGAGCTATCACTTAGCCTGAAACTCCAAGCGGTTTGAAAGTTATTTATTTTTCAAGTTTAAGGTAAATTTTTGTCAAGTGAACCGACCTAAGCCAACTTGTGTAGGCTCATGCCTCATGGCCAAGAGACGTGTCTCTTCATTAAAGGCTGAAACCACTATAAATATAAGTCTCAAACTCATCTCTAACCATCAAATTTCAGTGAGAAAATTCAAAGAATAACTCAGAAGGGTGAAGAATTTTGATGCCAAGAAGGTATACCACAAAAATGTGGTAGTTCAAATTGCAGACCTGTGGAGTTAAAATCTGCAAGGGATTTGGAGTTCAATTTCTTGAAGCTCAAATTGTTGAGGTTTTGGAGGAATAATCACCATATGAGGGCTTGGACTAAAAGTCCTGTGGAAGATTAGTAAACAACCACCTCATCTCTTTAGCTCAGACGTGATTAAGTGGACAGATAACTTGGATTTGAATCTGTGGAGCTCGGACCACCTACAGTTCAGTTCTGTGGTAAGTCACAGACCTCACCCTCATGAAACCCAGACCTGTGAACAATCAACTGCATATACTTGTATTAGAGCTGTGGGCAGACTTGACAGCTCGAAGCTTTGATAAACTTGTAGGCAGCCCTAGTTACAGTCACCTGTAGCTGCGTTTTAGCTCAAATAGATATTCTTTGGGACAGTGGGATTCAGATCTAAGGTAACTTGCTTCAAATTGGTGGAGGACTCTGAGATAGTTCACTACAGCTCAGAATTGAAGATTGTGGTGCCTCGTACCTGTGTCAAGTGCATGTGAACTGAAGGATAACTTCAGACCTGTGATGATCCTTGTGAAGGTTTAGTCTTTTGAGATTGGGTAGTCCACCTGTGGAGGGCTCAAACAAATACCTAGAGAAACCTCTTTGAAGCAACTATTGAAGGTTCTTCGAAGAAGAATTGGATTGAAATTGAACACAATATATTTGGGCATGTTTGGAGCAGTCTTTAAGTGGACTCTTGGTGAATACATCTTGAAGACCGTAGGGCAGCTGATCTTGGAGACAATCTTGAAGACTTGAACTTGTTGGAGACCATATTGAAGAGTGGATTTACAGCATACCTTGAGGAGTATTAATTGAATCCTCTTGTAGCAGCTATTAAGACATTTGTCAAGTGGGCTTAGAATTGAAGACTCTTGTAGACAATCTTGTAGATCTTGAAGAGTAGTTGAAGCTGATCTTGAGGATACCTTGGAGTGTCATCTAGAAGCCTATTGGAGATCATGATGCATTGGTGATGTCATCATGAGGTAACTTGGAGAAATTGTTTGGGTACGATGAAGAGAAGCGGTGACACCTTCTACGAAGAAAAGGTTGTCATTGATGATGTGATGTATAGATTACAGTGAAGAGGAAGATGAAGATTGTCAAGGCTCATTGAAGAAGACATTGGGAGCCTTAAGTATAACCAAATATATCTTGACGAAATGAAGTAGGAGGTTGGAGCCTCATAGAGACAAGGTTGGTGCCTTGGAAGATAGGGTTGGAGCCCTTGATGTTGGTGCCTCAGAATTGACAAGGTTGGTGCCTTGGAATATAGGGTTGGAGCCCTTGAGTTTGGTGCTTCAGAATTGACAAGGTTGGTTCCTTGGAAGAAAGGGTTGGTGCCCTAGAGGATAGGAGTCCTCAAGAGACTAGGTTGGAGACTGTACCAGATATAGGGTTGGAGCCCTTGAGGTTGGTGCCTCAGAATTGACAAGGCTGGAGCCTTGGAAGTCCAAGTCAGTGCTTGGAAAAATACAGGTTGGAGCATGGGAAATTGAAGATTGGTGTCTTCATCTAGTGTTGGAGCCCTACATATATTATAATTGATTTATTGTAAATAAGAATTTAATATAAGCATTTATTCTTATTGTTCATTTTGTGTTCTAAATATAAGTGATCTAACTGGTAAAATTAACAATTGAAAAGAAATATTGATTCACCCCCCTCTCAGTATTTCCAACAATTGGTTTCAGAGCCAGTACCTTCACTCAAAGCATAACAACTTGAAGGTTGATCATTAGAACACAAATGGAAAAGCAAAGAAAGAAAGTCTCTAATCCTCCTAAATACATGTCTTCCTCAACCATTGAAATTGAAGTAAATCAATTTGTGAAGGCTCCATTGTTCAATGGAAACTTTGATATATGGGTGGCAAGAATGAGAAATTTCTTGAAGACTTAAGGAACTAAATTTTGGAAATTAATGATTACTGATTGCATGCTGGAAGGAGAATCCAAGGAGTATAATACAAGAGCATTTAAAGCAATCTTGAATGGGCTACCTGATTCTATGAAGGCCAATTTGGAAAAATGTTCGTCAGCAAAAGGCATATGGGACAAACTTCATGATCTTCACTTAAAAGGAGCATTGAACATGACCTCTAGTCAAGAAGATGATGGAAAGCAAGAAGGAAATCCAAAACCCATCAAGGAAGCTGAAGATAAGAGAGATGACAACAAGGCTAAAGAAGACCTAGAAGATGAAGAAAGCAAAGAAGACTTTGAAGAAGATCTCATGAATAAACTTATGGCTTCCATGGAAGAGATTAACGGTTTGAAAAAGGAAAATGAGGAACTTAAGAAGAAAGCGCAAGATGGTAACCAAGACAAGACAAGGAATGAAGTTGACTTTGTTAAGCTTCAACTACAAGAAAGAGATGAGGAGCTCACCAAAATTAAAGAGGAATTTAATCTAGACAAAATAAAGCATCATGAAGAAGTCATATCTGTGACAAATCAATTAGATAAGGCAAATAAAAGGGAAGAAACTTTGTCAAGCCACCTTGAACAAAGACTTAAGAGTTTAAACAATCTAGAAGTAGAGATTGGTCAATACAAGGAAGAGGTCTCTTCTCGTAGATCTCAACTAGAAGAATCAAGGAAACAAGCGCAAGGAGCCAAGAAGGTGATGGAAACTTTGGCATTCATAGAAGGACAAGTTAATGAAGTATAAAAGGAGAGAAACACCATGATATGCCAACTAGAAGAAAAGGATGAAGAAATCTTGAAACTAAAATTAGACATCAATCTTCTCAAGGGAGAAAGATGTGAAGCTACAAGAATAAAAGAAGAAATGGAGAGCAGTTTATCAAATGAGAATGATGATGTCTTTATAATGAAATCAAATATCATCTCCCTTAAAATCGAAGCACATGAAGCAACAAGGATGATGGAAGAAATGAAGAAGCAACTAGTTATGAAAGATGAATATTGTGAAAAGTTGAAAGCAGAAATTGTCTTTCTTAAAAAGGAAGTTGACTTGCTGAATAAGAACTTGAAAATCTCTCAAACCCTAGATGACATCCTAAGTCATCAAAGGTCTCCCCTTAATAAATCAGGTCTTGGGTATGTAGGTGAATCCTTAAGCAATAATGATAATGCTTCAAACAACAAAGATGTGAGGAACCTAGAAATAAATGTTGATGCTCCTAGTTCCAGAAAAGTCAAGGAGAATAATCAAGACAACAACAAAAGTAATTCTACTCCAAGGAGACTTGCAGATGGTGTCAAGAATACAAAAGGAAATGGATATCATCAAATAATCCCAAGGCAAAAAGACTTCATAAGTACATCATGGAAAACTCCATCTTCAAGGTACCAAAGTATATTTCTTGGTTATTGCTATTCTTGTACAAACTTTGGGCACATGGAAAAAGACTGTAGGGCATACCACAAGGACAAATATAATGGTCCCCGTGAGTTTCCTAGAAGAAACTTTGCAAGAATAATTCATGATCTCTCATTCATGAATAAGATAGAGTGTTTCAGTTGCCATAACATTGGACATATGGCATGTGATTGTAACTTGACTTGGGTTCCTAAAGAAGCTAAAATCATGACAACCAACCCAGAGAAGAAAGTTACACAAGTATGAAGAAGGAAGAAAGTTGAATCCAGAAGCCTCTTGAACACTCTGGCCAACAACATATGTTGTTGACTTGATAAAGTCATCATTAATATTCCAGGTATTTGATGACGAGACTCTGCCTAAAAAGAGACCATGCATATAATTAGGGGGAGTTTGTGATTCTTGAGTATTCTTGTAGAAAGTGATCCATGAAGTGGGCCCTATAAAATCCTTGATGAGTTACAAATGGACAATCTTGATAAATCATCTCTTGAAAGTAACTCCATTGAAGAAAAACATGATTTTATGATGATGCCTTCTACTTGATCACACAGGGTGAGCAATTCTTTATGAGCTAAAGGAATTTGTCTAGACAGGGGGAGATGGTACAACACATGAAGAAATATAAACACATCTATCATGGAGCATACTGCCAAAAGAAAGAGCACCATGGCATGGGGAGTAACATACCTATGAAGTACTACAATTCATGAAGAAAAGAAGCAGCTTGACAGGGGGAGTATTCGAGCACCCCATTTTCCATTGATGTCAAAGGGGGAGAGAATGTTCAAAGGGAAATAATATTTCCATCAATGACAAAGGGGGAGATTGTTAATCTATGTTGTGATTGATGATGTCAGTGACGGGGATGGCAAATATTCTTTAAGATGCCAGAGGATGATTACAAGTGATTACAACTCTTGTTTAAGATGTCAAGACACAAATGAAGTGTCAATAATGTATCTTGATGATCATAATGGAAGACTACCATACCTTTTCACTATCTTAAGGACATATGACCTAATGATCCTATGTTGAAGAAGGCAAGGACATGATGATGATAACCCTATGTTGAAGAAGGCTAAGGCATGACTATGAACACAATCAACGAAGAAATCAAACCATGAGGCTCTACACTCAAAGGCATTATTCCCTACCTCCATTTCTGCTCTCATGAATAATTAGTCACATTAAAAAAAAAAATTGCTACCAAAGAAGAAAAATTCCTTAATGAAACCTACACCATCTTGAAGAGCATAATTTTTCCTTTCCAACAAGCTATCACTCAGCCCAAAACTCCAAGCGGTTTGAAAGTTATTTATTTTTCAAGTTTAAGGTAAATTTTTGTCAAGTAAGCCGACCTAAGCTGACTTGTGTAGGCTCATGCCTCATGGCCAAGAGACGTGTCTCTTCATTAAAGGCCGAAACCATTATAAATATAAGTCTCAAACTCATCTCTAACCATCAAATTTTGGTGAGAAAATTCAGAGAATAACGCAGAAGGGTGAAGAATTTTAAGGAGGCCGAGAAGGTATACCACAAAACTATGGTAGTTCAAATTGCAGACCTGTGGAGTTAAAATCTGCAAGGGAGTTGGAGTTCAATTTCTTGAAGCTCGAATTGTTGAGGTTTTGGAGGAACAATCACCATATGAGGGATCAGACTAAAAGTCCTGTGGAAGATTAGTAAACAACCACCTCATCTCTTCAGCTCATACGTGATTAAGTGGATAGATAACTTGGATTTGAATCTATGGAGTTTGGACCACCTACAGTTCAGATCTGTGGTAAGTCATGGACCTCACCCTCATCAAACCCGGACCTGTGAAAAATCAACTGCATAGACTTGTATTAGAGCTACGGGAAGACTTGACAGCTCGAAGCTTCGATAAACTTGTGGGCAACCCTAGTTACAGTCACCTGTAGCTGCGTTTTAGCTCAAACAAATATTCTCTAGGATAGTGGGATTCAGATCTAAGGCAACTCGCCTGAGATTGGTGGAGGACTCGTAGATAGTTCACTACAGCTCAGAATTGGAGAATGTGGTGCCTCGTACCTATGTCAAGTGCATGTGAACTGAAGGTTAACTTCAGACCTGTGATGATCCTTGTCAAGGTTCAGTCTTTTGAGATTGGGTAGTCCACCTGTGGAGGGCTCAAACAAATACCTAGAGAAACCTGTGAAAAATCAACTGCATAGACTTGTATTAGAGATGCGGGCAGACTTGACAGCTCGAAGCTTCGATAAACTTGTGGGAAACCCTGGTTACAGTCACCTGTAGCTGCGCTTTAGCTCAAATAGATATTATTTGGGATAGCGGGATTTAGATCTAAGGCAACTCGCCTCATAATGGTGGAGGACTCGGAGATAGTTCACTATAGCTCAGAATTGGAGACTGTGATGCCTCATACCTGTGTCAAGTGCATGTGAACTGAAGGATAACTTCAGACCTGTGATGATCCTTGTGAAGGTTCGGTCTTTTGAGATTGGGTAGTCCACCTGTGGAGGGCTCAAAAAAATACCTAGAGAAACCTCTTTAAAGAAACTATTGAGGGTTCTTCGAAGAAGACTTGGATTGACATTGAGAACAATATATTTGGGCATGTTTGGAGCAGTCTTTAAGTGGACTCTTGGTGAATACATCTTGAAGACCTTAGAGCAGCTAATCTTGGAGACAATCGTGAAGAATTGAACTTTTTGGAGACCATATTGAAGAGTGGATTTAAAGCATACCTTGAGGAGTATTAATTGAACCCTCTTGTAGCATCTATTAAGACATTTGTCGAGTGGGCTTAGAATTGAAGACTCTTGTAGACAATCTTGTAGATCTTGAAGTGTAGTTGAAGCTAATCTTGAGGATACCTTGGACTGTCATCTAGAAGCCTATTGGAGCTCATGATGCATTGGTGATTTCATCATGAGGTAACTTGGAGAAATTGTTTGGGTACGATGAAGAGAAGTGGTGACACCTTCTACGAAGAAAAGGTTGTCATTGATGACGTGATGTATAGATTACAGTGAAGAGTAAGCTGAAGATTTTTAGGGCTCTTTGAAGAAGACGTTGGGAGCCGTAAGTATAACCAAATATATCTTGATGAAATGAAGCAAGAGGTTGGAGCCTCATAGAGACAAGGTTGGTGCCTTGGAAGATAGGGTTGGATCCCTTGAGGTTGGTGCCTCAGAATTGACAAGGTTGGTGCCTTGGAAGATAGGGTTGGAGCCCTTGAGTTTGGTGCCTCAGAATTGACAAGGTTGGTGCCTTGGAAGATAGGGTTGGAGCCCTAGAGGATAGGAGTCCTCAAGAGACCAGGTTGGAGACACAGCTGCCGGATATAGGGTTGGAGCCCTTGAGGTTGGTGCCTCGGGGTGACAGTTGGAGCCTTGGAAGTCCAAGTCAGTGCTTGGGAAATACAGGTTGGACCTGGGAGATTGAAGATTGGTGTCTTCATCTAGGGTTGCAGCCCTACATATATTGTACTTGATTTATTGTAAAGAAGAAATTAATAAAAGCATTTATTCTTATTTTTCATTTTGTGTTCTAAATATAGGTGATGTAACTAGTAAAATTAGCAATTGAAAAGAAATATTGATTCACCCCCCTCTCAGTATTTCCAACAATTGGTATTAGAGCCAATACCTTCACTCAAAGCCTAATAGCTTGAAGGTTGATCATTAGAACACAAATGGAAAATCCAAGGAAGAAAGTCTCCAATCCTCCTATATATCTGTCTTCCTCAACCATTGAAATTGAAGTAATCAATTTGCGAAGGCTCCATTGTTCAATGGAAATTTTGATATATGGGTGGAAAGAATGAGGAATTTCTTGAAGACTCAAGGAATTGAAGTTTGGAAATTAGTGATTATTGATAGCATGTTGGAAGGAGAATCCAAGGAATATAATACAAGAGCAATGAAAGCAATCTTGAATGGGCTACCTGATTCTATGAAGGCCAATTTGGAAAAATGTTCATCAGCAAAAGGAATATGGGACAAACTTCATGATATTCACTCAAAAGGAGCGTTCACAATGATCTCTAGTCAAGAAGATGATGGAAAACAAGAAGGAAATCCAAAACCCATCAAGGAAGCTGAAGATAAGAGAGATGACAATAAAGCAAAAGAAGACCTAGAAGATGAAGAGAAAAAAGAAGACTTTGAAGAAGATCTCCTGAATAAACTTATGGATTCCATAGAAGAGATTAACGGTTTGAAAAAATAAAATGAGGAACTTAAGAAGAAAGCGCAAGATGCTAACCAAGACAAGACAAGGAAGGAAGTTGACTTTGTCGAGCTTCAACTACAAGAAAGAGATGAGGAGCTCACCAAAATTAAAGAGGAATTTCATCTAAACAAAATAAAGCATCATGAAGAAGTCATATATGTGACAAATCAATTGGATAAGGAAAATAAAAGGAAAGAAACTTTGTCAAGCCACCTTGAACAAACACTTAAGAGTTTAAACAATCTAGAAGAAGATATTGGTCAATACAAGGAAGAGGTCTCTTCTCTTAGATCTCAACTAGAAGAATCAAGAAAATAATCGCAAGGATCTGAGAAGGTGATGGAAACTTTGGCATTCATAGAAGGACAAGTTAATGAAGCAGAAAATGAGAGAAACACCATGATATGCCAACTAGAAGAAAAGGATGAAGAAATCTTGAAACTAAAATTAGACATCAATCTTCTCAAGTCCGAAATATGTGAAGCTACAAGAATAAAAGAAGAAATGGAGAGCATTCTAGCAAAGGAGAATGAAGATGTCTTGATAATGAAATCAAATATCATCTCCCTTAAAATCGAAGCACATGAAGCAACAAGGATGATGGAAGAAATGAAGAAGCAACTAGTTATGAAAGATGAAGATTGTGAAAAGTTGAAAGGAGAAATTGTCTTTCTTAAAAAGGAAGTTGACTTGCTGAATAAGAACTTGAAAAGCTCTCAAACCCTAGATGACATCCTAAGTCATCAAAGGTCTCCCCTTGATAAATCAAGTCTTGGGTATGCAGGTGAATCCTCAAGCAAGAATGATAATGCTTCAAACAACAAAGATGTGAGGAACCTAGAAATAAATGTTGATGCTGCAAGTTCCAGCAAAGGCAAGGAGAAGAATCAAGACAACAACAGAAGAAATTCTACTCCAAGGAGACTTGCCGATGGTGTCAAGAATACAAAAGGCAATGAATATCATCAAAGAATCCCAAGGAAAAAAGACTTCAGAAGTACATCAAGGAAAACTCCATCTTCAAGGTACCAAATTATATTTCTTGGTTATTGCTATTCTTGTACAAACTTTAGGCACATGGAAAAAGACTGCAAGGCATACCACAAGGACAAATATAATGGTCCCCGTCAGTTTCCTAGAATAGACTTTGCAAGAAGAATTCATGATCTCTCATTCATGAATAAGATATAGTGTTTCAATTTCCATAACATTGGACATATGGCACGCGATTGTAACTTGACCTGGGTTCCTAAAGAACCTAAAATCATGACAACCAACCCAAAGAAGAAAGTTACACAAGTATGGAGAAGGAAGCAAGTTGAATCTGGAAGTCCCTTGAACACTCTGGCCAACAACATATGTTGTTGACTTGATAAAGTCATCATTGATATTCCAGGTATTTGATGACAAGACTCTGCCTAAAAAGAGACCATGCATATAGTTGGGGGAGTTTGTGATTCTTGAGTATTCTTGCAGAAAGTGATTCGTGAAGTGGGCCCTATGAAATCCTTGATGAGTTACACATGGACAATATTGATAAATCATCTCTCGAAAGTAAATCCATTGAAGAAAAACATGATTTTATGATGATGCCTTCTACTTGATCACACAGGGTGAGAAATTCTTCATGAGCTAAAGGAATTTGGCTAGAAAATGGTACAACACATGAATAAATACAAACACATCTATCATGGATCATACTTCCAGAAGAAAGAGCACCATGGCATGGGGAGTAACATACCTATGAATGACTACAATTCATGAAGAAAAGAAGCAACCTGACAGGGGGAGTATTCGAGCACCCCATTTGCCATTGATGTCAAAGGGGGAGAGAATGTTGAAAGGGCAAGAATATTTCCATCAATGACAAAGGGGGAGATTGTTAATCTAGGTCGTGATTGATGATGTCAGTGACCGGGATGGCAAATATTCTTTAAGATGCTAGAGGATGATTACAAGTGATTACAACTCTTGTTTAAGATGTCAAGACACAAATGAAGTGTCAATCATGTATCTTGATGATCATAATGGAAGACTACCATATCTTTGCACTACCTAATGACCCTATGTTGAATAAGGCAAGGACATGATGATGGTAACCCTATGTTGAAGAAGGCTAAGGCATGACTATGAAGACAATCAACGAAGAAATCAAACCATGAGGCTCTACACTCATAGGAATTCTTCCCTGCCTCCATTTCTTCTCTCATAAATAATCAGTCACATTTAAAAAAAATATTTTGCTACCTTAGAGACAAAATTCCTTAATGAAACCTACACCATCTTGAAGAGCATAATGTTTCCTTTCCAATGAGCTATCACTTAGCCCGAAACTCCAAGCAGTTTGAAATTTATTGATTTTTCAAGTTTAAGGTAATTTTTTGTCAAGTGAGCCAACCTAAGCCGACTTGTGTAGGCTCATGCCTCATGGCCAAGAGACGTGTCTCTTCATTAAAGGCCGAAACCACTATAAATATAAGTCTCAAACTCATCTCTAACCATCAAATTTCAGTGAGAAAATTCAGAGAACAATGCAGAAGGGTGAAGAATTTTAAGGAGGCCAAGAAGGTATACCACAAAACTGTGGTAGTTCAAATTGCAGACCTATGGAGTTAAAATCTGCAAGGGAGTTGGAGTTCAATTTCTTGAAGCTCGAATTGTTGAGGTTTTGGAGGAATAATCACCATATGAGGGCTCGGGCTAAAATTCCTGTGGAAGATTAGTAAACAACCACCTCATCTCTTCAGCTCAGACATGATTAAGTGGACAGATAACTTGGATTTGAATATGTGGAGCTCAGACCACCTACAGTTCAGATCTGTGGTAAGTCACAGACCTCACCCTCATCAAACCCGGACCTGTGAACAATAAACTTCATAGACTTGTATTAGAGCTGTGGGCAGACTTGACAGCTCGAAGCTTTGATAAACTTGTGGGCAACCCTAGTTACAGTCACCTATAGCTGCGTTTTAGCTCAAATAGATATTCTTTGAGACAGTGGGATTCAGATATAAGGTAACTCACCTCAGATTGGTGGAGGACTCGGAGATAATTCACTACAGCTCAGAATTGGAGACTGTGGTGCCTCATACCTATGTCAAGTGCATGTGAACTGAAGGATAACTTCAGACCTGTGATGATCCTTGTGAAGGTTCAGTATTTTGAGATTGGGTAGTCCATCTGTGGAGGGATCAAACAAATACCTAAAGAAACCTCTTTGAAGCAACTATTGAAGGTTCTTCGAAGAAGACTTGGATTGACATTGAGAACAATATATTTGGGCATGTTTGGAGCAGTCTTTAAGAGGACTCTTGGTGAATACATCTTGAAGACCTTAGAGCAGCTGATCTTGGAGACAATCGTGAAGAATTGAAATTGTTAAAGACCATATTGAAGAGTGGATTTAAAGCATACCTTGAGGAGTATTAATTGAACCCTCTTGTAGCATCTATTAAGAAATTTGTTGAGTGGGCTTAGAATTGAAGACTCTTGTAGAAAATCTTGTAGATCTTGAAGAGCAGTTGAAGCTAATCTTGAGGATACCTTGGAGTGTCGTCTAGAAGCCTATTGAAGATCATGATGAATTTGTGATGTCATCATGAGGTAACTTGGATAAATTGTTTGGGTATGATGAAGAGCAACGGTGACACCTTCTACGAAGAAAAGGTTGTCATTAATGACGTGATGTATAGATTATAGTGAAGAGTAAGTTGAAGATTGTCAGGGCTCGTTGAAGAAGACATTGGGAGCCATAAGTATAACCAAATATATCTTGACAAAATGAAGCAGGAGGTTGTGTTAGTGTCAGTCTAGTCATACTGCCATCAGTGATCAAAACTGCTCTTTTGCACTTGCATATTAGGTGTCTCATACCGAATAAATTTCACCATTCCGCTAGGTCATGGATTCATTGATGGTAGTAATTTTTATCAATTTTCCCTCATGAGGTACTCGTTGATTGTCCTCCCTATGGTCTTCAGTCATTAGTCACTTTCATTCTCAAAATTATATCAGTAGGTCATAGGATGGGTCTCATTAGTTTCTAGGGTCTCGCCATGGTCAAATTAATGAGTCAAATGTCAATAAAGATCAGCAAGGTCATGAGGAAGTCAATAAACTCAAAATCATAGCACCAGGAGGATCAAAGATATCATTCATTCAGTTTGATGTAATTTTCACCTCAAAACCATTTTTTGAGGTGAAAACATAATACTTTGCCTTTCAGTCACAATTCAGAAGCTGTTATCTCCACAAAATGATGTCCCTGCCTTCAGAGAAGTTTTCCACAACATGTTCAATGCCAGAGAATCTTCAAAACAGATCCATCAGAAAGAGCCTGGAAAGAGCTTTCCAACGGTATACCGCACTCTCAAAACTGACTTCTGGATTGAATTTTATGCTTAAGGGAAGTAAAAGCCCTCTATTCCCTAAGCCCCCCCCCCCCTATTTCCCATGTTTTCCTTTTAACTTTATGTTCAAATCCCTTTAAAAACCCCTTTCTTCCCCCTTCCGATAATAATATCGCATTATAAACCATTTAATAAAAATATGCGATTTATTTCTAAACCACTTCCCCACCATTACCCTTGAAACTTTATTATAAAATCAAAGTTTCCATTATATATAACCCCCGCCGTGTAAACCACTTCCCCTTTCCATCCCCGAAAATTGTGTTATAAATTTTTATATCATAAAACGCATAACCCAAAGTCCCCTTCCCTTTATTTAATCGCACCATCGCAAATCACAAAGTTCATTTGTATGCCCCGATGAGCCCATCGCAAATATTTGTGATGCGATCAATCGCACAAAACTCTGATCGCATCGCAAATCCTTCGATCGCATCACAACTCCCCCGATCGCAAGTCCCGCCCCCTCCTCCGATCGCATCGCAAATTTTGCGATTGTGATCATTCCACTCTACTCCCCTCCGATTTTCCCCACCATACGGTACTTACGCCCAATTATAATATAAAGTCCCTTTCCCCTTTGTAAGTCCCAAATCACATTTTATTATGATTATTAAAGGATTTCCCATGGTTTAATCTAATCGCATCGGAACTTTTGTATGGTCCGTTCCAAATGCATCCCACCTCCCGATTCCTGATTGCGATTACTGTGTTATATCATATCTCCTCCCCGCTCACGATCCCGATTGCGTTTTCCATATGGGTCCCGCCTCCATTTCCCTTCCCTTTTCCCATTTAAATGCATTTTTCCCTTCACAAAAGCATAAATTCATTTTATCAGCGTTCTATTAAAAGCCAGAGAATGAAGAACTAAAGGAAAGCGAAACGTCAGGGGCCGAGAACAAAATTGTAACAGTCACCTCTTCAGTAATGATTCAAAAAGATCCATGCTACTATGTTTCGCCTTCTCATTGGATATCCGAAAATTTCAAATGAAATAATGTAACGCAGCTCTTCTTTTACGAAGAGACTGTTGGCTTTTGGCCTTCTATCTTCAGTTGTGATTTCTCCTCTTCCCATCGATTTGTATTCCTGCAAAATCTGTCTATTTATTGTAAATTCTAATTATTTGCAAAGGGCTTGAGGTCTGAGGTCTAAAAACTCAGAAGTAGGGGAATAGTGTAGCAGTGAGCTTTGCGCTCCATTGACAGTTTGGCAGGGAATTAAATAAAGTGATGCAGCTCTGATTTATGGGATTCATGTGGCATGAGTTTTAGCATATGTCTCTCCTTTATGTTTCATATGTATTTTGTTATGTTTCACAATTCATTCATAAACATTTCCAGTTGAATGTTTTCAAGTAAGAAAGGTAGAATCCATTCTTATATGCTTTGCCTTGGGGAATCATTCACACTCTGTGTATTTTCTTCTGTCTGAAAAGGATTCATTTATTATGCCCTTTTTAGCTTTCTCAACAGTCTTTCCACTCCATTTTATTTCAATTTGATTGCTAAATCTCCTGCCTATCTTGCCCCATGAAATACCCTGTATCCTGTTTTAATTCCTTAGCTCAGGCTGTCCTTTTGTCCCATACATCCCTGAAAATTCAGTCATTTATTAAAATCCCTTTCCCCATTTATATACCTAGCCTAAAATCAGTTCATTACCATTTTATTGAATATCTATTCTATGGAGAGAGCCCTTTCCTGTCCTTGTAGGGCTAGCTACAAGGCTGAGTGTGGTTTAGTTGTTACCCTGATTTTCCTTTTTCAACCTGAGGTTCAGATTGGGTGCTAACATCTCTGGCGACCATACTGGGGAAGTAATTTATTTGAAGCAGTAAAGCATATCCTCCCCGGTAAAGGATGACAAAGTTTAGATCTGATTGTTGATGGTGAACAACAATCAGATGCATATGAAGGCTGAAAACATTCACCTGGCAACTCCATTCACTGAAAGATCCAGAAAATCAAATCCTTCATGGTGACTCCACTGCAGGAATATCATTAGCTTTAAGATTTTTGTTTTAAGATGGAACATATTGCAAGAATGTATGCTCCCATGATTCGAGACCATATTCCAGGTTTCCCAAATAAAATGCCCAAGGTGGATTGGCTTCAGAATTTGCCTATGTTCAGAAATGTGGAAGGTAATGACGTTTCTCTTCATCTGGTGAAATTTCACATTCATGTGCATAAATTAAAGATCGATTTTCCTGAAGACTGTTTGATGAAAATTTTTATGGCTACTCTGGAAGATGAAGCTCGATCTTGGTATGAAAGTTTGCCCCCTGCTTGTATTTATGGTTTAAAATATTTTCATACCATATTGTTTGAAAGGTACAGAGAATCTTGTCTGTCTTTAATGTTAGTTCAGAACTGTTGCGAACATGTTAACAGTTTCATTGAAAGTCTTGAGAATTTTTATGGAGATGATGAATTCATGGACGAAGAAATCATGGAAGCATTGTATGAAAATCCGTTTCAGCAGCACGCAGAAATCTTAAAGGATTCCTATCAAGATCAGCAGGTTGAAGATCTTTGTACAGCTGAAAATGATGAAAGAAGAGGCTTTATTTCGAAACTGATTGAAATAAAGGATGAGATTCTGCCAAAGGATGTTCCAATCTTACATAGTGATAAAGTTAAGCCAGATCTAGAGTTAAAATGTGATGAGGAAGAATACGATGTTCCAGGTCCCATAAAAGAGAGTTATATTGTTGAGGCCGCCTCAAATGAAGAAAACAGATTCATAGACCTGAGTTTTCTCGTTCCATCAGAAAAGAGTCTTCACGAGGAGGTAATCCATTCCATTAATGAAAAACAAGACGAGATCTTTGTTCAAGTAAGTGAAAGAGTTTCTTTGGATTAATTTATGGTAGATGATAGAAATGATAGTGTTGGATCTCAAGAACCATCCGAAGTTTCTTCTCTTATGATTGATGAATATGATGAGAAACATGACAATCTGGTTGTCACATCATATGAAGATGACCAACAATATATCCAGATTACAGAAGATCAGAGCGTTCAGGACTACCATTCAGATTCTTCTTTCTATGTCTGATGTTTTGAAATGTTTTTTCAAGAGGAAATTTGCTCAGCTACTTGTTCAGAATTTTTTGAAGACCAAGAACACACTCTTACTAAGGTACATTGTGAAGGAAGATCAGAATCAAGAGAAAAGGACACCTTGTTTCTTCAGCAGGAGGTAAATCTTCATGCTTTTCAGGATCCAGTGGAAAATTTATTGCAGTCAGCAGTGAAGGTAATTATTGCAGTATTCAGTGATGAAGGAGATCATGGACAACCATGCTTTTGGATGCCCAGTTGCGAGTATCTATGGTTGACCAGATGATATGATCAGGAGAATCAATCAAGGAGGCATCTGCTTGATTGGTTACATTGGCATTTTGATATAGCATGATGGTACATTGGCCTTCCAGAAACACAGGTGGTTATCATCAAGATTTGAAACCTCAAGTCTTGGTCATATACTACCACCAAAGCTTCAAATGTCAAGTTTTTTTCTAGGTTAGCTTTGAGTCACTTTTGAGTCAGTTTGTTGGGTCAAATTTCTTTCAGTATTCAGTTTGGTTTTTAGCTATTGAATCCATGCCCAAATGGATAAGGCTACTTGGTCTACAGTGTTCTTGGCACCGCCAAGGAGCTACCATCCCCATTGGAGCCAATGTTAGTATCAGTCTAATCATACTGCCATCAGTGATCAAAACTGCTCTTTTGCACTTGCATATTAGGTGTCTCATACCGAATAAATTTCACTATTCTGCTAGGTCATGGATTCATTGATGGTAGTAATTTTTATCAGTTTTCCCTCATGAGGTACTCGCTGATTGTCCTCCCTATGGTCTTTAGTAATTATTCACTTTCATTCTCAAAATTATATCAGTAGGTCATAGGATGGGTCTCATTAGTTTCTAGGGTCTCGCCATGGTCAAATTAATGAGTCAAATGTCAATAAAGATCAGCAAGGTCATGAGGAAGTCAATAAAATCAAAATCATAGCACCAGGAGGATCAAAGATATAATTCATTCAGTTTGATGTAATTTTCACCTCAAAACCATGTTTTGAGGTGAAAACATAATACTTTGCCTTTCAGTCACAATTCAGAAGCTGTTATCTCCACAAAATGATGTCCCTGCTTTCAGAGAATTTTTCCACAACATGTTCAGCGCCAGAGCATCTTCAAAATAGATCCATCAGAAAGAGCCTGGAAAGAGCTTTCCAACGGTATACCGCACTCTCAAAACTGACTTCTGGATTGAATTTTATGCTTAAGGGAAGTAAAAGCCCTCTATTCCCTAAGCCCCCCCCCCCCCCCTATTTCCCATGTTTTCCTTTTAACTTTATGTTCAAATCCCTTTAAAAACCCCTTTCTTCCCCCTTCCAATTATAATATCGCATTATAAACCATTTAATAAAAATATGCGATTTATTTCTAAACCACTTCCCCACCATTACCCTTGAAACTTTATTATAAAATCAAAGTTTCCATTATATATAACCCCCGCCGTGTAAACCACTTCCCCTTTCCATCCCCGAAAATTGTGTTATAAAGTTTTATATCATAAAACGCATAACCCAAAGTCCCCTTCCCTTTATTTAATCGCACCATCGCAAATCACAAAGTTCATTTGTATGCCCCGATGAGCCCATCGCAAATATTTGTGATGCGATCAATCGCAAAAACTCTGATCGCATCGCAAATCCTCCGATCTCATCACAACTCCCCCAATCGCAAGTCCCGCCCCCTCCTCCGATCGCATCGCAAATTTTGTGATTGCGATCATTCCGCTCCGCTCCCCTCCGATTTGCCCCACCATACAGTACTTATGCCAAATTATAATATAAATTCCATTTCCCCTTTGTAAGTCCCAAATCGCATTTTATTATGATTATTAAAGGATTTTTCATGGTTTAATCTAATCACATCGGAACTTTTGTATGGTCCGTTCCAAATGCGTCCCACCTCCCGATTCCCGATTGCGATTAATGTGTTATATCATATCTTCGCCCTGCTCCCGATCCTGATTGCGTTTTCCATATGGGTCTCGCCTCCATTTCCCTTCCCTTTTCCCATTTAAACGCATTTTTCCCTTCACAAAAGCATAAATTCATTTTATCAGCGTTCTATTAAAAACCAGAGAATGAAGAACTAAAGGAAAGCGAAATGTCAGGGGCCGAGAACAAAATTGTAACAGTCACCTCTTCAGTAATGATTCAAAAAGATCCACGTTACTATGTTTCGCCTTCTCATTGGATATTCGAAAATTTCAAATGAAATAATGTAACGCAACTCTTCTTTTATGAAGAGACTGTTGGCTTTTGGCCTTCTATCTTCAGTTGTGATTTCTCCTCTTCCCATCGATTTGTATTCCTGCAAAATCTGTCTATTTATTGTAAATTATAATTATTTGCAAAGGGCTGGAGGTCTGAGGTCTAAAAACTCAGAAGTAGGGGAATAATGTAGCAGTGAGCTTTGCGCTCCATTGACAGTTTAGCAGGGAATTAAATAAAGTGATGCAGCGCTGATTTATGGGATTCATGTGGCATGAGTTTTAGCATATGTCTCTCCTTTATGTTTCATATGTATTTTGTTATGTTTCACAATTCATTCATAAACATTTCCAGTTGAATGTTTTCAAGTAAGAAAGGTAGAATCCATTCTTATATGCTCTGCCTTGGGGAATCATTCACACCCTGTGTATTTTCTTCTGTCTGAAAAGGATTCATTTATTATGCCCTTTTCAGCTTTCTCAACAGTCTTTCCACTCCATTTTATTTCAATTTGATTGCTAAATCTCCCACCTATCTTGCCCCATGAAATACCCTGTATCATGTTTTAATTCCTCAGCTCAGGCTATCCTTTTGTCCCATACATCCCTGAAAATTCAATCATTTATTAAAATCCCTTTCCCCATTTATATACCTAGCCTAAAATCAGTTCATTACCATTTTATTGAATATCTATTCTACGGAGAGAGCCCTCTCCTGTCCTTGTAGGGCTAGCTACAAGGCTGAGCGTGGTTTAGTTGTTACCTTGATTTTCCTTTTTCAGCCTGAGGTTCAGATTGGGTGCTAACAGGTTGAAGCCTCATAGAGACAAGGTTGGTGCCTCAGAATTGACAAGGTTGGTGCCTTGGAAGATAGGGTTGGAGCCCTTGAGTTTGGTGCCTCAGAATTGACAAGGTTGGTGCCTTGGAAGATAGGGTTGGAGCCCTAGAGGATAGGAGTCCTCAAGAGACCAGGTTGGAGCATGTACCAAATATAGGGTTGGAGCCCTTGAGGTTGGTGCCTCAGAATTGACAAGGTTGGAGCCTTGGAAGTCCAAGTCAGTGCTTGGAAAAATATAGGTTGGAGCTTGGGAAATTGAATATTGGTGCCTTCGTCTAGGGTTGGGGCCCTACATATATTATACTTGATTTATTGTAAAGAAGAATTTAATATAAGCATTTATTCTTATTGTTCATTTTGTGTTCTAAATATAAGTGATCTAACTGGTAAAATTAACAATTAAAAAGAAATACTGATTCACCCCCCTCTCAGTATTTCCAACACATTTCTACTATTATTCTAGTTTTAAATTCCCCTACAGTATTTTTCTTTTGAGCTTGTTCTTCAACATTTTTTTTTTCATTTCCTACCTTTTTTCCTATTATTGTATTTTTCTTTATGTTGTTGCATTTGCACTTCTTCTTGATATAGTGCACTTATTTTCACTTCCGATCCTCATGGGTGTATGACCATGTGAGGATTACATAGTTTGTATGGAATGATATTACTTTCTTAAGATCTTGTATTATGAATCTTTCTTCTCCAAACTTGTAGTTTTCCATATACTTTTCTCCATCCTAGAAAACATTGAATTATTTTTCACATAAATTACTATGTAGATGGGATAATCCAAGCACATTTTTTTGTGATCTCTTATTAGTTAGGCATTGAAAACCATTTAGGATAGTTTAATAGGATATTTTTGTTATCACTATCCTCTTAGTTACATATCTTGGTAGGAGTTGTGCAACCTTTATTGCTCTATATATTTTGATGTATTTCATCCATTTATGTAGTAGCCCCCAATCCACCAACAACTTGCACGACCTCTTGAGATAACCTTGGGATACGCTTACAAAAAATTGGTGTATATAATGGAGATAGGAAATTATCAAATATCCTTGCATATTGTGTCATATATTTATTTTCCCATAAATCATGGTAGTGAACTTGAACAAGAGGCTCATGTATACCTAAATTCCATCCCATTCATAGAAAATGAATAGAAACATAGATGGTGTCAATTAGGTATGAAGACGTAAAATTCAAATTTATTATAACCCTAGTTATTCCATACATCAATGTGTGGGATAGAATGGTTACCTAGTTAAACATTGATCTTTCATTTATCGTTGTGTATAAAAGTGGCACCTGGGATTATTTGAATTGTGATGCATCCTTATCCCCATACAATCTACTCATATTATAACAACATACATATATGGTTTCCTTAAATTGATTCTGGCATAAATCCTAACGGGTTCATTTTTTAACTATTTTTCCTAAATCCATGACTTGCTCTTAACTCTATGGTATTTACTTGAATTCCACTCATGGAAACTTGTAGTAAGTTTCCAAGATACTAGCTTAAAGAGATGCAATGCATCTTCCATCCTCATTGGTTATTTTTCTGTTCTCAGGATTAATGTGATATATGACCCATTTTATCACTTCGTCACATGGAAAAACAATAGGCTTGGTAGCCACATTGCATAGGTGAGTATTTCAGATGTTCAAGTATATATTTGCATCCTTTTCCTCTTCTTCTATTAGGTCAACTAGTAAGGCGAGACATATTCTCTTCATTACCATTCAAAATAGATACCCCCATTGAGGCGAATTCTATAATCCTATATAATTATAGGTATATCTATAGACTAGCCACTTGGGCTCTTTAGAATTAGCTAGCATTGATGTGATTTTTGTTTGAGCCTTCTTATATTCTTTGGCTTTGACTTTTAAAGGTTTTTCAAGTCATTCATTTTTAGAAGAGAGGTCATCAACAAGGTTATAAACTAAAGAATTCTTTCAAATCAAAAATTCAATAAAATTCAATATGATTTTAATCCCTTGGGTAGGGTATTTCACATCGGGAATATTTTCTTGGCATAGGTCCATAATAAGTATAATAGGAAACTTAACACAAATTTTAGTTTAATTGTCTTCTAAAGGTTGAATAGGTTCAAATCTTAACAACATTGAGCTTAAACCTTGAAACTTCAAAAAGCATTCGAACTTGGATGCAAATTGATCCTAGTAGTGGACTAAATTTTTTAGAGGCTCAAACATTGATAAAAAGATGGAATTTAGTTGAATTATTTTTTTTCTAAGGATAGCAGAAACACTGCTAACTTCCATACATTCAAACTAACCTAAATGGACCAATGTGATGGGAACCTATCTGCAACATTTAATTCAAGCACATAGCAAATATTTGAATGTAGGTAACATTTTCTGATAGGATTGAGTTAGATCTTCGACATTGGATTAAAGGATTTCATAGATTGTGAAATAAATGTGCACTTAGAATTATTGTGGGACTTTAAAGTTGAAAATGGGCCAATGCATGATTGAGCGCATTTGAAAAATAATGCTTGAAAATTTTTGATGATATTTTGAGTGTCTTCACATTGAGAATACCTTTAAATGGCTTTGGATGAATTGTAAGGGACATTTGAAAGATGGAGTGCATGATAGGAGGGGGCCTAATAATGATACTGTCGCCCTTCTCCATCTTGATGTTCCTGAGCTTATCTTTGAGCGCCAGCTTCCTTTGGTCACTCTTACTCTGGAATAGATCCGTCAAAGCTTTTCACATTAAATATGGAGTAGCCTTTCCATGCAGGCTGGATACAATATGATCCTTGACGCCCTCCAACAGGATCCTTCGACATTTCGCCATCTTCTTTTGCCATGCATCGACTTCAGCAGGATCAGTGGGCTTTTGGACATCCGTATCTACGAACTCCTTCGGACCATTATCTTCTAATACTGCCTCCATGCGATCCTTCCATGCAACATAATTCGAACTACCTTCAAGAGCATATTCGAGTCGCAAACCGTTGAAAGACATTTTCAACACTGGCACCAAGAAAACAAAACTGCTGCAAAATTTCGAATTCCACCTCAAAGCTCAACCACTCTAGATCTGTGAGAACAAATTATTTCTAGCATAGAGATCGACTACAAGGGGCATTTACCAGACCTTTCACTTTCCGAAGAAAGATGAATCCGGAGGCTACCTGGCCCGCATGCAGACTCTGTCTACCGAAATAAGTTTGTAATCACCGTGATGATCAATCTCTGCTTCAATAGCTCCGATACCATGTAGAAATTTGCTGAATAATGATTAATTATCCACCGAGACTATCCTGATCACATACAATTCTAATTTATATGCAACACATAATCTCTTCCACTCAGATCATCAAACATGCGGAAATAAAATCAAGCGATAACACATCAAATCATCATACACATTAACACAGTATGTATGGGGAAAGCTTATAACTGAAAACCCCGCAGCTATCGTGTATATTATAATGGAGAAATCATGTAACAACTCAGTACAATACTCCTCACAAGTACTCAGTACTTTCTCATGAAGTTACACACAAACTAGCTCAGTTTTGAACAGGTTACTGGTTCAAAACTCACCGCCAATTGCCTTGCCTCTATTGCGCAATCCAGGCTTGTCTATATAGAGATCCAAGGTTCGAATCTCCTTGGCTTGACAGCGCAATCATCATGGGAAATTCCTCCAAGTGTGGTGCAAATCTCATGCACAACTGATGTCGCCACCGATAGCTAACTCCACCCTTTCATCTACCTCTTTCACTGGTCTCCACTGAACTGTCCATGCACTGTAGTGAACTGATGTGTTCTTGAGTTGAATAATGAGTTACTAATTAATGAATTAAATAATATTTGATTCACTCCACTCATAACTAATTGATTAGCTAGTTAAACTAATCTCAACCAGTTCAACTAAAATAAACAGAACACAACTCCACTAGCTGTCTCATTAACTCCACCAAAATTCTGCCACTGAAGTCCTAACTAAAGTCAACCATGCATGATGCCATCAAACCCTTGGGAATAGCGTAATTCCTCTATCAGATGCATGAGCCACTTCCAAGGCTCGAACTGAAGTGCTCCAAGAGAGTAAACTGCTCTTTAGAGTCCAAATATTATTAAGGGTAAATAATATTTGACTTCCCTATTTTTAGGAGAGGCAGTCTAAAAATAGACTTCGACCTCTTCGACCTATAGGTCACAAAAATAGAGTCCCATATATTTTTACCAACATGACCAATGTTCCAAGAATCTCATACTGGAATCCCCGAACCATGCTCCATATGTCTAAAAATATACATAGTCTAAAAATAGACTTTGCGCCAGAATTTGCCTGCGGGCCCACTTAGTGAAGGCGACTTCATTTCACTAAGCTCCATCATCTTGTTGCATTTTCAACACGGTTTCCTTAAATTTATTGTGGCATAAATCCTAACGGATTCATTTTTGAACTATTTTTCCTAAATCCATGACTTGCTCGTAACTCTATGGTATTTACTTTACTTCCACTCATGGAAACTTGTAGTAAGTTTCCAAGATACTAGCTTAAAGAGATGCAATGCATCTTCCATCCTCATTGGTTATTTTTCTATTCTCAGGATTAATGTGATATATGACCCATTTTATCACTTCGTCACATGGAAAAACAATAGGCTTGGTAGCCACATTGCATAGGTGAGTATTTCAGATGTTCAAGTATATATTTGCATCTTTTTCCTCTTCTTCTATTGGATCAACTAGTAAGGCGGGACATATTCTCTTCATTACCATTCAAAATAGATACCCCCATTGAGGGGAATTCTATAATCCTGTATAATTAGAGGTATATCTATAGACTAGCCACTCTGGCTCTTTAGAATTAGCTAGCATTGATGTACTTTTTGTCTGAGCCTTCTTATATTCTTTGGCTTTGACTTCTAAAGGGTTTTCAAGTCATTCATTTTTAGAAGAGAGGTCATCAACAAGGTTATAAACTAAAGAATGCTTTCAAATCAACAATTCAATAAAATTCAATATGATTTTAATCCCTTGGGTAGGGTATTTCACATCGGGAATATTTTCTTGGCATAGGTCCATAATAAGTATAATAGGAAACTTAACACAAATTTTAGTTTAATTGTCTTCTAAAGGTCGAATAGGTTCAAATCTTAACAACATTGAGCTTAAACCTTGAAACTTCAAAAAGCATTCGAACTTGGATGCAAATTGATCCTAGTAGTGGACTAAATGTTTTAGAGGCTCAAACATTGATAAAAAGATGGAATTTAGTTGAATTATTTTTTTTATAAGGATAGCAGAAACAGTACTAACTTCCATACATTCAAACTAACCTAAATGGACCAATGTGATGGGAACCTATCTGCAACATTTAATTCAAGCACATAGCAAATATTTGAATGTAGGTAACATTTTCTGATAGGATTGAGTTAGATCTTCGACATTGGGTTAAATGATTTCATAGATTGTGAAATAAATGTGCACTTAGAATTATTGTGGGACTTTAAGTTGAAAATGGCCCAATGCATGATTGAGTGCATTTGAAAAATAATCCTTGAAAACTTTTGATGATATTTTGAGCATCTTCACATTGAGAATATCTTTAAATGGCTTTGGATGAATTGTAAGGGACATTTGAAAGATGGAGTGCATGATAGGAGGGGGCCTAATTATGAACTATCAAACCTTTCTAAAAGTGTGTTGTTCAATTTTTTACATTTGTGCCAATGAAATATTGGATGCTTTCAAAAGATAGTCTTTGAAGGACTCCCAATGGACCATTGATAACTTTTGAAATAAGATATCTGGAAGATATTTGATGTATTGTCCATGACTTTTGAAAGAAGATCTTTATAAAACACCTTATACATCATCGAGAACTTTCAAAATAAGATCCTTTCAAAATTCCCTCAATGAATTGTTGGGGATTCTTCAAAGAATATCTTTGAAAGAACCCCAATTCACCATTGGGATTTCTCTAAAGATGAGAAATTTTGAAAGTTATGGTGAGGCTTAATGAATTGTCAAGGCTAGTCAAAAGATGAAACTTAAAAAAAACCCCAATGAACTATTGGGGACTTTCTAAAGAAGATATTTGAAAGACTCTAGACAAGTCATCAAGAACATTCCAGAGATAGAATTCAAAAGGGGGCCCAATGGGCTACCAAGATACTTTGAAAGGTAAAACTTTACAAGTTCTCGAAAAACTATTGGATAGATTTGAAAGAAGGTAACAAGCTTCTTCAAAAGTCACTTGATGAAGTAATGGGGCCTTTTAAAAGACAACACAATCGAAAGATGACAATTATCCTAATAAGATCATCAAGGAAAATTTGAAGAGAGCTTGGTTAAAATTTCAAAGAGGCCTAATGAATATTGAGAAATACAAAATTTTGAAGTTAGAAGCCAGATTCCAAGAATAAAATCATATCATGAAGAAGTTTGTTTGAAAATTAGAAATGAGAAAGTTACCAAATGCCAAAATAAATATTGAGTTAATGTGCTTGAAGAAATCCCTACAAGGGGATTCATTAAAAACTAATCACCAATTGTCATCATGAAGTGTAAGTAAAAATCTAAAATCCAAAATAAAAAAGGGGGTCCCCAAGTCTCAAAATTTAGGCTTATGGGGCCTAAACAATGTGACATAATTGGTGTGCTTGATTATTAGAAGTTGGTTGCTCCTTTAAACATTTAGCAACCATATGATAACTTAATTGTCAATTAATACCGGTACAACCATCACTGGATGTTATCCACAAATTTGAGTTGACACATCATCGTTATTCAATGAAAACCATGCCACTTGGAATGACCTGTTGGTGATCCATAAGGGGAAAAAGTTCACTCCTATTAGATGCCTCTATTTCTTGGGCCATTAACCTATTTCCTGACATCCAAGGAAGATGAGCTCAGAGCCAAGCGAAAGCAATTTTAGGTCATACTCTTGGACCAATAAGTTTATTGCTCTAATCAGTCAAACACTTTGTTTTATTGGCTTGACCCATGAGAGATTTGAACCTTGAGTCTCATGGTTTATATAATACTTCATAACACAAAGCTTGCCAATTAAACTGCCCCATAGACTTTATCCAAACAAACATTAGGAAAAATGTTTTAATATATACAAATTTGTTGGAATTTTTAAAACGCAAATAATTAGATAAATTAAGGATAACTAAGACTTGGTCAACACAAATCTCAATACATTATGCCAATTTATTTAATTTATTATTAAGATGAAGTCAAGTCACTTGTTGAATGGAAGAATATATACCATACTTATAGGCAATAAAAAAATACTATATATAAAATAATAAATAAAATGCAAAAAATAATAATCTATTTTTTCTTACAAAATAATAATGAATCAATTTATACTTACTTTTAATAGTCAATAATAATTATTCACTATTAATTTGAAAATTAAATTATAATAATTTTTCCTCACTTATTAAAAAAAAATATACCAAAATTAATATAATCATTCAAATCCAAATATATAATGGTATCACAACCAATGGAACCTTGGTATCTAAACAACAAAATCATAAGACATTAAATAAGTTTAAAGTTAACAATATTCTTAAATTTCATCTTAAAGTGGATGGTATTAAATTCTAAGAATATACAAATTGCTTTAAGATATTATATCCATGATGATTTGGATCCCATCGTTCATATAACGTCACCTCATACTTTGCACCATTCCAAATCAAGATTTGATTCCAATCGTTAGTGATCTTTCACCTCTTCCTTTTATTTCTTTATTTGCTAAGACAAAAAATAATGGAGTTATTTTTACTGTACATAATTTTTTAATATTCTACATGTATGAATTTAATAATGGCTCACACAATTTTTTAATATTCTACTTGTATGAATTTAATAATTGCTTAACACCATCTCTTACTATAATGTTCATTTAAATATACATATGAGAAATGAAGCACACCTTTTTTATATTATGCAGGAAATGAGGCTTGCATGTTCATTAGAGAATTATGATGATGTAAGGAATGAGAAATGAAGTATATTTGCTTATTTTAAAAATGACAATGAGGTAAGAAATAATAAATAAAGGTTATATATTTATTTAATGAGGATTATGTGATGATAATGATAATGATATGATTTGATTTTAAAAATTAGGATGAGATAGGAAATAATAAATGAAGTTTATATATTTATTTAATGAGATTGATGATGTGATGATAATGATAATGATTTGATTTGATGTTTATGAGGGTAATGATGATAATAATAATAATGATCATGGATTTTTTTTAACTTACAATATTTTTAAGATTACTAAATGCTCTAGGTTATTATAAATCATAAAAATAAATTAACATTTTAACCAATGCTGATTTTTTTACCTTAATTAAATTAAAAATACTTTTAATTAAAAAGTATTACTTTATAATATTTTATTTTTTAATTTTAATATTTATTTATTATTTAATAAAATGAAATAATAAATAAATTTTAATCTTATATAACATAATTACCCTATAATATTTTATTTTTTAATTTTAATATTTATTTATTATTTAATCAAAATAAAGAATAAATAAATTTCAATCTTATATAATATAATGAGAATTTTGAATATACCATTTCTAAGCTTTTAAATTGATATTTTAAATAATAATATTATATTATTATAAATTTTTTCATTTAAAATATTATTATTTTAATTAATTTTTGAAATTATAAAAATTTAATATTTTAATTATACATTTAAAAAAAATACTAAAGTTTAAATCATAAAGCATTGCAAATTATAGCTATATCACCAATTTTAAAGTAAATCATATCACCACTAACATAAAGCAGTGCAAATTATCACTTTATCACCCATTTTAAAGTACAAACAAATATAAATAAAATTTATAAAGGATTAACTAAATAATAGAAACATATATTTTTCACTATTAAAGATGGTATTGCTATATATTATTAATATTTGATTAAATGTTTAAATAAATATGATGATTAGTATTTATATAGAGTGAGTCTAATAGTTGATGATGATAATGGTTAACATTCACTGAGATCAATCTTTGGTCTATCGGACCTAAAGAAAAGAGTTATTTAATTTGATCTAAGATTTTATTCCTATGCTCAGAAAGCTTGGAGAGAAGCCTCACGAGCTCACTATAATTTTGACATCTTAAAAGGCTAAGAAGGTCAGTATTGCAACAAAGATTATGAAATTGAGCTGTAATGTGGTTGTACGCGGGGCACTCTAAGAGGAAGTGATTTTCATCCTCGATGTTCATATTCTCACAGAGATGGCAGATCCTTTCCATCCATGGTGTTTTAGGAACTGTCCAACGATCTGTTTCACTATGGAGCTCATGAGAGTTCGTTCTAATCTTGGCTATACTAATTTTCTTCTTTGAGCTAGTTAAAACAGAGAGATACTTTTGATCTTCTAAGGTGGGGTTGATGACCTCCTTATAATACCTTAATTTTCTTTTAGCTGCTAGATCTTTCTCACACCACATTTTTTCTTTGAACTTAGAAGTAACATTTTTTTTAATGTTATTGATGTTTTGCAATGCAACATTCTCGTCGATCTCCCAATGGTTTAACCAGGCCTTGGTGTCTTTATACCAACCTCGTTTAAGCCTTAGGTGATTTTGGCTGGAATTTAAAGCTATCTTAGGAAGTCTATGGTCTCCTATGCTATTGAGCTTGTGCTTGTACAACAGAAGCCTAGTCATAGCTAGGCTCTCGATAGGGGAAAGACCCACTTCTATAAGGAGAATAGGATAGGGTGTATTGCTTTTAATTTTAAGGTTATACGTTATAAAATGCTCTGGATTTGCTCAGCCTTTCTCCAAGATTCTCTAGAGATGCTGCAACCCCAAACCTCACATCCATATAAGATAACAGGAGTGACTAAAGTTTCAAAGAGGAACTTCTTTCTATCCCACATTACGAGGTTTGTCATTTTACAATTATTTTCAAGACTAATATAAGCTTTCCAACCCCCATTAATCCTTTTCTGAATGCTATAGTTCCAGTTGAGCTTGTGATGAATATCAATTCCTAGGTACTTGTAAGAAGACACTTCTTCCAAGTTACTATTGTCATACATAAAATTAGCGTAAGTGTCCTTCTTGGATTTGATAATCATAACTTTTGTTTTGTCAGTGTAAATAGACATACCCATGGTAGAGCAAAAATCCTTAAGAAGTCTAAGTTGCTTATCAAGATTAGATGGGCACCTTGCGAGAAGAACAATATCGTCTGCATAGAGAAGAAGGATGTTGACTATCCCAGCTAAGATCGTGCTAGCACATCCTGCTTCCTCTAAACAACCTTCTAGCTTGTCAATGTAAATGCCAAATAAGGTAGGGGAGAGGGGGCAACCTTGTTTAACTCCGATATTACACTTAATATCTTTCGACCACCCCTCATTGCTCTTTAATTTGACAATTAAGAGCACGTGTTTCCTTTTAAGAGGTCACAAGTTCAAAACGAGGGGGTAGAGTATGTATGCCTTTGTAGACTTAGAAGTGGTCCTTTGTCCCACAAATAAGGAGATCTCATACACCAATTTGGTATGACTTAGTCGTAACCTTAAAATTGAATAATAATAATAATATATATTTTTTAGATGTTAAAATTTTAAAAAATTAAAATTAAAATTATAAATTGTTTTAATATATATTATTTTATATTTAATTAAAATAATAAAAATGTATATTTGATATTTTTTTTCAAATTAAAAAATTATAAAAGTCAATATTATTATAATTATTTTGAAAATAATACCCATAGTATATATAAATAGAGCATTGCAAAAAAAAAAATTGTTAGCATTATACAAATTACACATTGTATTTTTCAAACATGTTTTTATATTTGGTTTAATATATATATATATATATATATATATATATATATATATATATATAATTTTCAAAATTTTCATTATATTCTTCAACCAATGAATCTATATGATATATTCTCATAGACATAATAATTTATCTTATAATAATATTAATATCTCTAAAAATAACCTCTTTCTTTTAAATGATTAAATCATAAATCCCCATTCAAAACCATAGAGAAAGACTATTCCCATGTGAATTGTGCTTGTATCTTATATACTTAATCATAATCTTTCTCTTTGTTAACGAAATCCTAACATTTAATATGAAAACTTTATATAACATGTTATATTGTCATGTTACTTTAAGTGTTTTTAGTTTTAATTTTTATTATTATTTAATATTTAAAAAATTAATAAAAATATAATTCTTCATTGATATATAGAATTTCTAAAATATTTTTGGTATATGAAATTAAATTTTTTTTTTTCTTAAATTTAAAAAATACATATTTATAATAATGAGTAATATTAAAATAAGATAAATATTTTTAAGATTAATCACATTATTAGGATTTGGATATTTTATATTTATAATAATGAGTAATATTAAAATAAGATAAATATTTTTAAGATTAATCACATTATTAGGATTTGGAATTTTTACCAAATCTTAATGATAATTTTAATGATGTGATTAATTTAAAAAACTTTTATTTAATTTATGTATCACAAAAGTCTTAAATCTAACAATATTAAAATAAATTTTTCATTTTCATTTTTTTTTAAATATTATTATAAAAATAATTTTATAAATTTTATTTAAATTATTATTATCATAACTTCTAATAACATTTTAAACCTAAACCAACAATCTTTATAAATTGTGAATTGTTTATTCATCATTTTGAAAAATAAATTTTATAAAAAGAATAATCCAAATAGATTAATACAAATAAACTAAATTGAAACTTGAAATGGAATTAAAAGATTGGGAATTTATCCCCCAAAAAAAATATTCCTTAAACCTATTAAAATTAAAGTTAATGGCATTATGAATTTTAAAATAATTATTAAATTAAATAAATTATTTAATAATCAAAGAAATATATTTATTTTATAAAATTGTATTTTTTTAAATATTTAAAAAATATATATATTTTATTTTATATTTTTCAATATAATAATAATAAATTTAAATGTTTTATAATAATATAATAATAACCCTTGGTGATCTCCGGCGACCGGAGATAGTGACTGGCGAGGATGGGCATGCCGACCGGAAAAGGTACTTTTCAGGTGGTCGGATTTTCAAAAGTTTGCATTTAAAGACTACCCCTATACGTATATATAAGATAAGATCAGTTGGACCAAAAGCTTTTTAAAACAACTTTAACATAATCTTAATACCTTTAATTGGAAAGCTTATCAAATAACTTTTATGCATGGTTGGAAAATCTTATTATGTTATATGTTTAATTAATTATTTACAATTTTGTTGTGTAATTTATTGCTCAAGTTTAAATTAGGTAGATGTGGTATATTTTATTAAAATGGACGTGTTGCATTTTATATAAATGGTTGAAAAAGGTGAATACGATGATTTTTTTTTAATTAATTATTATTATTATTATTACGAAGAGAATTTAGTTTTAATAATATAAGACATGTGTTTTTATCGATATGGGTTTAAGTTTATGAAAAGAAATTATAAGCTAGTTTAGTTTTTAGTTATTTTATTTGGTGAAATTTATGGAGACAAATTATCTTATAAATTTTGGGAACTAAAAAGTTATTGATTCAGTTAAATAAATTATATATATATATATATAGTGTGTGATTTATCATTAAAATAAAATGAGAAATTTGATTTAAAAATCAATTTAAATAGATAAAAAAATGTTCCAACTAACTATTATAAATAATAATTAATTTAACTAAAATATATTTATTATACTTATTTTTGTTAAAAAAATAATATAATTTTCAAATAAATTTTAATAAATATAATTTTAAGAATTTAAAATCAAAATTACAATATATATATATATATATATATATATATATATATAATAATAAAAAATGCATACCCCTTATGGCCATCTCAGTATAAAACTCACAACAGTTCGATACTATCTTTTATTTTTGTCAATCCATATATTGTCACAGATATTATGCAGTGTAAAACGTATAAAACGCCATATGAGTTCACACTTATTTGTCTATATGTATTTGGCGATTCAAAACCATGATGGTTGTGAGTGGAAATGTGAATAGGATGGTAAAGTATATTTAATTTATTAAAATCTAAGTACATTGTACATATATATTGTGTGATTTCATTTATTGATTATGGACAAACTATACATTCTAATTTTAGAATTTTTGAGAAAACATAAATGGTCAATGAACATAAAGTTAGTATAATGTACTCTATGGAAATGCCATAATTTTGTGTCTAATTGAGAGTGGAATTGTGGTTTGGATGGTAAAAAATATTTATTTTTTTTAAAGTAAAAGTAATTTTAAATAAATTATATATTTTATTTTTATATGTTTTGAAAAAATATATTTAATTGATAAAAATAATATGTGGATAAATAATATTTATTAGTTTTAGATAAACGATCTAGTGTTTTGTTAAGATATTTCTCAAGACATTCTTTGATGTGAAGTCATTAGTTCCATTCCCCTCTTAAAATAAGGTGATATATTGCATAGGTTGAAGATGTAGTCCTGCCAAACTTACAAAAAAAATATGTGGATAAATACAAAACATAATAAATAAATATTTTTGTATGTATCTCATAACATCTAGACATTTGAGATAAAAAAACATTAACTTTTGCTTTTGGTTTGGTTTTTAATCTAACATACTATGGACACAGATTTTTGATATTATGTAATATGGTATTAGTGTAATAAATAAAAGCTTATTTACAAAATATAAAAAATTAAAAACAAAATTAAACAAAATAAGATACCATGTATACTAGGGCAACCATAAGTGGCTTGTTGATAAACATGAATCTCATATTGTTAGGATTAAAAAAAAAATCATAAAATTAACTAAATTATTGTGTCAAGAGACACTCTCTAATCTACTAGGGTAGACATGTAATGTTTATCAGTTTGAATATGTTAAAATAAAATAAAAATACAAATAAATTTTACATCAACATGTTGAAGATGTAGTTAAAAAAGAAATGTGGGTAAACACTTACATAAACACGAAACATAATAAATAGATATTTTTGTATTTATCTCATAACATGTGAACATTTGAGATAAAATAACATCTGAACATTTGAGATTAAAAAACATTAACTTTTGCTTTTGGTTTGATTTTATTTTTTTGAGATAAAAAGACATTAACTTTTGCCTTTGGGTTGATTTTTTTTTTTTTTTTGTAAGCTGGGTAGGAGTACATCTTCATCATCATGTCCAATACATATCACTGGGATAGGAGCAAGGAATTGAATTGGTGACTTCACATCAAGGAGTGCCTTAACAGAGTAGAGCTTACTGTCTATCCAAGACCCAATGAACGCCTTCGGCTTGATTTTTAATCTAACATACTATGGACAAAATTTTTTGATATTATGTAATATGGTATTAGTGTAATAAATAAAAGCTTAGAAAAAAAAATTAAACAAAATAGAATACCATGTATACTCGGAAAACTATAAATGCTTGTAAATTTTGATAAACATAAATATGATATTGCTAGGATTAGAAAAAAATCATAAAATTAACTAAATTGTCTCCAACCTATTATGGTAGACATGTTGTAATGTTTATCATTTTGACTATGTCAAAATAAAATAAAAGTACAAATAAATTTAAAATTAATAATTATTATTATAATGAATAAAACACTTTGACTTGGTCAAATTACATAAAATTAAATCTAAAAATAAAATAAAATGAAAAACATAAATTAATAATTATAATAAATTATAAGTAATTATTAAAATAGTCTAGATCCATCCTAATTCTAGATCTACCAAGCACCAAGAAAGATCAAATTTCTTCATATACAAACCTCTTTTAGAGTGACAAGATATTTGATACCTTTGGGTCCTTGGTAGATCTAAAATTAAGATGGATCTAGACATGTAGCTTTATTTTAAATAATAATAATAATAATAATAATAATTATTATTATTATATTTAATTATAAAAATAATTAATATATGAGTATAACATATAATATACATTTAGCATAACATATAACAATATTCTTAACAGTGGAGATTGAGCCCCACTTTATTATGGATATTCTTAACCATGGTTGTATTACACTGCTATAAGCCAATACCATGACTTACTAATACCACATGCCAAAAAAACCATTTAATAATGTTTATACCACATGCTAAAAAACCATTTAATCACGTTTATACCACATTTTCTTTAATTAAAAATGAAGAAAAAAACATAACTATTTTAAGTTAAATATCAATGTGAGTACTACTAAAAATATTTTAAAATAATCATGAAAGTTAAATCTTTACCATTCACCTAATAATTATTAATAATTAAATTAAAATTCTAAAAATCCTATTAAAAAATAAATACACTAGAATAATTATATTTTAATTATTTAAAAAAAAAATTAACAATATTATTTTATTGTTACAATGGTATATATATATATATATATTAATTTTCAAATAATTTTAATATTATAAATTAGTATAAAATATATAAACAATATTTTCTTTAATATTTTTAAGATTTTATAATATAAAATAATTAAAAAATGAAAAACAATAATATGAAGAAACAATAAACCTATCAATTTTGTGTTGGTAGAGTAGAGAAACAATCATTTTTTAAATTAAAGAGTGGAATCAAGAAAATATTTCATTTTGGAATGTGATGCTTTTAAACACATAGAGAAAATTATAGGAATTTGTTAGCATAAGTGTGTTGGCATTGCCTTTTGAGGGTTGACATTTTTGGAAGGTTAAGCCAGCTCATCATCAATTTGAATACGAAATAGACTAAATTGCAAAAAGCTAAAAACAGGAAACGGATGGTCCAAAAAGCTGAATTGCAAAATGCTAGAAACAAAGAACTAATAATCTCATAAACTATTTTTAGTCTCATAAATATTTATATGAAATACAGCTAGGCAAACCATAGAAGCATTTAGCGATGCAACGTTGCATTAATACATGTAGTAACCAAACTAAACTATTTTTGGTTAGTCATAAATAACCAGAACGGAGCTCTGCAGCATTTATAATAATGTGCGCCTAAACTTACAATATATTTTTTTCTCTGGCACAAACGCACCAGGAGGCTGCAAACTGTTACGCGATTTATGTCCACAATTTAATCTATTTTCTGACAACGCCATCAAAATCTTTTTCCTCCTCGTCATCCAATGGAAGGGGCTGTAATTGCAGAGACTGAGAGGTGAGATTTTGGGCGACCAGTGCCTGCTGAACCCAATCCATCCTCAGAACAGCGGTCACAGTCAGGGAAGCACACACGGTGATCGCAACCAGCAATCCGAGCAGCAGTCCCATTAATCCCATCTTAAATTTGAAGGCGAGAAGCGTTCCCAAAGGCAAACCCAAGATATAAAACGCGCCGAGGTTCGCATACACGGCCATGGATGGCTTCCCGGTTCCCCGTAGCACACCACCGGACACAGCCTGTGGAAAATTGAAGATTTCCATGACCCCCATCACGCAGAGGAGCTTCCCGACTCCCTGGACCACCTCTTCGCTGCGACTGAAGAGACCTCCCCACGCATTCCTGCCGGAAATCATGGCCACGGCACCGGCGCAGGCGATGACCACGCTCAATCCCACGGAAACAACGGCCGCGTGATAAGCTCCGACTGGGCGATTGCCCCCGAGTTCGTTGCCCACTCTGGTGGACGCGCACGACCCCAGCGAAAGCATGAGGGCGAACAGTATCTGATCTGCGTTGAAGACAATAGCCAGTTCGGACACCGATTCCTGCGGCCTCGGCAGCCGCCCCGTTATCAGCATCACGATTTCATAACACCACCATTCTAGGCACGTCATGAGGCACGAAGCCACGGAGAGCCTGAGCAGAGCCACGCAACCCCCCGAGCAACCCTTGAGCCTCCACCAGCCCTCCTCGTGCGTGGTCTTGTGAATCCCCGTCTTCACAACGTAGACAACGAGCAACAACACAACGTTGAAGTCGCTCCAGCAAATCGCGAGCGCCGCTCCCTTGACGCCCAGGCGGTGCAGAAACATATTTATGGGAACGTGCAGAGCCACGGCAATGGCCGAGCATGTCATCATGGGCTTCGTTATGCACTGCGACCGCAGATATATTCTCAGCGGCTCCAGCAGAGACGTGGCCACCAAATCCGGCAACAAGAACAATAAATACTTTCCGGCGACCTCAGAAATGGCTCTGTCTTGCCCCAAATGAACCAGAAAGCTCTCCACCTTCAACCACAGAAGCCCAATAGGGACACTGGTGAGGAGAAGCAAGAAAATCCCACGATACAGGCTGGAGCCGAGGAGCTTATAATTCCCTGCCCCAAAAGCCTGGCCGCACACAGGTTCCAATCCCCCAGACAACCCCACCAGAACTGAGAATCCCGTGACGTTTGCAAATGTGAGCGCTAGTGCCCCGCCCGCCAGCTCCAGCTTCCCATGGCTTCCCAGAAAAGCCGTGGATATAATCATTCTGCCGAACCACATGAGGTTCATTGCAGCTATGGGTCCGCCAATCCCTTTCTGTTTTTTCAACTCACGGGTTATGTGTTCGAATCTCGGCCATTCCCGCAGCAGCGCGAGCTCCTCCTCCTCCTCATCCCGCGCTGGACTACTTTTCGCCTGCAACAATTCTCTCGTGCTGCCATCGGCAACACCCTCATGCCCGCTACACATTGCAGCTTCCTCGCCTTTCTCCACATCTTGGGCTGTAACCATTTTTCAATTCCTTGAGAAACCACATGCAGCATGCACATATATATATAAATATAAATCAATTGGGTGGCCATCCAGGGAAGAATTGCATTCATCCAGAGTGCGCGTGGGCTGTGTCTGTACGTTTGGGGAAGTGGAGGCAGCAAAACTAACTTTAACTGTTTAGCTTTGCATGTCGTTTCATGTGAGTGCTACTTTACATTAAATGGAATGTATGGATATGATTCTGCACGCGATCTCCATAGAATATTTGTGTATACAAAAGATTGGCCTGAATATGACCTCCATTACATTATGTGGATTCCTTCTCTAACGCCCAACTTGTTCCCTAACGCCCAACTCATCAGTGCTATGAAAATTCTGATCTGCGATACCCATCACGCATCCAATCCAATCCTCTTTCCTGTCTCTTTCATTTAGTAAAGTACTAAAATGCTCTCTCATTGTTCATTTATTCTCACACATATATGGTTTGAGTGGGCGTTAAGAGCTCAGTTACTAGATTTGAATTAAATTTTATATTTTTTTTTTTATAAATTTAAATGAACAATCATTCAGAAAATATATAAGTGATAGAAGTTAATTCTTTTTTCAATATAGAAATTACTATTTTGCAACTAATTTGTTATTTCTTTTTGATGTGAGAGTTATTTTTTTTAAATTGTAATTTGTCATTTTATATTTTTTAATATAGAAATTAATTTTTTTCTCTATTTTTTTTTTTTTTTTAGGATTACTAATTTGCTAATTTTTATAACACTAGCAATTGTACCCAAAAGTGCAAAGGAACTTTCAAGGAGAAGTGGAGATTTAAAAATTATCATAGATTTATAGTCATGATCTACTAACCATTGAGAAGAATCAAATCTCTAGAAATGAGAATTTTTCTTTAAATTTCACACTAAAAAAAAAGATTTACTCTTCATAAATTTGATCCCTCTCCACACTTAGGAAACCCAGATTTAAAATAGATATATCCTTATTTATATTTAAAAATAAAAAAGATAAATATTTTTTCTTATGTTTTGAAAATTTATACTATAAAATATAAATATATTATAATTATTATAATTTAAAATAATATATATATATTTATATATATATATATTATGTTTTCCTCGTACTTCTCTTTTAGTCAATAGGTAGGTGTATTTTGAAATCATGATTTTAAATTTTTTGTTTATTGAATAGAAAAAATTAGATGGGTGGGTTAGATTTAATAAAAAGATTATATAATTTTCATTAAAAAGAATTATAATTTTCATTGTTTTGAGATATAAACTAATTATATTAGACTCTAAACATAATTTTGATAGTTAATCAAATATTTTATCATATATATATATAAAATGTTAATATATAGCTAAAAAATATTTACATAAATATATTGTGGGTCTTCAAAATAGATACATTTTTGTCAAATTCTACACTGCCAATACAACATATATGGGAGTAGTGGATACAAAATTATTTTTCACATGAATTCAATCTCTAAAAATAACCTACTTATATTAGAACTATTTAAAATAAAGCAACAATATTAAAATTATTAGATATGATTTTTGGGATTCAACTACATTAAGTAAGTCATTCATCTATGACCATTTCCATGAGAGGTAGTCGTAACTGACTAATTTCTCATGATTTTTGAATAGTCCACTTAACACTCATTGCATGTTGCATGGGTGATGCTTATTTGTATCTTAGAACTTCTGGATTCCTATGTAATATGATTGAAGAGGCCGACGTTTCAGGTGGACACTTACGCTTAGTGTCCTCCTCCCAAAGATGGGTGAAGTGTTCACTTGACTCTTAGTGCTCACCCGACTCTTCAATCATATTACACAGGATTCCAGAAGTTCTAAATTACATTATGTATCTGACTCTAGAAACGTTCACGCCTGAATTATTTGTATCCTTAATATAAAACAAGGTAAACCACTTATATTTTAAATACTTTTGGTCAATAACATAAGTACCTTACAATAACATCAAATTATACAATGTGACACAAATTGCATGCACACTTTTTAGATGTTATAATACCTCACATTTATAGTTCCTATGTATGAATATGACACTTTTTTTAACTTTATTAATGTGTCCAAACAAATAAATTTCAAATGATCTATTAGGACAAATTTCATGAGAACAAATCAATTTCAAATTGTACATTTGATTAACAACATCAAATATCAAATTGTGTAGCAACATCAAATTGTAGATTGTAATGTACAAATTACATGCACATTTTTTAATTATGTTAACTAATATTTTTTTTGTAGTCAATGTATTGACATGTCACATTATATCAAATGCAGTTCTTATGTACTTCACATTTGTAGTTATTGACATGGCACATTATATAAAATGTAGTTCCTATGTATTGATATGACACATTATATCTAATAGTAAAATTTGCAATAAAACCATTTTTCAAATGTTTCATTTTCTTCAAAATGTTGAATTTTTAATATGTATAAATTAATTTTATTTTAGTGTAAAAAAAAAAAGAAATTAGAGAGATTCTAAATTTAGCATAAAAAATCAAGAATTTGTAGGCATTTTTCCAAGTAGCCGCCTTACATTTAAATTAATTTTAACTTAATGTAAAAAACAAATCAACTTAGCCTAAAAAACAATACATAAATTAGAGAATTTTAACTTTAGTGTCAAAAAGTCAAACCATTTTTAAAGACATTTTTCCAACTAATTTTCCTTTTTTTTTTTTCAAATAGGTGAATGTTGTTAAACACGGGTATGGAAATGATCAGGAGATCATGTCCAAGTCTTAAAAAATGCTCAAAAATGAAAGTCCTCAAAAGTAGTTGCAATCTGAATGAATGGAAAGGTCTCATCGTTGCGATTCTAGCACCATGAACGGTTCTCAAAACCGAGGTCACATGCAGAAGTTATTGAGGTTTGAAAAAACCCAATAAACTCCAAAAAATGACATTTTGACCCATTTTGGACTTAGTCTAAAATTTTTCAAAAAAACTATATTTGGAAAATTTTATTTTAATATATGGGTTTTAGGCCTATCAATGGGCGCCACGTGGCCTGCCCGGAGGCCACCACGTGGCCCTAGGCCAAGGAGAACAGTTGGTAAAATTTAATCGGAGTGCACGCATTTCGAAATCTGGTCCTCCCTCCGCATGCAATGGATCAATTTAGTATCCATTGGATTTAAGTGTGGAACTTGTAAAAGAAACCTTACCATAATCCCAAAGAGTCGAGTCGAGATGACAAAGCTCAAAGGAGACGTAGCCCACGAGATTCAGGTGAAATCCTAGATTAATTTTGTTGTTGTGTTTAAATGTTTTATTGTTGCATTATGTTGTTGATATACATGTTAAATTTTAGCAAGAACAAATGAACTTAAGACACATAAACAGTTAAAAATCATACACCACTTTCAAGCATAAATTCCGCAAATTGTCAAGTACAAGCTAGATCATTTAATTGTTAAACTGAGTGGGAGGTTATTAAAATACATAACAAGTTATCCAGACCATTTTCAGATCAGGTTGGTATCAGAGCACTTGGTTGCTTGATTGAAAAAGAAAGCTATTGCATGTATAGCTTGAAAGGTGTTTAAACAGTGTAAAAGATTGACTTTTTTACTGTTTGCAAACTAACTGTTGTTTGAGTTTGCTAGAGGTGAAGGGATAGCTACTGATTAGCTAAATCCTGGAGAGGAAAAAAAGGAAGAAAGGGCTGAAGGCATCTTCCTTACCCTAAAGGACCTTAAGGTCACCCTTGAAACACAAACCCTCTTGACGATTGTTTTTTAAGAATCTCTTGGAGTTTGTTTGTTATTTGGCTGCTTGAATAAGATTTTGTCTATACAGCCATTTTGTTCAAAAGCTTTGTCTATAGTTTTTGAAAGCTTTTTGAACTTTGTTGAAGTTACTTTTGTTCATTGACATCATAATGACAACTTCTACAAGTGAGGTTTCCTCCTTCACAATATTCTTCGATGAAGATATGAAGCGTGACTTTATTATATTGAAGGACATAGTGCAGATTTTGTTTGAAGATAAAAGAGAAAGCATTGAAATTCATGAGCAATTGTTTGCCATGAAGCAAGAGAAGGAAGAAATTCTTCAAAGATTGCATGATATGGAGATGCAGCTCCATCAAGCCCAAGAGGCTTTGACCAAGAACATCCGTGAGGAAGAGGTAATCCACTCTAATTTGTCTTCAGTTTCCTCAGTAGAAATATGTGTTGGTTCTGAGTGAGTGCAAGAAAAACAGTTCTAGACAGGAGGACAAGCGCATCCAGGAAGGGAATTGCCATTTAATTTCTAGTTGTGGTTCAAAGTCACTAGCCATGCAAGGCAAGTGTTTGGAGGCTGAAGAGAAGAGGGTGTTGTACTCTCATCTACTAAACAAATCAGTATAACAGTATTTTGGGGTCCAAAAGATTCCCAGTGGGGAGGTGTGATCAGGAGATCATGTCCAAGTTTTAAAAAATGCTCAAAAATGAAAGTACTCTGAAGTAGTTGCAATCTAAACGACTAGAAAGGTCTCGTTGCTGTGATTCTAGTGCCGTGAATGGTTCTAAAAAACAAGGTCGTATGCAAAAGTTATTGAGGTTTGAAAAAGCCCAATAAACTCCAAAAAATGACATTTTGACCCATTTTGGACTTTGTCTAAATTTTTTTTAAAAAATATATTTGGAAAATTTTATTTTATTATATGGGTTTTAGGCCTATTAGTGGGCGCCATGTCGCCTACCCGAAGACCGCCACGTGGCCCCAGGCCGAAGAGAATAGTTGTTAAAATTTAATGGGAGTGCACGCATTTCGAAATACCAACCTCCCTCCGCGTGCAATAACGCCCAACCGTTTTGCCTGTAGGTTGTTCTTAACTATTATGGGTTGCGAATTGTATTTTTATTGAGATTGCAACAAGATGATGAGCTTAGTGGAAAGAAGTCTCCTTCACTAAGTGGGCCCGCAAGCTATTTTTGGCGCAAAGTCTATTTTTAGACATATGGATCATGTTCTATGAGTTGCAGGATGCTATTTGTGGATGGAGGAGTCAAGCTCGAAAAATAGATGACTTTTAGACAGACAGGGCGGAATCTATTTTTAGATTGCCACTGTAAAAATAGTATGTCAAATATTATTAGCTCTTAATAACATGTGTTGACTTGCATTATCTTATCCTCTGAGCACTTCGCCATGTACCATGTAGTACATAATGATGTAAGGAATTACGCTGTCTTGTAGTTTAGTGAGCTATTGCATGGATACTTCAGTTAGAACTCATGTGACAGAGTTTGGTGGAGTTGATTGAGGAAGTTAGTGGAGTTGTATTCAGTTTAACTCAGTTAAACATAGTTGAGCTAGTTGTATCTAGTCTAACCGATTGATACACTAGTGAGAGTGGTGTGAATTAATTATTAATTAATTCACTAATTATAAACTCATTAATCAACTAAAGAATACATCAGTTAACTTCAGTGCATGGACAGTTTCAGTGGAGACCAGTGAAGAGGTAGGTGAAAGAGCAGTGTGACTATCAGTTGTGACTATACTGGTGCATGAGTTTGCACCACATATTGATGGAGATGCCAATGAGGATTGCGCAATACACACCAGGTGGATTCGAACTCAGATTGGGCCATTATTCATCTTGGATTGCGCAGTAGAGGCAGGCTAACAGGTGGAGCAGATTGGAGCATGTGTTTTGTTAGATCTGAGCTTGTGTAGTGTGTAACAATTGGAGATTGTACTGAGAGCTTGTGAGGAGTTTGTACAATTATTGTTACATGATCTCTATCATTATAATATACAGATATTTGGGGGTTTTCAGCTTTAATATTTCCCATAAATATTGTGTTTATATGTGTGATTGTTTATGGTTTTAATGTGCGCATGCGATTGTTTATATTTTCGCAATTAATGATCAATAGTAGAAGAGGTTATGTATTATGCATGAAGCTCAAATAGTGTGTGATCAGGATAATCTCGGTGAATAATTTAACAGTTATTCAAATTTCTACATGGTATCAGAGTGATATTGATCATTGGAGCAATTGCAAAACATTGAAGCAGTTGAGTTTTATGCTGGTGGAATTCGAATTTGCAGCAGTGTTTTCTTGGTGTCGAAGTTCAGATGTCTTTCAACGTATTGTGATTGGAGTATGCCCTTGAGGGCATCTCGAATTATATTGCATGGAAGGACAGGATGGAGGCGGTGCTGGATGACAATGGGTTGAAGGAGTTCATAGATGCTGAAGTCCCAAAGCCTACTTCTAGCGATGCTGCCGTACTTGATGCATGGCAAAAGAAGATAGCAAAGTGTCGAAGGATTCTATTGGAGGGCGTGAAGGATCATATAGTGTCCAGCCTGTATGGTAAGGCTTCTCCATTCTTGATGTGGAAAGCTTTGACAGATTTATTCCAAAGCAAGAGCGACCAGAGGAAGTTGGTGCTCAAGGATAAACTCAGAAACATAAAGATGGAGAAAGGCGATAGTATGCCCAAGTACCTCATGAAGTTCATCCAATGCAGGGATGAGCTGGGAAGTGTGGGGGTGACTGTTGATGATGAGGAATTGGTGAGCTTGGCTCTCCTTGGGCTTCCGAAGAGTTGGCATGCCTATCAGGATTCTTTCAATGGTCGGGAGAAATTGCCAGGATGGGAGCGACTTTGGTCGGATCTTGTGCAAGAGGAGATAAGGCGGAGTACCAGGGAAGGATCTTCATCAAAGGCATCTGATGAAGAAAATTGTGCTTTGGCTTCCAAAGAAAAGAAGGGAAAGAGAAAGAAAGCTTCTCATTCCAGTGCGAAAGGCAAGAAGCAGGACATGTCTAAGGTGAAGTGCTTTCACTATCACCAACACGGACATTATGCCACAAATTGTCCGCAGAAGAAGAAAAATAAGCATGCTGCTGGATCTGTAGTGGGAGAGGCCTTAGCCTTGCAGTTTGAGATGGATTTTTCACTGATCGCATGCTTGGTCTCAAGTGTGATGGGATCAGTATGGTTCTTGGACAGTGGTGCGTCTTTTCACATGACTGGAGATCGAGATCTGTTTTCAGATTTGGATGAGAAAGATCTTGGAGTGCACATCGAGATGGGCGATGATGGTAGATACAGTGCGACCGGTATCGGTACCATTTCCTTTGAGAGGGAGTCTGGTAAACCCTTCGTATTGAAGGAAGTGATGCATGTTCCAGGATTGAAGAAGAATCTTATCTCCGTGGCGATGTTAGAAGATAAGGGATATGATGTTGTCTTTAGAGAAGGAAAGGCTTTCCTGCGTAGTAAGGAAACTGGTGAGACTCGGAGGATAGGGGTTCGAGTTAAGAACCTTTATCAATTGCAGGTAGATGGGCACGCGCAGCAGAGTGAGCAAGGCGGAGAAGGAGTGGTGGCTAGGGATGATGGCGGCGTGCTTGGGAGATTGAGCCACCTTCACCATGGAGCTTTGAAGATCTGCCGGTAGATTTCTCTTGGGCTTCCTAAGGGCACTCTTGCGCAGTCAGATCAGTGCAAGGGGTGTACCTTGGGAAAATTTGTGAAAGCCACCTTTCACGAGAAGGATAGTCGCGCCACGACGATCCTTGAGATAATTCACACAGACGTGTGTGGACCTTTCTCAGTAGCTTCGACAGCAAAGCACAAGTACTATGTGATCTTTGTTGATGATTTTTCTCGGAAGTGCTAGATCTTCTTCATGCAGAAGAAGAGCGAGACATACTCAAAGTTCTGTGAGTTCAAGGCGCTGGTTGAGAAAGAATCGGGGAAGCAGGTGAAAGCTCTAAGGAGCGACAATGGTGGTGAATTCATCTCTGGTGAATTCAAGGACTTTTGCAGTGCAGAAGGAATTCGAAGAGAGCTCATAGCACCTCATAACCCACAGCAGAACGAGGTTGTTGAGCGGAAGAACAAAACGATCATGGGTGTTGCACGGGCGATGTTGCATGATCAGGGCCTACCCATTCACTTGTGGGCGGAGGCATGCAATACTGTTGTATATGTGCAGAACCGTTGTCCTCACAGGATACTTGGCATGAGTACACCCGAGGAGGCGTTTTCTGGTAAGAAGCCTGATATTTCCCATTTGAGGATTTTGGTTCACCTGTTTACATTCATGTGACGAAGGATGCCAGGAAGAAGCTGGAGCCGACCGCAGAGGTTGGGATATTTGTGGGGTACACTGATACACCCCACAACTATCGTGTGTATTTTCCAGACAGTCGCAAGACTATTGTGCGACGGGATATCAAATTTCACGAGGAGAAAGCCATGAAGTGTTCGCTTGAGAGGGAGCCACACTTGCATGCAGATGAGGAGCTATTAGTTCCTAAGGATGAGCCTCAGGATGTGGATCAGCCACAAGAGGAGGTTCATGGAGTGGAAGAGACCACTCACGTAGCGCCAACTATCAAAGGGCGGAAGCGCACTACAGAAGCTGAGCGACTGGCTCAAGATGTAGAGAAGGTTGTAGGACCACCTAAAGCACAGCGCAGACAGAGATAGTCACCTGACCGGTATACTGGATACATGGCTCTTATGAGCAAGTGTATCGTGACAGAGCCATCCTCTTTCGAGGAAGCTGTGGAGGATCCCGCATGGGTAGATGCCATGGTGGAAGAGTATGATTCGATTGTCAGAAACATTGCATGGGAGATTGTCCCAAGGCCGGAAGGGAAATCAGTGGTAGGTTCGAGATGGATCTACAAAGTGAAGCAAGCAGCTGACGGGAGTGTGGAGAAGTACAAGGCAAGATTTGTTGCCCGAGGCTTCTCACACGGTGGGGGATCGGTGGGGAGACCTTAGCACATTTGCAAGGTATTCTCTCTGCATACGGACGATCCTAGCTCTCTCGGCGCGGATGGGGTGGCACATTCACGGATGGATGTGGCGCATTCCTGACGGAGTCATTGAGGAGGAGGTATACATAGAAGCGGCAGAAGGTTCGAGATCTTCATGACCCGAGTCGCATGTGTGCAGGCTCAAGAGAGCGCTGTATGGGTTGAAACAAGCACCTCGTGCTTAGTACACATGGATAGACAGTTATTTCACCGGACTTGGATTCTCCAAGAGTGAGGCGGATTCAAACCTATACCAGATTGTGGTGGAGGGTAAGTTGCTGATCATTGTACTTTATGTAGATGATTTGATTTTGACAGGTGATGAGCTATTGATACTCTCATGCAAGGAGGATCTTGCAAAAGAGTTTGAGATGAAGGACTTGGGCCTCCTTCATTATTTCCTGGGATTGGAAATTTGGCAGTGCAGTGATGGAATGTTTGTTTCTCAGGGTAAGTATGCCCGGGAGATACTGAAGAAGTTCAACATGCATGGCTACAAGCCTGTTGATACTCCTCTTCCTGGCGATTGGAGGAAGGAGGATGCTACTTCGGCGGAGGTAGTGGATGCCACTGTTTATCGACAGTTGGTGGGGTCGCTTATGTATCTGGTCAATACACGACTCGATATATGCTATGCAGTTAACCAGCTTTCACAAGCTATGGTTAAGCCTACCAAGCTCTTTTGGAAGGCGAGGAAGCATGTATTGAGATATCTCAGAGGCACATCGGGATATGGATTGTGGTACAGATAGTCGGATGAGGTGAAGCTGTGTGGCTTCACGAATGCAGATTGGGTAGGGAGCCCAACGGACAAAAAGAGCACATCTGGAAGGGATTTTCAGTATCGGGTCGACAACAGTTTCTTGGTACAGCAGGAAGCAGAGATCCGTGGCACTCAGTTTAGCAGAGGCCGAGTATATGGAAGTGAGTTTGGCTGCATGCGAGGCTATATGGATGAGGAAGATCCTGGTCGGGTTGTTTGGTTCACACTTAGAGCCTACTGTGATTTATTGTGATAATCAGAGTTGCATCAAACTCTCAGTTAATCCAGTATTTCATGATAGATCTAAACACATTGACATCCGATATCATCATATCAGAGATTGTGTGCAGCGGAGAATCATGTTACTTTCATACATTCCTACGGAGGATCGGGATGCTGATATCTTGACGAAGGCGCTCACCAGGAGCAAATTCGAATACCACAGGGGCAGGATAGGGGTTGCAGATAATCCATATCTTGTTGAGAGGGAGTGTTGAGATTGCAACAAGATGATGAGCTTAGTGGAAAAGAGTCGCCTTCACTAAGTGGGCCCGCAGGCTATTTTTGGCGCAAAGTCTATTTTTAGACTATGTCTATTTTTAGACATATGGATCATGTTCTATGAGTTGCAGGATGCTATTTGTGGATGGTTGGTCAAGTTGTAAAAAATAGATGGACTTCTATTTTTAGACATACTGGGCGGAATCTATTTTTAGATTGCCAGTCTAAAAATAGATATGTCGAATATTATTAGCTCTTAATAATATTTGGACTCTAAACATTATCTTATCCTCTTGGAGCACTTCAGTTAAGTGCACGGATGTGGCACATGCAGCTGACAGAAGGAATTACGCTATTCCTAGGGTTTAGTGGAGCTATTGCATGTTGAATTCAGTTAGAACTCATGTGACAGAGTTTGGTGGAGTTGATTGAGGAAGTTAGTGGAGTTGTATTCAGTTTAACTCAGTTAAACATAGTTGAGCTAGTTGTATCTAGTCTAGCTGATTGATACACTAGTGAGAGTGGTGTGAATTAATTATTAATTAATTCACTAATTATTAACTCATAAATCAACTAAAGAATACATCAGTTAACTTCAGTGCATGGACAGTTTCAGTGGAGACCAATGAAGAGGTAGGTGAAAGAGCAGTGTGACTATCAGTTGTGACCATACTGGTGCATGAGTTTGTAGCACACATTGATGGAGATTCCAATGAGGATTGCGCAGTGCATACTAGTGGGATTTGAACTTGGATCAAGCCATTATTCATCTTGGATTGTGCAGTAGAGGCAGGCTAATAGGTGGAGCAGATTGGAGCATGTGTTTTGTATGATCTGAGCTTGTGTAGTGTGTAACAATTGAAGATTGTACTGAGAGCTTGTGAGGATTTTGTACAATGATTGTTACATGATCTATATCATTATAATATACAGATATTTGGGGGTTTTCAGCTTTAAGCTTTCCCATAAATATTGTGTTTATATGTGTGATTGTTTATGGTTTTAATGTGCGCATGCGATTGTTTATATTTCCGCAATTAATGATCAATGGTAGAAGAGGTTATGTATTATGCATGAAGCTTAAATAGTGTGTGATTAGGATAATCTCGATGAATAATTTAACAGTTATTCAAATTTATACAATTTGAATTTTCAAAGTTTAAACGACAGAAAATTAAAGGGCTAGCCCTGACACTATGTAACCTGGCGCTCACGACCAGAGCCTTAGCCCGACGATTACGGTGTGTGGCGGTTATGGTCACAGTTTATGCCAATGGTTTCATGTGGCTAGTGCTCTTTCAAATTAAATGCGAAGGTTAGAGGCGGATAAGCCCGCGGTATAAAGGCGGTTCCGACGGAAATGCTATGTGACCAGCCACTCCAACATTTAATTAACCACAAATGGTTCCGCCATATTTGGAGATAATTCCACCATTTTCAGAGATTTCACTAAATTGGTGCTGCTAACTAGAGTTCCTCCACATTTAGTGGAGGTTTTCAAGGGATATTGGGCAAAATGTTGTTTTTTCCATAACTCCCTCATTATTGAACCAAAATGAGTGAAAAAATCGTCAATTTCGACTATCTCTGACCTTCTGGACTCAATGGAGTATGTTGCAGATCCATCAAAGAGCTTCTAAGCAATTTTTTTCTTCAATGAAGTTCAAGGGGCCACTAGGGCCACCTGGAGGCAGAATCAATTTGAGGCCTAGCCAGGGGAGCCAGAGGCCTTATCTAGAGATCCAATAGTAAAAATTTGATATTTCAGATGTTAATAATATGATGAGATGGTTTTCAAATCTTGTAGAGAACTTTAGAAAGCCGAAAATCTTCAGTAAAGTTTCAGGGGCCATCAGTGCCAACTTTTGCCAGCAGCAGTGCAGAGCCTAGCCAGAGCAGCTAGAGACCATATGCAGTGAACCAGTAGTCATTCTTGACTATAAAAATAATTCTAAATCTAATGACAGAGGTTTCAGAAAGTGTTGAGGACTTCTAGAGGTCGAAAACTCAACAGAGAAGTTTTTAGTGACCCTAGTGCCAGGGGCTGCCGACAGGTGTTGGAGGCGAAACCGGAGCAGCTAGAGGACATTTTTGATGAATGAATAGTCTATCTTGACTATCTTGACTATACATCTTCCTCGCCTTTCTCCACATCTTGGGCTGTAACCATTTTTCAATTCCTTGTGAGAAACCACATGCAACATGCATATATAAATATAAATTAATTGGGTGGCCATCCAAGGAATAATTGCATTCATCCTTGAGTGTGCGTGGGCTGTGTCTGTATGTTTGGGGTAGTGGAGGCAGAAAAACTAACTTTAACTGTTTAGCTTTACATGTCGTTTCATGTGAGTGCTACTTTACATTAAATGGAATGTATGAATATGATTATACATGTGATCTCCATAGAATATTTGTGTATACAAAAGATTGGCTTGAATATGACCTCCATTACATTATGTGGATTCCTTCTCTAACGCCCAACTTGTTCCCTAACGCCCAACTCATCAGTGCTATGAATATTTCAATCTGCGATACCCATCACGCATCTAATCCTCTTCCGTGTTTCTTTCATTTAGCAAAGTACTAAAATGCTCTTCAATTGTTCATTTATTCTCACACATATACAGTTTGAGTGGGCGTTTTGCATAGTTACTAAATTTGAATTAGATTTTTTATAAATTTAAATGAAAAATCATTAAGAAAATATATAAATCATTAAGAACATATATAAGTGATAGAAGTTAATTTTTTTCCAATATAGAAGTTACTAATTTGCTGTTTTTTTTGTGTGAATGTGAGAGTTATTTTTTTTAAATTGTAATATGTCATTTTATAAAACATTATAATATAGAAATTGATTTTTTTTCTATAAGAATTATTGTCTTCTTTAGAATTACTAATTTGCTAATTTTTTTAAGACTAGCAATTGTACCAAAAAGTGCAAAGGAACTCTGAAGGAGTGGGGATTTAAATATTATCATGGATTTATAGTCATGATCCACTAACCATTGAGAGGAATCAAATCTCTAGAGATTATAATTTTACTTCAAATTTCACACTCAAAAAAAAAGTTTACATTTTAAGAGATTTGATCCCTCTACACTTAAGAAACCCAGTCTTAAAATGGATCTATCCTTACTTATATTTAAAAGATAAAAAAGATAAATATATTTTCTTATGTTTTGAAAATATATATTATAAAATATAAATATATTAAAATTATTATGATTTAAAATAATATATATATATATATATATATATATATATATATATATATATATATATATATATATATATATATATATATTATGTTTTCATAATACTTCTCTTTTATTCGATAGACATGTGTATTTCGAAATAGTGATTTTAAATTTTTTGTTTATTGAATAGAAAAAATTAGATGGATGGGTTAGATTTAATAAAAAGGTTATATAATTTTCATTTAAAAAAAATCATAATTTTCATTGTTTTGATATATAAAATAATTATATTAGACTCTAAACATAATTTTGATAGTTAATCAAATATTTTATCATATATATAGTTAATCATATATATAAAATGTTAATATATAGTTAAAAAATATTTACATAAATATATTGTGGGTCTTCAAAATAGATACATTTTTGTCAATTCTATGCTGCCAATACAACATACATGAGAGTAGTGGATACAAAATTAATTTTCACATGAATTCAATCTCTAAAAATAACCTACTTATATTAGAACTATTTAAAACAAAGCAAAAATATTAAAATTATTAGATATGATTTTTGGGATTTAACTACGTTAAGTAAGTCATTCATCTATGACCATTTCCATGAGAGGTAGTCTTAACTGACTAATTTCTCATGATTTTGAATAGTCCACTTAACACCCATTGCATATTGCATGGGTGATGCTTATTTGTATCTTAGAACTTCTGGAATCATGTGTAATATGATTGAAGAGCCTGACGTTTCGGGTGGACACTTACGCTTAGCGTCCTCCTCTCGAAGATGGGTGAAGTGTTCACCCGACTCTTCAATCATATTACACAAGATTCCGGAAGTTCTAAACTACATTATGTATCTGACTTGGAAACATTCATGCCTTAATTATTTGTATCCTTGATATAAAACAAGGTAAACCACTTCTATTTTAAATACTTTTGGTGAGTAACATAGGTACCTTACAATAACATCAAATTATACAATGTGACACAAATTGCATGCACATTTTTTAGATGTTATAATACCTCACATTTATAGTTCCTATGTATGAATATGACACTTTTTAAACTTTATTAATGTGTCCAAACAAATAAATTTCAAATGATCTATTAGGACAAATTTCATGAGAACAAAACAATTTCAAATTGTACATTTGATTAACAACATCAAATATCAAATTGTGTAGCAACATCAAATTGTAGATTGTAATGTACAAATTACATGCAAATTTTTTAATTATGTTAACTAATATTTGTAGTCAATGTATTGACATGTCACATTATATCAAATGTAGTTCTCATGTACTTCACATTTGTAGTTATTGACATGGCACATTATATAAAATGTAGTTCCTATGTATTGATATGACACATTATATCTAATAGTAAAATTTGTAATAAAACCATTTTTCAAATGTTTCCTTTTCTTCAAAAAGTTGAATTTTTAATATGTAGAAATTCATTTTATTTTAGTGTTAAAAAAAAAGGAAATTAGAGATATTTAAATTTAGCATAAAAAAATCAAGCATTTGTAGGCATTTTTCCAAGTAGTCGCCTTACATTTAAATTAATTTTAACTTAGTGTAAAAAACAAATCAACTTAGCCTGAAAACCAATACAGAAATTAGAGAATTTTAACTTTAGTGTCAAAATGTCAAACCATTTTTAAAGATGTTTTTCCAATTAATTTCCCTTTTTTTTCAAATAGGTGAATGTTGTTAAACACGGGTATGGAAAACACAGTAAACACACGAGACATGAGAAATATAAACGTTGTATGCATTTATTATTCACAAATGATGCATTTATAGTACATTAAGTGCCCTTGGATTCCACATTACAAGGTCTCTTGGAATTCGTATGTCCATTTGCCTTCTACACCTACCCATAGATTATTAGGTGTCCAACATTCCCCCCCTTAATCCGAAGGGGTATGTATGAGTCCAAGAAGAGATCTGTAATACAAATGTGCAAATTATGCATGGCAGCACTAGGTTGAATGTGCTCTCTGAAATGTTGGCATAAAGAGGTGGTTTAAGGATGACCACCAACACTAGAACACTTAGTGCAGTTCTCGGAACTCTTCCAAATTTGGTAAGAAGCTGAGGTCTTCTGCTAGATGAAGTGCTCCTCATATTTTGAAGAGGGAGACCTTCAACCTAGAATAAGGGAGGTCTACAACTTGCGATGGTTTAAGGATGACCACCAACTCTGGAATGCTTGATGCATTTCCTGGAACTCTACCAAAACCGGAAAGAAGCTGAAGTCTTCTACTATAGGAAGTGTCCCCAATTATTTGAAGAGGGAGAAGCTCAACCTCACATAGATGGTTTAAGGCCGATCACCAACCAATGGCATGCTCATGGGAATCTGTGTCTCTGGCTACAACTCTGAATCTGGAATGAAAGGTTTTGGCTTAGGCTCGCTTGAATTGCTGGGTCTCTGGATACAACTATAAATTTGGAATGACAGGTTGTGGCTCAGGCTCGCTTGATGTGGCTTCGGAGCTTGTAGATGACCAACATTTTCCCACCTGTCAGATACAAGGTGAGATGATGAAGAAAACTCAACTGGAAGACCTTTTAATATTCTAGAAGAAATTATGTCATATGACTAAAACATCTTCTTGGTTGTTGATGCCCATTGCCAAGAAGAGATCCATCCAAGATGAATCTTTGTTCTTGCAAAAGGCTTGTTTCTGAAGCATCTATTTGAAGAATGAGCATGTTGACCACAATGATTGCATGGGTGGAGATCGAAACAATGATCTTTCATATGGCCAACTCGATCACAATGTTGACATTTCATAATCTGTTGTGGAAAAGGAGTAGAATCTAGAATTGTTGAAGGTGCACTATCATGAAGAAATCCATCACTCTGAAATTTGATGGGCTTGGAGTAGCTCAGAATATGAATGGACACCTCCTTGTCATATTGAAGACCAATTCTATGCTTTTTATGAACAAGATCTTCCCAAGGTTTGATGATGAGCTTGGGAGGTGGAACCTGAGCTTCTGCATCTACATACAAATCTTCTCTTGAAATGAGCCTTTGATTCTTTAGCTGTAGTCTTTCCCTGGGAAATTATCTGTGTTGTGTGTGATTTGATTCTTCTTCATGTTCATGTGATTAGCGATTGTGTTTTTTAATTCCGCAAAATATTTGTAGAAGCGATTCAGTATTTAACTTTATTACATTGTTATATCGGGTGAATCAAAGATATACATGCATGCTGTATAATTTCTACATGGTATCAGAGCACAGGAAATTCCAGAAGTGAAGTAGGAGCTGAGTTTGTGACTGGATAGAATTCAAATTTGAAGAAAGAATTTCTTGGTGCTACAGCTGATTCAAGATCAAAATGGCTTTCAATGGCTTGAGGTTGGAGTATGCACTCAAGGGAAGCTCAAACTATAGTGCTTGGAAGGAAAAGATGGAGGCAATACTCGAAGACAATGGCTTGAAGGAATTAATTGGCAATGATGTTCCTAAACCCGCTGTGGCAAATGCTGCAAATATTGATGCATGGAAAAAGAAAGTGGCAAAGGAAAGGAGGATCCTGTTGGAGGGAGTATGATACCACATTGTCTCATGCATCCATGGGAAAGACACACCATATTCAATGTGAAAGGCTTTGACGGATCTATTCCAAAGTAGCAGTGACCAAAGGAAATTGGCGCTCAAAGATAAACTCAGGAAGATCAAGATGGAAAAGGGCGACACCATTTCAAAATATCTAACTAAGTTAGTCCAATGTTGGGATGAACTGGGGAGTGTTGGAATAACAGTCGCTGATGATGATTTGGTGAGCTTGGCTCTTCTAGGATTTCCCAAGAGTTGGCACAGTTATCAAGACTCTGTCAATGGAAGGGAAAAATTTCTAGATTGGGAATGAATTTGGTCGGATTTGGTGCAGGAGGAGTCCAGACAGAACACCAGAGATGGATATTCATCTAAGAATGAGGATGAAGAGGATTGTGCTTTGGTTGCCAAGGTGAGGAAGGGGAAGGGGAATAAATTCCATTCTAAATCTGAGTCCAAGAATGACAAGAAGTAGGACATGTCCAAGGTGAAGTGTTTTCACTGTAAGAACATGGAAATTTTTCTACTAACTGTCCACAAAAGAAGAAGAAAAAGAATGTTGGAGGATATGCAGCTGGTGAGGCCCTTGCCTTGCAATTTGAGCTTGAATTCTCATTGATCGCATGCATGGTGTCCAATTCATTGGGATCTGTGTGGTTTTTGAATAGTGGCACTTCCTTTCACATGACGAGAGACAAGGAAATTTTCAGTGACTTAGAGGAGAAGGATGTCCGGATGCATATTGAAATGGGTGATGACAAGTAGTACAATGCTACCAGAATTGGTACCATTACCTTTCAGAGGCAGGCAGGTAAACCCTTTCAATTAAAATATGTAATGCATGTACCAGGTCTGAAAAAAAAAAAGGTCTCAGTCGCAATGTTGGAGGATTAAGGCTATGATGTTGTTTTTAGTGAAGGAAAAGCTTTCCTGCGACATAAAACAATAGGACAAGTCAAGAGGATAGGGATTCGAGTTAAGAATCTCTAATAGCTGGAGGTAGATGGATGCGCAAAAATGATGGACAAGGCAGATCAAGTGGTGAGCCGGGATGAGGGCGAATTATGGCACAGGAGATTGGGACATCTTCACCATGGAGCCTTGAAAGTCATGCAACAGATTTCTACTGGTCTTTCCAGTGGTACACTTGCACAATCAGACACATGCAAGGGATGTACTATGGGAAAATATGTAAAGGCCACCTTTCATGAGAAGGAAAACCGAGCTTTGGGGATCCTTGAGAGAGTTCACACAGACGTGTGTGGTCCTTTCTCTGTTGCTTCGAAAGTAAAACATAAGTACTATGTAATATTTGTTGATGAATTTTCTTGTAAGTGCTGGATTTTTTTCATGCAGAAGAAATATCAGGCATTCTCTAAGTTCTGTGAGTTTAAGGCACTGGCGGAGAAAGATTCGAGGAAGCAAGTGAAGGCTTTTAGGAGTGATAATGGTGGCAAATACATCTCTAATGAATTCAGGAAATGTTGCAACATAGAAGGAATTTGAAGAGAACTCATAGTGCCTCATAACCCACAACAGAATGGGGTCGCGGAGAGGAAGAACAAAACTATTGTGGATGAAACACAAGCAATGTTGCATGATCAAGGCCTACCAATGCATTTGTGGGCGGAAGCATGCAACACAACGGTACATGTGAAAAATTGTTTTCCTCATAGAGTACTTGTCATGAGTACACCTGAAGAGGCTTTCACTGGTAAGAAACCTGATGTTTCACACTTTAAGATTTTTGGCTCATTTGTTTATGTGCATGTGACCAAGGACGCCAGGAAGAATCTAGAATCAACAACTGAGGTTGGGATTTTTGTGGGGTACACTAAAACACCCCATAATTATCATGTGTATTTTCCAAACAACCGAATTACTATTGTGCGATGGGATATAAAATTTGATGAGGAGAAAGCCATGCGATTATCCCTTGAGAGGAAGCTAGATTTGCATGTAGAGGATGAACTATTGGTTCCCAAGGATGAGTCTCAAGATGTGGATCAACCACATGAGGAGGTTCATGGAGTCGAGGAAAACACTCATGCAGAGCCATCCATCAGAAATGGCCAAAGGCACACCACAGAAGCTGATAGATTGAGACTTGATGTTGCAGAGAATGTAGGAGCCCTTACTTCATAGCACAGACAGAGACAGTCTCCTGACCAATTTACTGGATAAATGGCTCATATGAGCAAATTTATTGTGACCGAACCATCTTCCTTTCAGGAAGAAGTGTAGCAACAAACTTGGGTTACTGCAATGGTGGAGGAGTATGACTCCATTGTCAAGAACAATGCATGGGAGATAGTCCCAAGACTGGTCGACAAATCAGTGGTTGGATCGAGATGGATCTACAAGGTAAATCAAGCTACTGATGGGAGTGTGGAGAAATAGAAGGCCACATTTGTGGCTCGGGGATTCTCACAGATCGAGGGAATAGATTATGATGAGACTTTTGCACCTGTTGCAAGGTACTCTTCCATAAGATCCATCCTTGCACTCTCAGCGCATATGGGCTAGCACATTCATCAGATGGATGTGAAAATTGTGTTTCTCAATGGGATCATTGAGGAAGAGGTGTACATAGATCAGCATGAAGGTTTCGAGATATTCAACAGTGAGTCGCATGTGTGCAGACTCAAAAGAGCATTGTATGGGCTGAAGCAAGCATCCCGTACTTGGTACACTCGGATAGACAATTATTTCAAGGGAATGGGCTTCACCAAAAGTGAAGCAGATGAAAACTTGTACTTGATTGTGGTTGAGGGTAAGCTATTGATCATTGTTCTTTATTTTTATGATCTAATTTTAACTGGTGATGAGTAGCTAATACACTCATGCAAGGAGGATCTTGCAAGGGAGTTCTAAATGAAGGACATGAGACTCCTTCATTATTTCCTTGGATTGGAAATATGGTAGCGGGATGATGAAATTTTTGCGTCTCAAGGAAAGTATGCAAAGGAGATATTGGGTAAGTTTAACATTGATAGCTACAAAACCATGGATACTCCTCTTCCAGGAAATTGGAGGAAAGAGGATGCTACTTCTGGAGAGGTAATGGAAGCTACTGTCTACATGCAGTTAGTGGGTTCACAAATGTATTTGATGAACATGAGACCAGACATTTGCTACATAGTTAACCAGTTGAGTCAAGCTATGGTTAAGCCTACCAAACTCTTTTGGAAGGCAGAGAAGAATGTCCTGAGATACCTAAGGGGCACATCAAAGTATGGTCTATGGTACAGACGGACAGAGGGAGTGAAACTACAAGGCTTCACAGATGCAGATTGGGTGGGAAATCCATCAGACGAAAAGGGCACATCAAGAGGGATCTTTAACAGAGGATCGACAACATTTTCCTGGTACATCAGGAAACAACAATCTATGCAACTGAGTTCAACGGAAGCAGAATACATGGAAACAAATCAAGCTGCATGTGTGGCTATCTAGATGAGAAATATCTTGGTTGGTTTGTTTGGTTCTCAGATGGATCTGACAGTGATTCATTGTGATAATCAGAGTTGCATTAAACTCTCGATTAATCCTATGTTTCATGATAGGTCCAAGCATATAGATATCTGATACCATCATCTCAGAGATTGTGTGTAGAGAAGGATAATGTTTCTTCAGTACATTCCCATGGAATATCAAGATGTAGATATTCTGACGAAGGCGCTCACCAGGAGAAATTTCGAATACCATAGAGACAGGATCGGGGTGAAGGATAATGCCTTTCTTGTTAAGAGGGAGTGTTGAGATTCAACAAGAAAATTTCATCACCCACACCTAGTTACATTAAGCACTCAGACTAGGGTGGGGCCCATAGTGCTATTTTTGGGTGCATGTCTATCTTGGTTATCCCTTAATTAAGATGGACAACAAACTGTAATCTATTCTCAATGTAAACTTGAAATAGTTAACTAAGAGTGATAAAATCAGTTAGCTAGTGGATTTTGAGTTAGAGGTAGTTGGTGAGGCATGCAGAGTAATTCTAGTTGTAACAGAGTTCAAAGTGTAGTGGTGCATTAGTTAATGAAAGTTTTAAACATTTTAACTCAGTTAAGTGAGTTAAAATCAGTTGTGCTAGTTGTAACTGAAGATACACTACTGAGAGATCACGTGAATTAAATATTAATTAATTTGCAATCAATGATCTCACATGCAACAGAGGATTTACTATTATTAGCTGCATGCATGTCAGATCCAGTGGAGACCCAGTTGAGTTCTAGGTGAAAGGTAAGTTGGCTATCAGTTTTAGGATTATTGGCTTGCACACATGCAACCAAACACCCATTAGAGTGTCCATGATACTTGCACAGTCAAGGAAGGCAATAATTCCTATCTTTTAGGGATTGCGCAAGCAAGGCAGGCCGTGTGGAGGCTGAGAATTGGCTATGTGTTGGTTAGTTTTGCACATGACACTGTGAGACAATTAGATGAGTACTGGAGGTCTCTTGTGAGAAGATTTTTGTATGCAATTGTTTCATGATCCATGCTTAATATACAATAGAAGATAGTGGGGTTTTTAGTTGTAAGCTTTCCTTGAGAAATTATCTGTGTTTTCTATGATTTGATTCTTCTTCATGTTCATGTGATTAGCGATTGTGTTTTTTAATTCCACAAAATATTTGTAGAAGTGATTCAGTATTTAACTTTATTACATTGCTTGATCGGGTGAATCCAAGATATACATGCATGTTGTATAATTTCTACAGTATTCCAAATTCCAAGGTCTCTTGGACTTCCTATGTCCATTCGCCTTCTACACCTACCCATAGAGGATTAGGTGTCCAACAAATGTTTTCATTCATATATATATAATTTTATTTTATCATCTTGACTTTATAATCCAAACTAATCAAAACACAACACAAATTTCTCTCAAATCATTAAAGAAAAACAAAACAATTACAACACAAATCACAGAGATTTTAAAACATTGCAAATTTCCCTTTTTTCTCCCCACCAAACAAATATAAGAATTAAAGAAAACAATTTCATGAGAACAAATCAATTTCAAATTGTACATTAGATCAACAACATCAAATATCAAATTGTGTAGCAACATCATATTGTAGATTGTAACACAAATTACATGTGCATTTTTAAATTATGGTAACTAATATTTATAGTCTATGTATTGACATGTCACATTATATCAAATTCAGTTCTTATGTACTTCATATTTGTAGTTACTAGGTATTGACATGACACATATATCAAATGAAGTTCCTATGTATTGATATGACACATTTGATCTAATAGTAAAATTTGTGCTAAAACCATTTTTCAAATGTTTCCTTTTCTTCAAACAGTTGAATTTTTAAGATGTATAAATTCATTTTATTTTAGTATAAAAAACAAATAAGAAATCAAAGAGATTTTAACTTTAGCTTCAAAAAATCAACCATTTGTAGGCATTTTTCCAAGTGGTGGTCTTACATATAAATTCATTTTAACTTAGTGTAAAAAACAAATAAACTTAGTTTAAAAAATAATTCATAAATTAGAGAATTTTAACTTTAGTGTCAAAAAATCAAACCATTTTTAAATACATTTTTCTAGTTAATTGTCATTTTTTCAAATAGGTGAATCTCTTCATTCATATATATAAAGTTTATTTGGTAATCTTCACTTTAAAATCCAAACTAATCAATACAAAAGACAAATTTCTCCCAAATCATTAAAGCAAAACACAACAATTATAACACAAATTAGAGAGATTTTAAAACATTGCAAATTTCCTTTAACAAGTATAAGAATTAAAGAAAACAAATGAAAATATAACACAAAGCAAACATAACACAAAGCAAAGAGATTAAAAAAACAAGTCAAAACACAACAAAAATCAGAGAGATGAAAGGTAATAAAGAGATTAAATCATTATAAAAGGAAAAAAAAATCACCTTTGACATTAAAGAGATTAAAACATTGTAAGAAAATCACCTTTGAAATTGAAAAGATTTAAGCGATGTAAAAAACTTATGTTAGTGCCACAACTTGAATTTACTGTATTTTTTTAATTGTATTCTTTTGTTTTTTCACATAAGTAAATGCTTAGTCTTCATTGTCATGCCAGTGTGTGTCGTTTTATCCCTGCATTGCCTCACCTCTCATTTCGTGTTCACTCTTGGGTTACAATCTACCTCACACATACACATTCTTCTCCTTGATATTATATACATTGTGCTCCTTGATATTCATCATTCCCTATTAATTTTAACAGATCAAAGGTATAATTACTATCAATTCTTTTATTTTTTTATGTTGATGTAGTGCGTTGTTTGTATTGCGGTGATAAAAAATTATCAGTTCAGTAATTGTGTTATGCATTGCATGGTATTGGAATAATCCACGGATTTGAAAATTTTTTTAATAGCAATGGAGAAGTGAGATTGGTGCTCTGAATTCCACCTTTCAAGATGCCCACAAATTAGTTTTGCAAGGTAAGGAAGGGTTGCATTTTCTATTTTTTCAGATTGACTACAATTATAATTGATCTGATGAAACCAGGGGTATTGTAATGATCAATGTAAGAAATTGAAATAAATTTTTTTTTTTCCAAGGATAGTACTATCAATTTAGTAAGAAGTTTAAATTTACACCCTCTATGGAAAAACTTTGGACTTGTTTTTAAAAAAATAAATCTATTTTTTTTAACAAAAAATTTCCTATTTATCAAATATCGTCTGAACCATTTTTCTCTCACACATGCTTTTTTACATCATTGCTTCCATTTTTGGGAAAATAATTCAAGAAACTTGTCCTTCAACAAGAATAGTCTTTAGAGAAGTAGCCACAATGGGGCATCGAATTGATTGAGAGGTTCAGGGAAATTGAAAGGGAGATGAAATGGGAGGGTGATAGGCAGAGTAGAAGTCATTTGGGATCTATGATCAAAAGGGTACAAATGTAATGGAGATGGTATGAAAAATCATACTGTTGATATGGAGGAAGTTGCAAAAATTATTGATGACATTTTCAAGAAAATGCAGGGATCTGTGGCTTGAGATCTTGCTTCCAAAGCTCACAATTTTGGAAACTCACAAGCTATTGTACATGATGAAAAATATGATGAACCTTCTATCCCATAATCGAAGAATCGTTGCCCCTGTGGAAGTTCAATTGATGATGGTACTATGATTTTGTGCAATGACAACAAATTTGGAGTTTGGCAGCATCTATCATGTGTAGTAATACCTGAGAAGGCTGGTGAAGAGGTTCACACAAAAATTCCCTCCATATTTTATTGTGATTTTTTCCGCATCAATCGTGCTGATCCGTTCTCTGATATAATGGCACATCCTGTACTTCCAACAAAGCTCACTACATTTTTCATCTCAGGGGAGGGATCAAGTCCATTACAGAATGTAGAGAAACCCATTGTTTTGACAAGGTCAAATAAAGATCTATTGCAGAGAATTGGTTACAATATACAAGTATAGTGTATTATTCTTAATGACACAATGCTGTTTAGAATGCAAGGGCCACAATATGTCGATCTTCAGGTTAATGGAGTAAATGTGTGTGTGACAAATAGGCCAGGGCCTTAGTTGTTAGAATTCAATGGGCATGATGACGGTGCAGGGATCATAGCTTACAACAGGGAAGGAACTAACAAAGTGTCATTGTCAACTTATGATGCTCGACAAATTTTTTTGCGTGTGAGGTATATTAAACATCGAACTTCTGAACAGGTTTTGCATTTAGTGCCTCATGAGACAGAAGGTGAACCTTAAGAAGAGGCTCTTGCTCGTGTTCGACATTGTATTGGTGGTGGTGGCTCTCTGGAAAAAAATGAAGATGGTGATAGTGATTTTAAAGTTATTTCAAATTCTATTACAATGAATCTATATTGCCTGATGAGTGGATCACGTATAAGAGTAGATGGATGGTAGAGCTCACTGAATGTGGTGCGTTCAGATGCGGTAGGTTCGAGCGAGGAATGATTGAGTGAGTGAAGACGAGGCATTCAAATGTGACCACAGGTTTAAGCCAAGTGTTATATTTGAGCAACGTTTTATATTTTTATTGGAGGGAGGAGGACGAATTTAAACTGCGGGGATTGGCCGGGGTGAACAGTGTGTGCTCAACCCAACCTCGCAAAGAGACCACTTTTGACGTAAAATTTTATAAAAGATAATTAATCATGGTATTAACTTTTCCTTTCTCTGCATTAGTTCAATTTCCACTAGGGTTGTGCATTTCCAAAGTTGTTTGGTTGTTTTGTCGCGTAGGTCCAAACCTGTGTTCTTCCAATGAATCAAATAAGCATAATTGGAATTAAAAATTTACCTATGTCAAATAGATGCTAAAGCGATTCCTATTCAACAGTTGAAGAGTTCCTAGGTCATTGTTTTATTTTTTTAACAAAATAAATAAAAAGAAAGTGAATCAATACTTTTCAGTTTACATACATGCAACACCATCTTTTGAATTTATAAAAATGTATTTAAATAATGTATGAAAATCATGGAATGTGAAATATCTTTATGTATTTAGTCAACCATGAATATATGTATATCTCAAATTTGCAGATTAAATATATGACCGTAGAACTTGCTTATGGCCATTGATCAATGTATTATACCCATTAAAATGACATGTGGGGAGATTCATATGCCATTGAGGATTGTTGCATAGTTCATCACTTTCAAAATTTCCTTGGTTAAATAAATACCGTGACAATTAATCAAGGCTCTTGTAAGGTATGTGTTCATGTTGAGGCACGAAGCACAGTGTATGTTGGAGGAAAAAATGAACTCGAGCAGGTGGAAATCTTTGACAAACAATATAGCACAAAATATAACATCGTACTGAATTGGAAATGTCCAAATTATTCATCGTACCTATCATGCCCGTGAGTCGGAGTCATGTGTGATGGCCATATGTGATGACATGTGCGACACCAGGCGAATGGGCGTGCTGTGTTGGCGGGCTCCCCCTTTGCGATGAGTCATGTGATGGGAATGTGCAACGAGATGTGCAATGGAGTGTGCGATGGGTGAGTGCGTTGGGTGACCTTGTTGAGCGTTCGGGCGGGCGTGTGCCCAGGTGAGGTGACTTAGGTAGTTGGTGGTTGGGTGCGCCCCACACTTGGTCTGAGCGACCCATGGGAGACACCGAGGAACGCGACAAGTGAGTTGGGTGATCGAGTGAATGGACACGACCCGAAAAACCCAAGCGACAACACATACATGACGAGTTTATTTGTTGGGATGACACATGGTGAATGGGTAGGCTGATGTGCAAGGTGACCAAGCCGTCCAGTGGGAGGGTCAAAGGGTCACGACCATTAGAGAGTTGGGACCATGACATGAGCATATATATAGGCAATGGCATGGTCAATTTTTATCATAAAAATAGAGTTCGGGAATTTGACATCATAGAGATAGTGAGAATAGGTCGAGCGAAGGGCGAGAAGTGAAGACATAACTGACGGAAAGGTTTCGCGTAGACCTGAGTGCTTAGGTGGGTCGGGTCATAGGTCATGCATAGGCATGCAGACCATGCTTCTGCACCACGGGAAAACAACCGTGTAACAGAATTGCAGAGGGCGCAGGTAGACTATGGAAAGTCAGAGAGCTGCGGAATGTGAATGCACAAGAAGGGAAGAGTCGGGTTAAACTTAATAAGCGCGTGCAGACAAGTGCAGAGAGTCAGGATGGTCACGAAACCTTGTGCAGGTAATGACCCATGCATGAAAAATGTGCAGGAAAGTACGGGCTTTGCACGATTGTGTGATCCAATTGCATGACAGTTTGGGTAGAAGTGAAGAATTATATTTTGGCAAGAAATTTGGGGTTTCCTCAGCAGATTTGTGTGGGAAAGTGGCAACAGGGTTGTTGCACGACTTTGACACAACTTTGGTAAACTTGTGCAAGCCAAGGTAGTTGGAAGCACACTTGTTGCAAGACTTGTACTTTGTAAATTATTGTACATTTTTTATATATTATTATTGGGCAGACTTTACGGGAGTTTCCCCTCCCAAGTATGTATGGGAGTACTTGTGTGATGTTGATGAATGTTTAATATTGATGATAAATTATTCCGTTGCATTATTAAGAAAACTTGTTTGGAAAATTGACTGTGTTGAAGTTAGGCGTAATCCATACACTCTAGTATTGGTAAAAAGAAAAAATGTAGTGGTGCCACACCCGCTATATGTGGTTGAAAGAGTACCACAAGGATAGGGCCGTGACCGATGGTATTAGAGACTGTTTTTCTGAAAGGGGCTTTGACGGTTGAAGATTGAAGAAGGGATACAACGACATGGCTACAGTTGGTATTGAAGTTTGGAAATTATATTAGTTGGTCTTAGTGAGATATTAGGAAGTGAAGCAGGGGAAAGACCTTGGTCTGGGTCGAAGCTGAACGGGGAAGATGGCAGTTTTGAGAGTTTTTCAAAAGCTTGAGAACATGAAAAGTTATTGGAAGGACAAGAAGAAACAATACTATGAAGATCTTGTAAAAGAGTGGGAACACTTGGGGCATATTGGAGATGGGATAGTGGACATGCAAAAATACTTGAATAATATCCATGGAAATTCTGCTAAAATTGAAGAACTTGACGAGAAGATACAACACGGTAACCAAAGACTCCAAGAACTCATGGATGAAAGGGTTCACTTAAAGGAGGAAACTGCAAAGTTGTAGGATAAAGTCAAGGGACTTGAGGATGAGATCAAGATGGACTTTCTTGATCATAAACCTGTTGTTAAAGAAGAATATGAACTTTCATGCATCGATAAACTTGGAGATTGCTACTAAGCTATGCAGGATGACTTTCATATGATTGGGGCACTTCCAGTGGAGGAGTACAATCTTTGTCAGATAGGTGCACTTGAGCAGCATGTGAAGAAGGAGAAGCTTGATGTAACTCAAGCTAAACCAGGATCAGATTTCTCAAATGAACCAAAAGGAGAGATTACATACACTAAGAGGATTTTCAGGTCAAAGCTGAAGCTGAAAGAAAACTCTGAAGTGGACTTATTGAAGAAGGTTGCTGAGATAAGATGCAAGACTAAAATAGTGGAAGATGAGGTTACTTGAAGTTGATTTTTGTGTAGATAACCATACATGGAAAGAAGTTTGCAGCTTTGGTGGATAGGGGAGATACACATAGTTTCCTTAGCAGAAAGGCAACTTCATCTTTTGGGAAGAAGAAGGCTGGAATGGAGAAAGAGTTGAGTGCTTTCAAAGAAATCAATTATGGTATGAAAGTTGTGAATGGTGTTTTTAAGAACACACAAGTAAGAGTGGGTTCATGGTTTGGAAGGTTGGATTTGAGAGTGATTGAGATGGATGATCATGCTATGGTTTTGGGGTAGGACTTCTTTGTTGCAAAACAAGCCATACCGATGGTGGACTGGGATAGACTCTTGATTACAACTGATGGGAAGATCATGCTCGTTCCTATAACAAGAAATACTCGCTTGGGATATCAACTAAGGATTGCTTCAATGATTTTGTATCCAAAGGACCCTGATGTGAGACATGACTATGTGGAATAAGGGGAACTTTGATGTATGACTCAAACAACAAGGGAGCAACGCTTGACTGACCTTGTTGCAAGAGCTATGAAGGAAAAGAAGGAGGGAGGTGGAAAGATAATTCCACTTCGTAGGCATGCAGTTGAGACTCCTACTGAGGATCTTCACCATGATAGTGTTGTGGAGAGAGGAGGTCCGAGTGCTTATTCTAATGCAGGCCTAGGGAAGGATTATATAGGTAGAGAGCCAATAGGCATTATGTATTTTTGTAGATATGCCATGGGCATATACGATTTTCAGTTGACAAGGGAGAAGCTTGGAAAGCTTGGATGTACTCAGGAGGAGATTGTTGCTGTACATGAGTACATGAGTACCCAACATCAATTTGATACTTGGATGGATGAGAGACAGGGAGGAAACTTCCTCGCCCTTGATTTGCACTAGAAATTTTGAGGTGGGTGTGTGCATTGCCTTGATGACATGGGAAGGACTGCACCACCCTCACAAAGGGGCCTTTGGGGAATGGTATCTCACACATTGATGGATGATGCTTGGATGGATGTGGCTACTTTGTTACTTAACCACAAATATCACATGTACATAACATCATGGAAAACATATTGCAGATATGATGGAGGCTACTTCATGCACCTTGATATGGCTTATTTGATATTTTGATGGAAAACATGTTGCGGATGAGATGGAGGCTACTTCATGGGCGTGAGCATTGCTTATTTTTATTGAGATGGGATGGGTTCTTGATCAAGTTGATGATGTGACAAGATGTCAGAGAAATGACTGACGAATGGCATGAGGAGGTGCATTCTCATGATGAGAGCGTATAGTTGGACTGATCACCCGACTAGTTCGAGTCATGGGGGATATCAGTGTGCGGATTTGTGTCGGAGATGTAGTTGAGCTATGTTGAGTTATGTTGGAGTATCTTGGAAATAATTTCACATGATAATATTAATGATACATGATGAGGCATATGTTGTAGTGATAACATGTAGCTTGAGTTGGAGAGACTTAATTTCCACGATGGGAGCAACATGTCAGGATTGTGATAGATGTGGTTGATGATCATGGATTGAGGAGATCTATCCATACAAGTTTATGGAGTCATGAGCCTTGGTGGTTTGTGCGATGATGTAGCAGATATGGGCAACATGGAAATTTTGTAGATGTTGGAGCTAGCGAAAATTTGTGACGATGTGGTGGAGTTATCGAGGACCAAAACCTTATTTAGAGTGGGGGAGGATGTCACGCCCACGAGTTGGAGTCACGTGCGATGGGAATATGTGATGACACGTGCGCGTTGTGTTGGCGAGCACCCACCTTTGCGATGAATCATGTGATGGGAATGTGCGACGAGATGTGTGATGGAGCATGCAACGGGCGAGTGCGCTGGGAGACCGTGTTGGGCATTCAGGCGGGCACGTTCCCGGCTGATGCAACTTAGGCGGTTGGCTGTTGGGCGTGCCCTACACTTGGTGCGGGCGAGCCATGAGTGACATCGGCAGAACGCGACGAGCGAGTTGGGTGGTCAAGTGAACGAACACGACCCGAACGACCTGAGCGACAACACATACGCGACAATTTTATACTTTGAGCCGACGCATGGTGAATGGGAAGGCCAACGTGCAGGGTGACCCAGTCGACCCGTGGGAAGGTGGAAGGGTCACAACCATTGGAGAGTTGGGACCACGACATGAGAATATATATAGGCGATGGCATGGTTGAGTTTTATCATCCAACCAGAGTGCAGGAGTTTGACATCGCAAAGATAGAGATAATAGGTCGAATGAAGGGTGAGAAGTGAAGGCAGAACCGACAGAGAGGTTTTGTGCAGACCCAAGTTCTTGGGCGGGTCGGGTCACAGGTCGTGCAAACCATGCACTCGCACTGTGGGAATAAAACTGTGTAAGGGCACAGGTAGACTGTGGAAAGTCAGAGAGCTGCAGAATGTGAATGTGTAGGATGGGCAGAGTTGGGTTAAACCTGATAAGCATGTGTAGTACATGTAGACAGGTGCGGAGAGTCGGGCTGGGCATGCCACCTCGTGGAGTTAGTGACCCAGGCATGCAAAACGTGCAGGAAAGTAAAGGCTCTCCATGACTGCATGACCTGATTGCACGACAGTTCGGGCAGAAGTGTAGAATTGTATTTTGGCAGGAAATTTGGGGTTTCCTCAACAGATTTGTGTGGGCAAGTGGCAACAGGGTTGTTGCACGACTTTGACACATCTTTGGTAAACTTGTGTAGGCCAAGGTAGTTGGAAGCACACTTGTTGTAAAACTTGTACTTTGTAAATTATTGTACATTGTTGATATATTATTATTGGGCAAACTTTACGGGAGTTTCCCCTCCCACGTATGTATGGGCGTACTTGTGTGATGTTGATGAATGTTTAGTGTTGAAGATAACTTATTTTGTTGCATTATTAAGAACACTTGTTTGGAAAATTGACTACGTGTTGAAGTTAGGCATAGTCCATACATGGTTGAAAGTGTACCACAAGGATAGGGTAGTGACAGTACCGAAATGAATTGATAGATTTACATATTTTTTTTCTAGTATGTACGAACTTGGTAATTATGGTTAAGAGAATGTGTTTCCTCTTAAGTGGTGACAAGTTCAAAACTAGAGAAATAGAGTATGTATGTCTTCGTAGAATTTAATAGTCAAATTACTACCCTGAAATGGGTTCGCATTCAACAAATATATATATATATATATAATCAAATTTGAAAATTTTACTTCTCAAGTTTTAGCCACAATGTTCATACTTCAACACGAAAATTATTGAAAAGAAAAGGGAAAAAATAATAATAATAAAAACGAAAGAAATAAACAAAATTATTAAACTAAAAAAATATATTATTATTATTATTTTCCAATTTATTTTAAATTCCTATTCTTTTGTGTTTTTATTACACCTTTTTATAATATTTTAAAATATTACATTAATAAATTAATTTTTCTATTTTCTCATTAATTGAAAATTCATTTTTATATTTTGTAATTAATTAATTGGATGGTTAATGAGAATGTTTATGTTTTTTCAAAATTTCGTTTTATTTCTTGTATTTACAAAATTCGCATAGAAAAATTAAATTTACTTTTTATTTCACGTTAAATTTTATTTTTATTTGTATTGTTTTATTAATTAAAAGTTTATTTATATTTTTTTATTAATTGGTTCACTCCATGATTAATGGAAATGTTTATTTTTATTTTTTTAATATATTATTTAATTTTTTTCTATTTCCAATATAATGATCTTATTTTTTTCCAATATATGTAACATAATTTGTTTTTTTCCAATATTTTTCTCCTAACTCCTATATTATTACTTTATTTTTAAGAAAGGAATTTAAATTACCATAGATGTTTTATTATTAATAGTTTTAAATATTTCAATTTCATTTTTTAATTATTTATGCTATTTCATTTTTATTTTCAAATAAATTATATATGAGGATGGTAAGAGTGGGAGGGATTATTCTCAACCTTGATGAAAAAATCGAAATTGAGTACAAAATTCGACAATTGGGAAAATAATGCAACAGAGGCACATGGATTAATGCAAGGGATTCTTTTGGCCAAAGAAGCAAAAATCTAAAATTTGGTGGTGTCGGGAGATTCAAAGTTGGTTATCCTTCACCTTGTTCATGGATCTTTACCTAAGGATTGCAAGTTTTAAGCACTATTGATCGAATCATGAATATGAAACTAACCTTCTCTACAATTAACTTCTTTCATGTGTTGAGAATGAACAATTTTGCTTCAGATGATCTCCCCAATAAATGTGTAAATTTGATATAGGAGTCTTAATGAGAAATGATAGTCCTTCCCTCACAACTATTCCTTAATAATGAATCTATGATACAGTGTAAATTTTGTTTGTATCTACATGTCTTTTGGAGAATCTACACCTCCAAAGACCTTGTATCCTTTAGGAAGTAAAACTGCTAATAGATATTGAGAATAAATACATTAATGAGATTACATGTATAACTAACCTTAAAAGATTTGCATTGTACTCACCTACACCAATTTCTATTTAATACAATATTCTTATGAAAATTAAAAAAGACATGATTTTCAAATAAAATTACATATCACTTTCTTCTCTATCTATATTTATATAATTAATTTTGTTTGTTGTGGTCAACAAGAAGAAAGCATCAACCGACCGAGATAATTACTGATGCAAGGGACCAAGGTTTCAGATGTAGCAGGGTGTGGTGTGATAGGTTAACTTAGGCATGATGACGATAAATGGCTATAACTGATGATGGTAGTTAAGTGGCCCAAGGTCTGAGCTGTAAATGTGAGTGGCGGCAGTCATAACGATTTCTGGTGAGGAATCCCTAAATTCAGAAGGACATCTAGGGTGGGTGTATGGTTTTTACGAGTGTCCTGTTGGGGTATGGTAAAGGATGCGAAGCTCTGACCGAGGGTTTTTAGGGACTACTGCCAGGTGAGAAATGTGAATGGACAAGTGGGATTTCTCTCCTAAAAAAAATATTTGTACACTTGCCAAAAGAATATAGAACGGGTTTGGATTGTACAAGCACGTAGACGAGTGCCCCTATAACCATGAAAATAATTTGTCACTATACTGTGAGGGAGGTGTTTTACTGAGGATGGAGGGCCCATTTTTTGGTCTCGGTGTGGGGTGATGAAGCGGATGAAAATGTTTCACAGATGGGCTTATGCTGGTGAGGGTGTGATAGGCCAAGTGTGAGATGCGGTGGCATGTATTTGATCTTCTTATGAGAATGGTAGCTCAGGAAAGGGGGTTTAACATGACACAGGTAAATCTTGACTTGATGTATGATGTATGAATGAACATGAAGTACTTCATGGACTTGGATTTTATGGCCATGGCTCTAGAAATTTGGTGTATGGTCTACATGAGTGATGGATGCCATGGAGGGTGAGGCTCTACCGACCTGCGAGAATGTTTATCATGTGCAAGGTGGGGTGATGATAAACATGGTCGGGTGTATGAAACCTATGGTTTTTTTCTGTGGAGAAATGATGTTAGGATATGCAAAGCTTCTTTAGGGATCCTATCATGTTAGGGATAGAATGGTACCTTCTCTTGTACGTTTAGTGGTTGGTGCATATGGTGATTCGACATGTTTCTAATACCCGCAACCAACACCTCAAGTAAAAAGAATCTTTTTTATTCAAAAATATTGAAAATAACTTTGAATGTAAAACAATAAGAGAGGGCATACCTGCTATGACTTAAAAAAAATACTTTTTCTGAGGTGTGGATGTATGGGGCATAGTTTGAACACGATGAAGTGTTGATCACTATGTTTCTTGCGGATTTGCAATTGGGCTTTCTGAACTCCAGTTATGGTCTGTTGAATAATGAGGGAAGGGTGATATATGGGCCAATATGGCTCATTTCGACTCATTTTTGTCGTTTGAGAGTCTGAGGTCAGAGTTGAGCCCTTGCTGCCGAGCCTTTCCTGATGTTGCGGTTAGCCCAAGTACCTATGATTCATGCCATAAGTGTCAGGTAGGGCCGTGAACATCTAGCTTTGTAATTTTGTCACTTTTTTCCTTGGGGGTACGTGCAAATTTTATACCTATTTTTTTCCTCGACCGCGTAGGCGATCGAGGATGACCTGCGTGTTCCTCGTGTAGAAGAAAATCTCACGTGTAGGCTTCGTGCTTGGCAAAGGATTTGTGTGATTATTCGCGCATCTGTATCTGATATAGACACGTGGTCATCGCGCATGTTCTCTACATAGGCGCGACGATGCTAAAAAAATTGAATTTTTATTTTTATTTTTTGGGTTTTAGTCACTGATTTTGGTTTTTCTCTGGTTATAGGATGCTATGGCGTGAGAGAGACTGGCCCAATATTCGAGCAGCTGTGGGCCAAGACCTTGGTGCTTGGGGGATTTTGGCATAGTGGGGGTTGCTAATTTTTTTAGAGAGAAACATACTGAGGTCACATGATAGTCTTAATCCTTTCCTAGTCCACTGTTGGAACAGGAGATGACGTGTTATGGTTTTGTACTGCAAATATGTCATCATTCAGCTAGAAATAGACATTTACTTCATGACTGGTTTACTACCTCAAAGGGAGGCTCTTCCACAACCACTCCCCCCTGGGAGAGTGAACATCCCGTGCTGTGTTGAGGATCATTGTAGTCCCGATTTGATTACACAGGGATGTCTTCGCATCATCTCTGTGACATATTTAGCTGAGAGGGGTGCCCTGGCGATGATAGTTCGCCTGACAGGGTCGTCATCGCTCAATAGGGAGTCAAGAGATTTTAGCTCTGGAATCAACACTTGGATTGTGACAAGTGCTTGAACAGAAACATCTTAAGCTCATGGCTATTTATGATTTGGATGGGATTGTGGAAAGTGACTGAATCTTACATCTGCTGAAAATGTTTCAAATATATAACTATCTCTAACACATATGAGGGTACTAAGGCTTGATATGGTAGCAAGAGTAATTGGTAATCTGAGGTTAGGAAGACATGTAGATGGACAGTGGGTCTATCATATAAAATAACACTATTTGAACATAAAAATAACACAAATTTTAGATTGACAGTATATCAATGAAAGAAAGATCCTAGAAGTCTTACAATAACCTCATTGTACACTTTAAAATTTTTTGCCACAAGGAATGCTCACATTTGATTTACCACACATTTTTAATCAAGAATGCTTGTTAAGCAAGACCAACAATATTTGATAGTTATGTACATGTATAACATTAGACTAATAAAAACATGTAACAGAGATCACACTACAATCTGGAACTGAAGAATTCAAGTATGGAGACACATGAGATAAGAAAAACAATACACATAACAAACTGTCATAAGTCCTCAAGAGTAGTATTGATATATTATATATATGAAAATGTGTAACACAATATGCTCAGCAAGATACAATCATCATGTTAGCCACCTATAAAATTTGTTATATCAAAAGGTGGCTAAATAATTTTTTGAGCCTTCAAGAAACAAGTTTTATTGCTAAAAATGTTATCTCTTGAAGGCTCATGAAGACATCATGCCCTTTGTTTAAATCTTCACTGCTGTTTCCCTTTCGAACTCATAAATTCTGCTCTTTTCATAGAGAAATACTTCTGTAAAATCTCATTTTTCCCCTCCTCCACTCAAAGCTAACCTTCATTTTCCCCCCATCAATTTCCTCTATTTTTCATTTATTCCCCTTTCCCCTTCATGAAAATCCTTTTACAAGGTTTAAAACTCACTTTTAAACTTTTCCGAAACCCCCAAATCCATTAAAAAATTTGAAAATTTTCATAAAAAATAAGTTTTTTGACGATGGGCTTAAGCCCCTTTGGGCTAAATCCAAACCACTTCCCCACCATATGCCTTGGTGATGGAACCAAGCGCTAAACCCTTTCGGCACTTATCGCATCGGGAATAATTGGAGAGCGCAAGACTGTTTGTTTCGTAAGACTTCCGATGCAATTAGCCCTCTTATACATAAGCCCTGGGCCTTTGCTTTACATATAGACCAGCGGCCCCGCAATTGGGTGCTAGATACTTAAAAGAAACCATCCTCGATGCTTTTTCCTTTGTAAAATTCATAAAAACCATTTTTCTTGTTACAAAGGAAATCTGCTATTTTATTTTTTTGAAAGAAGAAGAGCCGTTGATCTTAGAAACCGATCAACAGTAAATGAAGTCTCGCATCGGAGAAAATCAGAGTGCGCAAGTCTATTTGTTTCATTGAAACCTCCGATGCGATTGGCCCCTTTATACATAACCCCTGACCCCATTGCCGTTTCATATAACCTCAAAGCCCGCAATCGGCCCTAAGATTTTTGAATAAACCCATCTCCGATGCTATTTTCCTTTGAACATCATAAAAATCCACTTTTTCCTAAGTTTGATATCAAACCCGCCGGTTCATGTTATTATATGATAAAAAACATTGATCTAAAAACCCGATCAACGATGGATAGAATCTCACATCGGGAATGTTACAAATGGGTAGATTGAAAGACCATCACCTTGCTTCCGATGCCGATTGGCCTTTATACTTATAAGCCCCAATCTCGTTCATTTGTTCATATATCCAAAGGCCTCCGCATTCGGGCGCCAAGCCTTATATATAAATGCCCCGAAGAAATAAACCTTTGTTTTTTTATTAAAATCCGCCTTTTTTATATTATCAAGGGGCTCGCCGTTCATTGGTCGGAGCCCTTCTCCGTCGTTGAAATCTTAAGCCAATCAACGGCCATCGCTATATCACACCGGGAGATTTCATTGGCGCGTTAAAATTTTTACTATGCCACCTCCGATTGGCCCCCTCCGATGCGTTCTTTGCCGTCAATCTGATCTGCAGATCGACGGTCTACAGTCAATCGCTCCAGCGCTCCCAAGTCCATTACCCCGCCAATCGCGAAGCTCCGATTGTATTTGGGCCATCCACGTGTCTAGATCGAATGGTCTCAGATCATTTTAGCGTTGTTTCATCGCCCTCCGCCTTTTCCAAAGGGATTTCAATGAGAAATCTCCGCCGTTGATCTCGGGGTCCAATATGATCCGACGGTCTACGATCATTCGGAAACCCCAATTTCCATTTTAACACAGATTTCTTCCTCCAAGGGATTTTTCCCCATTTCCTTTGTATTTCTTCACATTTTCTGCCATTTCATAGTAATGTGACCCTTTCACATTATTTTTCCCCGATTGATCTAGACCGTCGATCAAAACAAATCTATGATCCAGACTTAATCCTATGCACCATTTCTTCAACCACATTCTATCTGACCCCTGCAAGCGAATCTCCACCGTCGGATGCTCTCATCAATTGGCTGCGACCTAATACATAACCTCTGAAGCAATTTTTTTACCCAATATGCATGATTTTATAACATTTGTGTGTATTTTGCAGGTTTCAAAGGTTTTTCCCATTATAATAAAGGAGAATGAAAGCCGAGGATGATGATCCTCCAGACTTTCATTTATCAAAGGAAGATTACTACGGAGGGTTCAAAATCACGTTTCGTCAGTACATCATGAGCACTAATGCCATACAAGCCCTCTGTGGCACCTGCACATCATCAAGACACAGTGAAACATGAAGAAAACAAAGAGTATCAGTGTTGAAGACCTAATAGAACCAGAGATGAAGAATTAAACGATTAATTACACATTCTGGTTGGATTACGTCTAAGATTGAAAATCAAAATCCTAATCCACTAAATTAACCGTGTTTAAGGAAAAATAAAAAATATCTATCACACAGAGATGCCTCCACCGCCATATCAGAGGCTAATTGATTCCTCTCAGCTACCGGATTTCCACCTGTAGCCTCAAAGCACTCAATAGAGGCCGAGTGATGACCAGAATAGAGGATAGTTTCCTTAATACAGCCGAGCAATTATTCCAAGCCAAACAGAGTTATTGCAAAATATGACACATAGCCTTAAAGTCAACAAAAGCTCCCCACCGAGCTTAATTCTTAATGTAAAAACAATTAATATAGAGGAAATATCTGTAAACTTCTGCATCGAGCCCCTCAAAGGCCGAGAAGTATTAATCTGTATTAATTGAACCCTTAAATCTTTTCTCTTTCGACCTTCTCATCCTTCTATAAAATCTTATTGAGGAGTTCATTGTAAATGTTGGTTGCAGAACTTTAAAATATACTTGTGCTCGAAACTTCTACTTGTAAATAGTGTTCAAAGGCTCTTGAAGCTCTGTTTGTGATTAAATAAGTTAGGTTGAGAAGTGAAGATGATTGCTGAACTGAAACTTTGGACTTGAAGATGTAATTGGTTTGACTTCAATATACAAGCTGTTTCTTGGGATCCTGGTCTATGTCACTGGTGAAGTGCTTCTTTCTTTGTTATTTTTTTCTCCTTTCATGTATGTCGTATTGTCCATTATTCTCTGATAAAGAAAAGCAAGCATAGAGTTAGGATTTACTGTTTACAGTACCCTTCTCTGACTGATAAGCTTTATCTCAATGATTTCCTCTAAATTATTTATTTAAGAATGGTTCAATTCAGTTTAAGTAGTTAGGAATGCTGGTGTTCCCTCGTCCTACTGTTTTCTTTAAACATTGTTCTTGAATGTTATTTTCATTATTTGCTTATTAAAGTGAGACTAGAAAAGTGATGGTGTGCCCTGTTTTCTAGCTTCTTCCTCCAAAGGTATATTCTGAAAGTTTCCCTAAGTGTTTGTTGAAAGCAGAATAGGTTTAAAAGTACCTTATCTGATCTTAAGTTGCATTTTTTTTCTCTTATGTATTTTCATCCTTTCTGAAAGTAATTATGTAGATTACTGGATTGTTTGTCTCTTGAGTTATCTTTAACACAATATTTTCCAAAGAGGTTTATGGTGAGCCTTGCCCTCTGGATGGTTTTAAACAGTTGCTTAAAGGATTTTTCTTGTTTGGACTGACTATAAATCCTTGTTGAAATTATTATTAGTTTCCACCCCTCCAACACTTTTATTATTTCCATTCCATCATTTTATCTCAAAGATCTTGTGATATAGATGACTTTCCCCTTGGACCACTCTTAAATTTTTGCACAATTAAAAGCCCTATTATGACTCCATAGCCCAATGGACTAAAAACCAACATTATATCTATCTTATCGGCCAAAGCTTGTTCTGATTGCTTGCAACTTCACACCTTTGAAACTCTTTCCATTTAGGACTTTCCACACAACTAATAATCATGATCAACCATCCAAAACAAACACAAACCCTCAGACTTCATAACTAGCCTAATATCATATCCAAAACCTTTAAAGATAAATCCATCTTTACAGTTTATTGGAGAGATCCCTCTCCGGATTCAGGAGGGCTAGATCCTAGAATCCCAAAGTGGTTGAAAAAATGTTGTCTCTGCAGTTTTAGTCTCACCAATCTGCTAAAATTATAGATTCCTAACACATCCAAATCTTTTTGTCTTTGTATTACACCTTATTTATACAAAAAATAGGAGCTCTGTGTAGAATTCTCCCCAAAAAGTAGAACTTTGTTTTAGGAATTTATTACAATTCTCTACGTAAGGTAGAGTTCATCTAAAACATTAAAGGAAAAACTGAAAATAGAAACAAGATAAGGTGTAACATCGTGGAGCTAAACTGGCTGAATAAACGTAGCTGAGTGCCCTCGTAGCTCATCAAAATTGTTTCCCAAAAAAGGTGGAATCCAACAACTGAAAGAAGTACCTTTAAACAACTGTTTTCACATCTGTTGAAATATAGGAATGATTAACCACATTGAAGTTTATCTGACACCTAGAAACATCCACCATAACAGAAATATCCTCCACTTTACCTTCTTTGATGTCATCATCATGATAATAAACCAAAAATTAGCTTCTTTCCATCATATACTAATATTCGAAAATAATAGCTACCCCTACTGAACAAAGTAGCTATATCCGAAAATATAGAAAATAAACTCACAAATGAAAAACTTCTTCAAAGGCCCTGTTTCTTCATTCTTCAGAGGTCCAATATGGAGGCAAAAATTTTGATTGCCTTAGCTTTAGTCACTATTGGGGCCCTTGTTTTGAAAATCAACAGATTTTGAGTTGCGGTGAGTACGTGGTGGAACGCAGCCCCGGTAGGCAGAAAGGTGTCAAGGTTGCAAAGGAGCGGAGGACAGGTGTCGCGGTTGTTGCGGGAGCAAGCATAGATGGCGGAGGGGTACAGAAGGAAACAAGCAGTGAACTCCCGATGAACAAAAAGAGACGAAAGACAGTCGAGCAAGAAGAAAGGAGGAACTGTCAGTCGCGCGGGCAGTAGAACAAATAGGCAGCCAACCAATGGAGAGAGAGGTTAGCACAGATGGGAATAGGCAACAGAGAGCCGCAGGAGAGCTCTGGCTGGGTTGCGTTGTTCTCCTCTCTTCTGGGTTACTGGGGTTTCTCTCTGTCCCTAGGGACTTGTTGTTTTTTGCTCTGTTCTATGCTCATATGTAGCTGAGCCTTGTAATAGTTCACCTCTGACAACTGATGATTAATATATTCAGGAGTGTTGTTCTGGATACATGATTATGAGTGTGAATGAGTGATGTTATAAGCTCCATTTAAAATTTTTATTTATCGTTAGTTTAACTGTTATGGGATGTTATGTTATAATTGTCTAAGACTTTGGTTTGGCTTTGATTCACTTGTATGGATGTTGTGGGGATGATACCGATCTTCTCCCTATCACAGTAAGGTCACGACACGCCTCGGGTGAGACTCTCTGCCCTTCGGAGCAGAGTGTAAATGCCGTCGTAAATCTAGACTATGGCAGAAAACCTTGTTGGCCCTCAGACTTGAACCTGGGTATTCTCTGCGAGACCTGCTCCCTCGCCAACAAATGGTTCCATTGCCGGGACCCAAAAATACATTTGGGAGCTAGATCATGGTATCTCGGATCTTTCAAAGAGAAATACAAAGCTGGTGGGATAACCACCTAGATCATTTCATAGCTCAGCAGGCTGAGCTAAGATGATAGAAGGAGAAAATGATTAAATATTTGGTTCTATTCTCTGACTCTGCTAGTGATACCTACGAGATATTTTGGGGAAATTTCCCAGAAGAACTCTACAACTGGTTGCGGAGGCTTCAGACCAAGACCATCAGGGGAAAGTCGCGGAAGATAAATCACAAGTGGGCGCATGAGGATCTGGTGGCCCTTCATCGATTAAACACCGACTTAACCCGAGATGTAGATTTTTGGGTGGAATCTACTTTGGAGGGATATATAGTAGAGTTTGCAGTCAAGTGCTACCAGTCTTTCTCAAGGGCATAAGGTACTTTCAGATCTGGGTTAAGGGGGAAACTACTGAAGGAGATTCCCTTGTGGATCAAGGCATTAATGGTAGACGAAGGAATGATGGGATTCCAAAAAGCAGGGATGAAAGCGTAAACCTCCCTAGTGCCGGGGGAAGGGACTAAGGGAGAGATGTTACCAGAACTATGAGAAGGGGGAGTAGGAGTATGGATGTCGAGACTGCCAATAGGCTCAGTGAGCGGTGAGCACATCGGAGGGCGCAGATTGCAGAAAGGTGGCAAGAGAGGGTGATGAAGGAGTTGAAGAGATAGGAAGGTAGTTAGAAGGAAAAAGAGGAGGCGCCTCAGATGATAATGGGAATGGAAGGTCAGGTGGGTCCCCAGGACATAGGAGGGGTCATGAAAGAACTGTGGTAGGTGTATAGGAGTCCAGCCTAGGCAGAGCAAGGAAAGAAGTCTGACGGAGAAGGTACAGACGCGCGCCCAGAGGAGGTGTCCGATGTGGAGATGCACGTTGCAATGGAGCAACTATTTCAAGAAAGGCCGGCATCCATATCTCAAGGTATTCCTAGTCCCCACAGTTCTAGTAGCTCTAGTCCCGTCCTTCCCCTGGTACTCTACAAGCCCATAAGTGAAATTTTTGTTAAGTTATGTGAATTAAGTAGATTACACAACATTCAGTCTCCAACTAGAGCACAAGCTAGTAGTAGGATTGCTAGTGGGTCCATCTCACAACCAGGATCCAACGGCTTCATTTTAGTAACACCCATTCAAGTAAGCATGGCGGGATCACTCACATGGTACCCAAAATTCTCTGGGAAAGGGAATGCCGACGTCGAACAACACTGGTATCTCTGCGAGGCCATCTGGAGGGCACGACAGACACCAGATGTTGGGAAGTTGATAGAGTTTCAAACCAATCTCAGGGAGAGAGCCCTATGATGGTTTATGAAATGGTCAGAGGCTCACCCGAATCCAGCGATGGCTGATGTAAAGAGGGATTTCATTAAGGAATTCAAACTGCCTCAGACAGACCAACAAGGTCTGTCAGAGATGTGGGAGATCAAGCAGAGAGAAGGAGAAACTGCTTGGGATTTGATGCAGAGATTCAAGGATGCCATTGAGAAACTCAGCTATCCAATTGATCCAAACCATCAGAGGGATTGGTTCATTAAGGTCTTATTAACCTTGACCCGAACTCCACTGACTCAACAAAGGATCGACACATTTCAAGATGCCCTGGAGTAGGAAATGAAGATAGAAGCCATGGCGGGTTACCCGCAAGATTTCAAGGGGGGTGCAACGGTACAGGACCCCTCGATAATGGGTCTGCAGCATCAAATAGCCAGTCTGATAGAAAAAATCAAGGAAATGCAACCCATGCAACCATCGAGACCAAATGTGTGGTGCACACACTGTCTCGTGGAGGGAAATGTAGCAACGAAATGTCCCTGGTTGCGGGGCCAACCTGTGGGGACATCGGCTGCAGGAGCACAGGGGGCCCCACCACTAGGAGGGGTCGCGCAAATAAACACCCAAGGGATATACCCACCACAACAACAATACACGGGATTCTCTGCACAACAAAGTCCAGCCACCAATTAATATTGTGAGGTATGAAAAAGTATGGGTCATCAACCTTGCGTGTGTCTGATCTTACAGATATATTCCAACATTCCAAATAATATATACTGTGAATTTTGTGCTTCGACCACCCACAACACTGAGCAATGAAGCTCCTCGAGGAAGAGGAGGCATAAGAGGAGGCCGAGCAGGAGGTAGAGGTATGGTAAGTGCTATAACTGTGATCAGGAAGGAAATGTGGCTAGAGAATGTCCACTCCCTAGGAGACCCTGGTGTTCACAGTGTCGGGTTAACTCACATGCAACGGAATATTTCCCGGAGCTCATCAAAAGATGGGAGGAAAGAGCTAGACAGAGGGGGGCGAATCTAGTAAATGCAGAACCCAGGTTAATGGGAACTCAAACAATGCAAAACCTGGCCATAGTGACACAAGGCGAAAAAATAATGGGGGAGGATGCACGCACTATGGACCCCATAAAATTGGTCAGGCTAGAATCCCCAAAGGTCTTGATCAAACCAGAACAACAAAAACAATTTTTTCAAGAAGCAGCAGAAACCTTTTCCCACTTGGGGGGAAACAAAGGAATCGAGTTACAGAAAATTCAAGAAGACAACGAAACATGGAATACTTCTGAAGCCTTAATCTAGGAGTGGTTCCATCTATTCCTGAAGATTGTTAACAATGCACCAATGCTGGAACGGCTAAAGAAAAACCTGGAAGGGGTGCTAAGATAAAACATAGGAGAAAAAGAAGGAGAAGAAGTAGACCAGAAATACATTCAGAGAATAAAGAGAAACAAACAAAGGACGGGAAAGGAATTACGAGTGAACACGAAAGTGGTAAGATTCCAGATTAAGGACACCATGCTTGATTTGGGATATGATGTCAACATCTTACCAAGGAAAACTTGGGAAGCGCTCAGGAAGCCAAGATTGACATACTCTCCTATTCAAATTCGGATGGCGAACCAGTATTTCATTGTTCCCATCGGCCGACTGGAGGAGGTTGAGGTTGACATTGCGGGGGTAAAAACATTTACGGACTTTGAAGTCATTGACATCATGGGGGATAAGGATCCGTACCAAGCACTGTTGGGAATCTATTGGGCTTTTGAAAATTATGCAGTAATTGATCTAAAGAAAGAACTGATGATCTTCGAGGACGGGGAAATCAGAGTCACTCAGCTACTCGACCCCTACCAAGGATCGAGTTATACAGAGACTGTGGATAACCAAGAAGATGCTCAGCTCTTGGACCACCTCTACCAAATGACCGCCAGAAGAAGGGAAGATTACATGAACCCGACAACAGAAGGCTCGGTAAGTTGGAGAAGTATCCAAAGCTTAGAATTAGGATCCGAACTAGCATGGGATGATTGGCAGCAAGGAGGCTACGAAACAAATACAAGGAGGTGTGCCAATGTTGCAAGAGTCAATTGGATTGGGGCCGAAATTCAGGGATACCCAATCTTGTCAGATATGAACGCTGTAAGTGTTTTCATAGCCAAGATAGAAAACACGGTGCCAGAAGGCCAGAGAGTACCCTTGATGGACATGGCATTACAATCCACATCTAAAAGATGGTGGAGTAACCATCACAATTCACTGACGCGATGGGATGAGGTGGCGGCAACAATGCAAGCCAGATTTCAAGAGGAGAAGGAGCCCAGAGGGAAGGACCCATACCAAGGGGATGCAAGCCCCAGAACCCATCTGAAGGAATGTGAAGCACAATGGAGAGATGATGGCTATCCCGAGGAACTGTGGGTGCATAGGTTTATCCACTCCCTGGACATAATTTCAAGGGCCTGGTACTTGACAGAAGAAAAGAGAAGAGGGACCCACAATTGGCAGGAAGTTGCAGAGAAATTCATACAGTGTTTCTCCTTTGAAGGAAAAACAGAGCAGGTTACACAAGCTTTGCAAGCTCTCAAGCAGGTATTGTTCTTCCTTGATAGTGGACAGATGGACGAGCAGTCACTTATATACCAAGGTATCCAACAAAAGGTGGCATGTCAAAAGATTAATAGTGAGATGGACGATGAAAATCTGGAGGATCTCAGGCACCTGTATTTTGAAGAAACATAGGGGGAGAGGGACATAAAAGAAGAACCAACTGCAGAAGGTATCCACCTCCTGCCTCTCAGAACCAAAAAGGTAAATATTGGAACAAAAGAAAGACCCAAGCTGGCGACCATTGGAGACTACTAGGATGAGAAAACAACAAAGGAAAAATTCAGTCTACTTGAGGAGTATGAGGACTTGTTTCCTTCATCCGTAGCAGATATCAAAGGCATAAAAGGAGATATGGGGGAAATGAGGATAATAATGAAACCTGATGCAAGGCCCGTGAAACATAGACCGTATCATATAAACCCAAGGGTGAAGGAAAAAGTGAAAGCAGAGATCTACAAGATGCTAAAGGCTGGACTAATATTCCCTATAGAAGAGGAAAAATGGGTAAGACCCATAGTTATACAAAGAAAAAAGGATAAATCTGAGATACGAGTCTACGTGGATTATAGAAGCTTAAACAATGCTTGTATCCATGATCCGTTCCCTACCCCATTTAGTGATGAATTTCTCGACAACGTTGCAGGGAACGAGGCATACTCATTCACCGATGGCTTCTCAGGTTACCATCAGGTGAGAATAGCAGAGGAAGACAAGAGAAAGACAACCTTCACTATATAATGGGGCTCCTTCGCATACAAGGTAGAGCTACGAAGCACGCAGTAGCACCGAAGGCCAAGAGAGCCAAGGTTGCAGAATCAAGTCCGGTGGTCGACCTCACATGAGAGGATCCACCCCGACAGTTGAGCATAGGGATACTAATCGAAGAAGAGCAGATAGTTGAGACAGAAGAAGCAAGCAGGTTGCCACCTCACACCCCCATAAACCCCTTTGATTTCCTGAACATCCGCATATCGCCACCTCGTCCAGTTCCACTACCACCCACCACCTCATCCGTCTCCCGAGAACCTCACAGCTCCGCACCATCCACCTCATCCGCCACCGTGTCTGATCCAGTTATTAGAAGAATACTCAATGGGGACCACAGGGCAGAGGTTAACTCGGGTATGGAAGTGCTACCCTCGGTCAACCCTACCATGGTCCCACAGACTACTTTTACCAACCTCATCACTCAGTTAGAGCAGACAATTGAAGACACAACTGGGCCACTACCTGAGCCTACTCCGCTCCAACCACCCAAACAAGCAGATCAAGAGGGGTGACTAGACCTAAATATGGTGGAATATGCACCCCAACAAACTCTAGCACAGTCACCTCAAGACCAGTCAGCAAGATGGGTTGCTAGTGGGCAACCACTCCAGGAGCGAAGGCCAGATCAAGGTACCGCCGGTGCCGAAAGCATGGAGACATGGGGGACAACTCAGCTGTACCATTTCATCCAAAGGGTAGCACAGAAGGCTGAGAAGCTCCAATCGGAGCTACAACAGAAATGTGAGTAGCAACAGCAACAGATAAGCATGCTTACTAAACAACGTGAGCAGCTGACAACAGAGAAAGAGCAGCTACAGGGACAGCTGGAAACAATGACCAAGGTTCTTAGGGAAGTATGGCCTGCAGTGATGACCCACGACAGTCAAATACTAGACGACGTGCAGGAAACAGATGTAGTAGGGTGGGCGATCCACCTCAGGGTGGCATATTCAAACCTCCACCATGAAAATGTAGAGCTCAAGGCGGCATTGGCAGCCTAACCCACATTGCCCAAACCAACAGTTGTGTACTTAGCACAAATATCAGAGAGACAAGGCCAAGTAACAAAGATGCAGGAAGTTCTAAGTACTGCAGCCAGAGATGCATACGACCTACTAAAGGTTCTGAAAGAATGATCAATGGCCCTCACGGTGAAGGCATAACTGATCTCGGCCCAACTGCAATAGATCTCCAAGGAAATACAGGAAGCAACGGATCCAACTAGCCTGGACCAGCTTTATGCCCAGGCGGATCTGTTAGAGGTCCAAATTCAACAAATAGAGGAGACTTCGACGGCAGCCAAACAGGCCATCTAGGAGCTTTGACAGCCCGTAAAGATCAGTGCACAAACGATGCAACAATTGGCCTCTGAGGCTGACACACAGATCCACACAGTGTTCGGTGCCATGCTGTCAAATGCCGGGGAGGAATTTGTCACAAAAATCACGGCTGAGACCGACGAGTTGATGCAAGGGTGGCAGCAGGCCATGGAAACCTTCCAAGAGCTCAAAGCTTCAGCTCTAAACAAGTTACCAGAGTTGGGGCCCTTTTTTGGACAACAAGGAGAAGGCGCGCAGCCAGAACAGGGCACAGGGTCGGGTGGACCCATGGAAGTGGAGACAACACAGGACAATTGACTCGGGGCGAGTCAAAAGGATGTGGTCGGGGCTTGTTGGGGCCCTTGTTTTGAAAATAAACAGATTTTGAGTTGCGGTGACTACGTGGCAGAACGCAACCTCAGTAGGTAGAAAGGTGTCAAGGTTGCGAAGGAGCGGAGGACAGGTGTTGCGGTTGTTACGGGAGAAAGCATAGATGATAGAGGGGTGCGGAAGGAAACAAGCAGTGAACTCCCGATGAACAGAAATAAACGAAAGACAGCTGAGCAAGAAGAAAGGAGAAACTGTCAGTCGTGCGGGTAGTAGAACAAATAGGCATCCATCCAACAAAGAGAGAGGTTAGCGTAGATGGGAATAGGCAACATAGAACCACAGGAGAGCTCTGGATGGGTTGCATTGTTCTCCTCTCTTCTGGGTTACTAAGGTTTCTCTCTGTCCCTAGGGACTTGTTGTATTTTTCTCTGTTCTATGCTCATATGTAGTTGAGCCTTGTAATAGTTCGCCTCTAACGACTGATGATTAATATGCTCAGGAGTGTTGTTCTGGATACATGATTATGAGTGTGAATGAGTGATGTTATAAGCTCCGTTTAATTTTTTTATTTATTGTTAGTTTAACTGTTATGGGATGTTATGTTATGATTTTCTAAGACTTTGTTTTGGCTTTGATTCACTTGTATGGATGTTGTGGGGATGATACCGATATTCTCCCTATCACAGTAAGGTCGCGGCACGCCTCGGGTGAGACTCTCTGCCCTTCGGAGCAGAGTGTAAATGCCGGCGTAAATATAGACTACGACGGAAAACCTTGTTGGCCCTCAGACCTGAACCTGGGTCTTCTCTGTGAGACCTGCTCCCTCGCCAATAGTCACTCTTTTGTCTGACCTCCTTTTCAGTGTTTGACCCTTTAGCTGAGTCTCTTTCTTCTTGGTTTTATCTTCTGGACTATCATCAACATTTATAATCTCATCTCTCAATTCAGGGTTAGAAATAAGCTTTCTGGTTAATCTGAGTTTGTTTTTAGGCCTGGTGTGAGGTCTTTGGATGTAGGGATTTGGAATATGCTTGTGCCTTTTACCTCCATGTATGAATCTTCTAGACTCTCCCTCTCCCTCTTCAAAATATGATTTAGTATACTCAGTATCACTGCTATCTTCATAAGAGGAGTATGAATGTATCACAAACTTCTTCCTTTTCTTGGATGAAGAGCCAATGGATGATGATAGTTGAACTAAAGTAGGCTCTTCCTCTGTAATAGCCTCTGACACTTTATTTTTTCCTTTCTTAGGTGATAGCAAGACCTGTGAGAGAGTAGATTTTCTGAATGAAGTATCACTGCTTGTTTGAGTTTCTTAAGTATTTTTGAAAACATGCTTTGATCTCGTTGCTCCAAGGTTGACTTCCTTTGAAGGGAAAATAGGATTGGAAGCTAGAACTTTAGGGTTGACTTCCTCTAGAAGTTCTTCTATCATGATGAGCACTTTCCTAGGTTTGCCTCTTAAAGAGGAAGCTGTCTCCTCCTTACTTTTTGACACAATATTTTTATAAGACATGGTATCTCTCTACTTCAATTTCCTTTTACATTGCTCCATGAATGAAATTAAGGTTTGAGGTTCTTTGGGTGAACTGTTGTTTGGTGAACTGCTGATATGGGCTTAGCTGGTTGTATTGTTGGCATAGATATAGGGTCTCTAGATTTCTTATTCAAGCTTCTTTTTTTCCTTCTAACTGATATGGAGGGAGGGTCAACTTGCAAGAAAGTTGATGAATGAATAGGGTTTGGCTGTTTATTTTCTGAGTCTCTCAGTTTTCTAGGTCTCCCTACCCTCCTTCTAGAATAGGCAGTGTTAAACCCTTCCTCTGTTATGAACTTTTGACAGGTAGTATTTTTCCTTTTCAAATGATAAGATATAAATATCTTAATCAGACCTCTATGGTATAGGTTATGTAATGAGTAACATGGGGTATTTTTTAACCTTCGATACATTGACAACAAATATCTATGGAGAAAAAAGGGTAAGTTCATTGGTTTATCACTTGAAATGTGGACTAAGAACCTCATTTTATACTTATGAACAGTCGAAAATCTCACTTCATAGGTTATGTAGTGTTGGAATAATCCGAATTTATGCAGGAGTGCAACAGAATACAGAAATAACCATAAACATAGATATGCAGCAGAAATAAGGCTTCATTTCATTAATATCAAATAACAGATATATGCTTACAAACATAATGGAAATAAAATAGCTAGGGTGCTGGTAGCGAATCTATAAGAAGATTTGTGGTGGCTACAGACCTCTGAACTATGTTACAATGAGGCTCAAGGGCCTATTTATTATGGAGAAACAATGGAGAACTCTAAACGTCCAAAAACCTAACCCTAGGAGATGAAGTGCGAAAATTGTGGGCCCCGTTTGGGTAAATTGGTGTTTCAACTTCCCGGGGACGTAACTTCGGCATACGATCTCCGTTTGACACGTATGATACATAGTTAGAAATATATATCCAAGGAATACAAATTTTGCCTAAAATATGAATTTTAGAATGGAATCATATGCACCGAACAAACGATGCCCAAAAAACATCGTTTAGGGCCTCAAAATGGCTCCGGAAGTTCAGAACCCGAAAAGCTGCTAAAAATAGTAAGTTGTGCTGCAACTTAAAAACTGAAAGAACTTATGGTGGGGGTTCAAATGGAATATGTGAGTGGCCACCAATGTCCACCTGGATCATTAAGGCCCCAAAACGGCTTCGGGAATGCAAGACCCGAAAACCTGCTAAAAATAGTAAGTTGTGATGAATGTGAAAAGCTGCAAGAATTGATGGTGTGGGTCCAAATGGAATAGGTGGGTGGCCACCGATATCCACCTGGATCATTTCTTCCTCCTTAGGAAGTAATGTTCCCCATTGCATTGAGATCCTCCATGAGATGAGGCATTTTCTGTTGTCGAAGATGTCATGGACCTACGGGCGGACATGCTGGATGCAATTAGTAAATTTGGTTTCTTTATCAGCCTCAAACAATACATGGTGGATTCTGCCTATGTAGTCACATGAGCTATGGAAATATCAGGAAGCAGTGTGTCAGGGGTTAGATCAATGGAGTGCTTGTCCTGACAGTGTAGAGGAACCTTTGTGAGTGAGGAGAAAATTTCCTCATATTCCTCCATGACTTTGTCCATCTACTGCAGCCATGCAGGGGAGCCCTGTTTCAAGGTTGTGGCCACAATATTATTCTTTCCCTGTGAGCGAGTTGTAAGGAAAATAAATTTATTGGTTTGGGAAAAAATCTTACTATGTTGTTTTGCAGTAGTCAAAGAGATGACAAGAGGCAGTACTACCTTTGGTATCATGTACAATTTATTTCCCAAAGTAATAACAACAACATGAGGCCTAGAATAATACACAGCATGTCGCCTCCACAAGTATGGTTGGCCCAATAATACATCATCTACATAAAGAGGAGAAACATCACACAATACCTCATCTGTGAATGGCTTGATATTGTACGGAAGGCAGCACTGCTGGCGGATGCGAAGATCTCTCCCTGGGTGGAGCCATCCGATGATATGCGACCGCGGGTGTGCTATGGTCAGTAGGCTGAGCCGCTTCACGACCTCTGCTGAAATGAGGTTATTTTGGCTTCTGCTATCGACAATAAATTACAGTGGAGAACCCTACACCCACATCTACGAATGGAAGAGGCGCTCCCCCTCCTGTGGATCCTCTGGATCCTCCCTCTGGATCTTGGTGGTGGCAACAATGGCATTAGGATCCGCATCAATGATTTGCTTCCCTTTGACATTGCCTTTGTCTGGTTTTGACTCAGGATCAGAAAATGCATCTGATTCGGGTGCCTTTAGTTCAGCCACCAATGACTATTTGGCCTGACACTCGTTTGTGCTGTGAGTGGGGCTGTTATGAAATTCACACCACTTCCCTGTGTCCTTCTTTGGATTTGTGGTGTTGTTATGAGTTGCTCTGCTTTGGCCTTGCCCCTTGTTCTTCAGTTCGGGGGAACCTTTTGGATTATCATATCCAAAGTCTCGCTTCTTCTGCTTAAATTTCTGCTCGATCTTGCCAACGTAGCGATATGCCGTGCCAAGCGATGTAATGTTGAGGAACTCCATTTCCTCCTGAATGTGTTTGTGCAGACATCTGCAGTACTTGAGCACCAAATGTCTCTCTGAATATTTAATACCAAACTTTGTGTACAGGGTATGGAATAGATTCGTCAGTTCGTGCACATCTTGATCTCTTTGTTGCCGCAACGTGGTCCATTGGATGTATTTTTCCTCATAGCTCCCCACGGGGTAATATTGTTCCTTGATGCCGTCTCGAAACAAATTCCAAGTGGGTGTGGCCGAGAATAGAGAGGGTTCCCCTTCGTCCTCTTTCTCACAGTAGGTTTCCCACCAGTCTTTGACATGGGGGGAGGCTTTGAGGAGTGAAAAAATAATCTTTTCTCAGTAAGAGAAATCACGGACCGAGAAATACCCTTCCAGCAAATTCAACTATCTATCTACGACGTTTGCATCTATTTGGCCTTCAAATATAGGAATGTCAAATTTTACCTGTACCTTGAAGGGAGTGGCGCCTATAGAGTGGTTGTTGGATGCAAATGTGCCTTAGGTGGGTAGTCGTTGAAGGATCTGAGAAACGTTATCCATCATCGCGTTCCTTTATTTCTCGAGGGCCTCCTCGAGCAATATTTTGATAGGATCTCTTGCTCCCTCATCTTTCTTTTCTTCCTCCATGGGAGGTCGTCGGGGTTTGTGAGGTTGATCTTGCAGGGGTTCAACCAGATCGAGCCCTAAATCCTTATACCCTGACCATGTTGGGGACATGCAAAGAAAAACAAAGAAAGAGAAAACCACTCTGATACCACTAATCCGGATTTATGCAGGAATGCAATAGAATACAAAAATAACCATAAACATGTTGATCAGCGGTTGTCATTGTTGTCAACCCAAGCAGCACCAGGGGCTAACCAAATATTGAATGGGAATTTTGACCTACTAAATTAATATATTCTGGGTCAATAATTCTTTTGATGGTTTCTACTTGTCGAGATGTTTCTGTTGATATATGGCACGCCATGTAATTCTTCACGGTTTGAGAGATATTCATGTTTGAAGTTTGTACCCCCAGTTAGTGAGCTAAAACCCCATGGGGTTGGGGCATGGGTCATTGAAAAGTCATAATTAATATTTTTTAAGCTCCTAAAATCCCTCCCACGTTCACTTGTTGAAGCCCCTCTCAACTTAAGCATTTATATAAATTGTGATCTTCATTTCCTCCTTAGGCAAGGGATTCGGCCATCTGAAACAGGTCATCATGGAATTTTTGCTCTAAAATTTTTTCTACGAAGGTTAAGAAGCTGAAATTTTTATGAGGTAAAGCCAAAATCCTGAGGAAGCTTCTGTAAAAATTTCAGATCAAGGTGCACAATATTTTTGGAGATATGACCTGTGGAAATCAAGATTTTTGCAGGCTCTTGAAATTCATCTCAAAGAAGTGACCTTGGTAAATTATTCATAACTCTCTCTCTGAGTATCGGATTGGAATTCTGTAAAAATTGGAAGATATTTCACAGTCTATGATTTTTCCTCTATCAATTTCAGAGCCAAATGAAGAAAAAGTGACACGTGGCACGCCGCACAAGTGCGCTATGCTGAAACAGTCCATAATTAGGGCATTTTGAGAGATTGGGTATAACTCTCTCTTGAAGAATCCAAATTGGGTCAGACCCGTGGCATTGGAAAGATGACTCAGAGGACTACTACAAGACTGAAAATTAGATATTGAGGATCTGAAATAACATAGATACACCAGATTAAATATCGAGCTCCTAGAAGGCAAGAAAAAGCTAGATCATGTGTTGTCAAGGGTTGCAAAGGACCAGAATTTCTACGGCAGAAAAGAAAAGCAAGGTGCAACAGAGGGTAGCATGACAAGAGCAGCAACCAAGGTGCATAACAGTAGCAAGAAGTTCATCATATGAAGTCTTCAAGTGGGAAGCACTCCATACAATCATTGTAAAGGTATCATTGTACTAAGTCATTGTAAATACATTATTGTAAAAATTGTACTAGTGTCTATCTGCCAAGGGTTGAAGAGGCAGTGTTGGGAGGTCTAGGATCATCATTAGGTGGTTGTGTCAAAGTTTGGGTTATGGTCTAGTATATCTTCTTCTTCTATATCATTCTATATCATTGTAAAGTGGACCATTTTCCCTGGTACGGGAGTCCATTCTTCTTTTATTCTTCTATAGGGTGGTAGGGTGGTGCTAGGGTGAGTTGTAGCTCATTGGGTGTTGGGACATCCATTCCGTTGACTACTGAAGAATCTCGAGCGTTGGAGAGTCCATCCAGTGGGAGCTGGAGAAGAATGCTTTTCTATATTCTTGGAAGTTGGAGCTTTATTTTCAATTGGAGTTGAATATTAAAGAATTATTAGAAAAGCATTAGGTGGTTTTTGTCCTGGAGTGGGTTTCCACCTTAAAAATTGTGTGCATTTGTGTTCCTCTTGTTTGCTGCTATCATTGTACAAACACTAATAATAATTGAAGATTAACTAATGCTCTAATTGAAAGGAATACTTATTCACCCCCCCCCCCTCTCAGTATTTCCAACAAAACATAGAGATGCAATGGAAATAAGGCTTCATTTCATTAATATCAAATAACAGAAATATGCTTGCAAACATAATGGAAATAAAATAGCTAGGGTGCTGGTAGTGAATCTCTAAGAAGAGATGTGGCGGCTATAGATCTCTGAACTGTGTTACAATGAGGCTCGAGGGCCTATTTATTATGGAGAAACAATGGAGAAATCTAAATGTCCAAAAACCTAACCCTAGGAGATGAAGCGCCAAAACTGTGGGCCCCGTTTGGGTAAATTGGTGTTTCAACTTCCCGGGGACGTAACTTTGGCATACGATATCCATTTGACGCGTATGATACATCGTTAGAAATATCTATCCGAGGAATACAACTATTTTCACAAATATCAATTCCAAAATAGAATTATATTCGCCAGAAAAACAATGCCCAAAAAACGTCGTTTAGGGCCTCAAACGGCTCCGGAAGTTGAGGACCCGAAAAATTGCTAAAAATAGTAAGTTGTGCTGCAACTTAAAAACTGAAAGAATTGGATGTGGGTACCAATTTTTTACACATTTTATTTTGCACTCTAAAAAAAGTTTGCATCTAGAAATCTTGTGAGGGGATTAAAAATTCGAAAGAAAAACGGTGGAATTTTTTTTCGCGCTCTGCAATTCCTGATCGAAGGAGATAGGTTTGAATCTGGTTTGCTTGGCGCAGCGTTCTGGGCTGCTGGAGCGGCGCCCAGGCTCAGATCCAAAGGAGTTTTTCTGCCTCTGCTTGGCGCATTGTTGCAGGGTTCGATCTTTCTCTGATTGATTTGATGTTGCCCTATCCGGGGGCAGTCTTCCGCCCCCCCTGCTCTGCCTCCTCGTGCTTAGAGCGATGATGGCTGTTCCAGAGTGACTGTGTCTCTTGCGCCTCTCTGCTCGGCCTGCCCAGTAGGAGATCGAATCATGGATGTTGATGGGGTGTCTGCTCCCCCTCCTCTGCCTCCAGAGGTTCTGGCCTTCAAATCACTAGTTGCTTCTGGCCCAAAGCGCCCTCCTTCTGCGTCTCTGCAGAGGTTTGTTAAGAAGATGGATTCTATCCCATCAATGGCTCTCCCCGAAGAAGACACTTGCAAAGCGGCACTGAACCTAGCTGAAAGAGGCCTCATAGGCCAGTTTACAGACCTCTGGCCTTCGCCAAAATCGGTCGAAGAGTGGAAACAAAGAAACTGGAAGCCTCTCATCAAAGAAGGAGTCAAAAGTTACTTCGTAGGTAAGGGTTTCTTTGTTTTTGTCGTCGAAAACCCCGACGATAAAGGATTAATCTTCAGAAATGGACCTTACTTCATGGGCCCCCAGGGCCTTTACCTAAACAAATGGTCTCCTGATTTTGACCCCACTCAGGACGTACCCTCGGCTGTCCCGGTTTGGGTAAGGCTTCCCCACTTGCCTCTTCACTGTTGGAACCACAAAACACTCCAGATCATAGGGAATGCTTTGGGAAAATACATAGACCAAGCTGCTAGGAAGGACCAATACTCCTGTGCATGCATCTGCGTCGAAGTGGATCTGGAAGAAGGGCTACCGGAAGCAATTAAACTTACAGTAGCTGGTTGGACGTATGTACAAGAGTTGGACTACGAGCAGCTACCATTCAAGTGCAGACATTGCCACGGACACGGTCATTTTGCAAAGCACTGCAAGAAGAAGGCGGAGGAACAAGTGGACAAACAAAACGGGGATCAATGGACCCTAGTTCAGAAAAATGCAAACTCAAAAAGAGGTACAGGAAAAGGCAACAAGAATGGAGAAACTAGCAGATCCAAAATAAACCTAGTAGAGGAAGCAAATCCAAATGGGACAGAGAGTGCTCAACAGACTCATCAAGTTAACTCAACACAGGAGAATGAGGAGCAGGAAGAAACTCCACCTACAAACAAAGAGGGAGAGGAAGCAACTCAGAGTGACACCAATCAAGGCAGCCCCACCAACCTATCATATGCGGATATAGCAAGGAAAAAACCAATGGAGAGCTCGGATTCATCGGAGGATGAAACCTTCGAGCGCCCATCAAAAAAAGCGGGAAGGAAATCCAGAAAGGAAAAGAGGGAGGAGGAGGCAGAAAGACTCAAAACACAAGGAAGTCAGCCCACAATAGAAATGTCTATCGGGCGAAATACCAGACCAAGGCCCTCCAAGGGAGGCCACATCCATCAAAATAATAAATAATGAAGCTAGTCTCTTGGAACTGTAGAGGACTGGGGAATCCCTCCAAAATCGAGGCTGTTAAAGACCTTTTGAAAGCTGAGCCCTCAGACATTCTCATGCTCCAAGAGACAAAAATAGAAGGGCAGGCCCTTCTAGAGATCAGTAGAACAAAGTGACATAAAAGAACAAGCAAAGCAGTCAGTGCAAGGGGTACATCCGGGGGGTTGGCTACTCTTTGGACTGAAGATCTTTTCCAGCTGAATAACTCCCATGAAACTCAGCATTGGATCTTCACGAAGTTGAAACACAAAGCAAGTAAGTTATTTGTCTCTCTTTTCAATCTTTATGTCCCAGTTTCTTATACTGAAAAAAGAGAATGCTGGAACAGTCTTTCTGCCTTTTTAGAATTATCCTCCCCCACCAATATCATTATAGCAGGTGATCTAAATATAGTAATGAAAACAAAAGAGAAGAGGGGGGGAATTTGCAGCAGAGACCCCATGCTGCCCATGGTGGAGGAGCTCTCTCAGAGCTGGGATCTGTTGGATTTTAACCCAGTTCATGGCATATACACCTGGTCCAATAATCGATCTGGATCAGATCACATCTCTGCTCGTCTAGACCGCTTCCTGGTGCAAAGCTCCATTATGATGAAAAAAAAAATCATAGTCACAAAATTTTTACCCAAACTTACTTCCGATCACAAGCCAATTCAGCTCCTCCTGGAAGAGGAAGAAGACCTTGGACCCATACCTTTTCGATTCAGTCCACTATGGATTGAAAGAGAGGGTTTCTTAGACACAGTGAAAGAAGCGTGGTCTAAACCCATCAATGGATCCACCAGTTATGTTTGGGAGCAAAAGTTGAAAGCTACAAAACTTGCCTTGAAAGAATGGATTAAGAAACCAGCCTATGCTCCTCCTGAAAAAATAAAAGAGGCAGTTTAATCACTGCAAACCCTGCAAACTGACATGGAAAGTAAAGAAATCACAACAGAATTGTTGGAAACAGAAATACAAGCTCAACGAACAGCATATCAATCTTTCAGAAAGGAAGAAGAATATTGGAGAATTAAATCTAGAAGCCTGTGGTTAAAGGCTGGGGATAGGAATACAACTTTCTTCCACAGGCAGTACAGAGCAAGACTGTCAGGGAATTATATAGCAGAAATCAAAACAGCAGAAGGTCAAGTCTGCAAAGGATACAACCAAGTCAAAGCAGCTGCTGAAGCCCACTTCAAGAATCTATACAGTGCAGATGTTCAAGGTAATGATGAGGAAACTGCTGATTTTCTCTCAAACATTCCCACACTAATCAACCCTGAAGATAATGCAACCCTTTGTAGACCCATAATGGAGGAGGAAATCTAAATGTAATATTGGCCATGGAGGCAGACAAGGCACCCGGGCCTGATGGATTCACAATCCATTTCTATAAAGTTTGCTGGCATATAATAAAGGCATACCTTCAGAAAATGATAAGAGGATTTATGACAAAAGCCAAGTTAGGTGGAGGAACCAACTCCACTTACTTAGCTCTAATCCCCAAAGATACCAACCCTGAAACTTTTTCTAGATTCAGACCTATCTCGTTGTGCAATGCGTCCTATAAAATTCTGGCTAAGCTGTTAGCAAATAGAATTAAACCACTGCTAAAAAGGGTGATCTCAAGTTCCCAAAGTGGCTTTGTGGAAGGAAGGCATATCCTGGATAATGTAATCCAGATCCAGGAGACAATTCACTCCAGCAGACAGCGGAAAGAGAAAGGAATGGTGATAAAATTAGACATGGAAAATGCGTTTGATAGAGTTAACCGAACTTTTCTCAGCAAAGTTCTTCTTTCCTTTGGCTTTTCGCCCTCTTTTTTGCATCTCATCAAAGCCTGCATTGACAATCCGTGGATTTCCCCCCTAGTCAACGGTCGACCAACAAACTTTTTCCAAGCCAAGAGAGGCATTAGACAGGGATGCCCTCTCTCCCCCTATCTGTACATTCTAATGGCTGACTCCTTAAGCCGAAAGCTCAATTCAGAAAGAGTCACTGGTAACATTCCGGGCCTCAAAACATCAACAGGAGCTGAGCCCACGAATCATGCACTTTTTGCAGATGATTCTCTCCTTCTAGGTGGTGCCTCCACTAGAATTGCTCGTGCTTTTGACACCGTCCTCAGAAATTATTGCAGAGTCTCTGGAGCAGCAGTGAATGAAAGTAAGAGTGAAGTTTTTACTTGGAATATTGATCAGCAAGAACTTGCTGGCATAACTTCACTTCTTGGGTTTAAAGGAAAATCAAACTGGGATAGATTCAATTACCTCGGTCTCCCCATTATATCTGGAATCAATAAAAGAGCATTATGGAGTGAAATAATTGCAAAAATTAAATCAAATATTGCAGCATGGGGAGGTTTCTGGTTGACCAAGGGAGGCAAAGTTATCTTGATCAATTCAGTGCTGTCAGCGCTTCCAATCTTCCAGGCTGCTTTCCTTTTGGCACCTAGAAACGTCATGGAGCAGATCTCCAAACTTCTAAGGGATTTTTTGTGGCAGGGAGGGAAAGGTAACGAAAACAAATTGCATCTGGTGAACTGGGATGTTGTCAAAAGGCCGAAGGAGGAGGGGGGACTGCAAATTAAAGATCCCCAGCTCGTTAACTTAGCTTTGGGAGGTAAAATCTTGTGGAAATTGATCCACGACCCCACTCACCCAGTTTGCAACACTCTGCGGTCAAAGTATGGCGTCAATAAAGACCTCAGCAACGTGGAAGGTAAGTCCAAAGACAACATCATGCAAGTTTGGAGTTTATGTTGTAAAAGCAATAAACATTTCATAAAAAAATTATACAGAATCCCAGGCAGCGGCAAACACATTCATCTGTGGAAGGACAGTATCATGGGGAACGCCCCTCTGGAAGATCACATGAATATTACAGAACTTAGAACGTGGCTGGAGAGTGCTGGAGTCAAAAGTCTTTACGATCTTTCAAAATGGAGCCAGCGTGGGGAATGGGCGGGTTGGGATCTTCATGGAGTCCCGGACAGATTAGCGTATCAACAATCATTGCTGGAAGATCACCTTGTGGACGCAGCCCCTATTCATAGAGCCACAAAAGACAGTTGGGGATGGGGAAAATCTGGCGTTTACTCCACAGCAGAAGGTTATAGAGCACTGCAGGTTCCAAAAATTAGTAATCACAAGCCTGCTTTCTGGAAAAATGTTTGGGATTCTTTCGCCACTCCAAAAGTGAATTTTTTTTGCTGGACACTGATTCATAACAAAATCCTTACAAGCGACAATCTGGAGAAAAGGAATATTATAGGCCCTCATGGATGTGTGATGTGCAATAGCAATTCAGAAACTGTCCAGCATCTCTTTATGGGTTGCAGCGTTGCAAAAGAAGTCTGGGGGCTCATCTTAAAGGACTTGCAAATCCCTGCCCCTTTTTTTAACTCTGCAGCTGATCTCTTCGCTTCTTGGAGGCAACTCTACCCCCATCAAATCCCCCAACAATCACTCTGGAGCAGAATCTGGACAGCGCTTCCCAAGTATGTATGTTAGCAGTTATGGCTGGCTCGTAACAAGCAGATCTTCAAAGAGGTTCGGCAAACTCCGATACAAATTGTTGCAAAAGCCAAGGCTTTTCTGATGGATTCCGCCCAACAACAGTATATAAAAGAAGACCCTCTTCTTCTGCCAGAAGAAAAGATGTGGTTAGGTGCACTTGTGCCCTATCCGAGCAGAAACTTCCCTACACCACAAAGAGGCAATCCGGAATGGCGCCTAAGAGAGAAAGAGGAATTCTTTCAAAGCTGGTGGCGGTCTCAAAATATATCCTCAATCTTCTTTGATGGGGTGTCTAAAGGGAATCCAGGGGCAACGAGTGCAGGGGGAGTTATCCACTCTAAGGACGGTCATTCTAAAGACACCTTCTATTGGGGATTAGGTCAGAAGTCAAACAATCAAGCTGAGCTTCTCGGGCTTCTTAAAGCTTGCCAAATTGCAAGAGACAAAGGTGTTAAAAATCTGCAAGTATTCGGAGATTCAGAGCTAATAATAAAAAATTTAAACATGGGTGCTCGATTCAATAATCCTAGCCTCAACAAAACTTTGGATAGACTGAAAAGAGTTCTCCAATACTTCGACAGCTGCAAATTCTATCATATACTCAGAAATTTAAACAGTGAAGCGGATCAAATGGCAAACAAAGGCAGTCTTCTCATAAAAGGGATTATTTTTGTTAACAACGAAAGTTATGTTCAAATGCCCTGATTCTTGTAATTGAGGAAAAGCAGCAGAGTTCAGAAATCTGCATTGTATTTGGGGATTGTTGGGAACAGACCCATCTGTTTTCAGATAAAAAAAAAAAAAAACATATAAACGTTTCAGTTAAAAAAAAAAAAAAAACTGAAAGAACTGATGGTGGGGGTTAAAATGGAATAGGTGGGTGGCCACCAATGTCCACCTGGATCATTAAGGCCCCAAAACGGCCCTGGGAATGCTGGACCCAAAAACGTGCTAAAAATAGTTTGTGCTGAATGTGAAAAGCTGCAAGAATTGATGGTGCGGGTCCAAATGGAATAGGTGGGTGGCCACCGATATCCACCTGGATCATGGACAATAGTGATAACATGTTTCCATTCAGGTTTGAAGTAAGAGATGTGTATGGTTTGAGTCCACCCAATTTTCTCATGTTCAGGCTTCAATTAAACATTTGCATCAACCTTAAGAAGAGTTTTATTTTTTTTTATCCCAAGACTCACCTATTGCAGAAGTCTAGTTGCTCTGGAAATGATGGTTTCCATGATTTTGAAGATTTGAGATCCAATTTTAACCTTCTCGCCATCAAAGGTCTCTGCAAATTCTTGAGCGACAACCACATTCTCACCAGAAAATTTCTTTAAAAATTTATACCAACCGGCTGCCTTGAACACAACTTTAGCTCAACTATCCACAAAGCGGGTGTTCGCTGGCTCTGACCTATTTACCTTTCATCATTTTCCCATATTTCACTTGCTAACACTATCCTCCAAAACAACTATAAAATGAGGATTAACCTCAAAACCCTACTTACTGACACTTGTTAACCTTAACCTTCACCACAGCTGTGAAACAAGGGCTAGTTCACCAAGAAACCTTATCTGCTAGAAACTGTAACGAATGATTTTGAAATGAAAAATGAAGATATGTCATTGCAGTTGTCAAAGAAGCAGATGAAAAGAGGTGATACATGCCATATGACTCGGTAAACAAGAATGACACGAATCATAGTAATAATTTAAAACCATTGCTACTTAACCAACTCAATCACTTATTTTCATTATTGCTACTCTTACTTATGCTTGTGAAACCTATACCTTTTAGTACGTAGCAATATAGTGGCATAACCTTAGCATAAAATGATCACCTTTTAATTCATCTCTTAAATGAAGAAAATGAATACCCTTCAGATATGCAACACCTTATAATTCAACGTTTTATTAATCTTAAAATAGCAATGCTATATTTAGTTAAATAATATTTCCTATGATCCTTTGTATAAATTTGCAGGAAATTACTACCCTTCTAAAAAGACTGCTTTTCTGTGAAACCATAGCTTCTAAAAAATGATAGTTGTATTTCATGGAAAGAACAACTAATGTTTTTGTTATTCTTAACAAAATTCATGATCTTAACACTCTGTTTCTGACCTTGGAAAGGAAATGACGGTGAAAGAATAAGACTCTTTTTCAGATGGAAACCTATGACTTCAACCACTAAAATTACTTAAAAGAGCTATTTCGAAAGGACTCTACCCTATCAATTCTATAACAGAAACAGAGTATTTGACTCAGAACTCCTTTGGAATTTTATTACAAAGTAACAAATACTCATAGATTTTAATCATCCAAGGTTCTTCACCATGAGTTAGGAGACACAAGAGGATCAACGGAAGAACTTTACAATGATGACCAGACTTAAAATTAAAAAAAAAAGAATTTAGTGCTAACAGGGTCCACATATTTGCATCTTGAATCGGCTATGGGCTGGTCACTTCTATGACCGGGATCACCATTTTTACAATTGCATGGTGACACAACTAGGGAAGGCCCAGAGGGGTCTTCCAAGATCTTCACCTATGCGATCATCTTATGCAGTATTATGTATGATAAGGTGGTGATGCTCAAACCTTTTGTTCTAGTGCCCCTGGGTCCTCCTAGGGATCCCCGGATGTGGCGGTGGGCACCTGTGATGCCCCGTGGTGGAGGAAGGGAGGTTGGTCGCTATTGGGATGCGACCATTGAGGTGTGGTTCTAGGAAAAACCACAAATGTTTCTAGATTACCCATACTCGACGATGGAGTTCCAGGGGGGCCCGGATATGGGTCTTCCTATCGGTTACGCATGGGGTTTAGCAGGTACGACCTTTGATGTTATTCTGCATTTTTTTAGGATTTAATTATTCGTAGATTTATATGTCGTTTATGGTAACATTGACACTATTTTTTGTCTCTCTTGCAGACGTGGGTGCGGCGGGGTGTCCTACTGCCCTCTTGGTGGGACATCAGCCATTGAGGTGGTTCACAGGTGGGGCTGGTCAGACCTAGGTTGGGGGGGAGGGAAGTGTTGGGGGCCCTTCAGGGGAGGGAGGCATTGCTGCAGCTGCCGGAGGGGATGCTGCCCTCCTTGCCCGCACTGAGGCGGTTGAGGCTTGTGTAGTGGTGGTTGAGGAGCAGTTGGCTACTACTGACCTTAGGGTGCTGGTGGCAGAGGCTCAAACTGAGGATGTGGATGCTCATGCAGTTTATCTACCTGATTCACGGAGTTGGTTAGAAAGATTGACCCAGGTTATGTCGACCCGAGGATTTTTTGATGATCTGGACGATGTATGGCTCGAGACAATGATGGCTTGAGAGAGGGCACATTGCCCGTCTTTGCACCGTGCGACACTTACAGTTTTGGCTGTTGCACCTATACTGGCACCAAGTGCAGCTGTGTGTCCAGAGGACCCACTAGGCGGGGCTTAGCCTTAGGGATATTTGTATGCTTAGGGAAAGTTCCCATTATGAGGACGCTTCCCTACTATGATGGCATGTAGATATAGTTTTTAACTGACATTATGGATAGGGACATGACTTGTATACTGGGAATCATATATTTTTTGATGTATATATGAGAGAAGTATATTTTTTGCAGCTCTTTTGATGTGTCTATGTCTATTATTTGTGTTTATTGATGGATTTTATGTGCCTATGATGGATATTTATGTTTTTATGTTTTTCTTGTTTGTGGATGATGGTTTATACGAGATGCATTCTAGTCTAGGATTTTTTTAGGTAGGTGATCATATGTCTGCTTTTAATTTCTTGGTACATGTGTAAATGTAATATGATCAAAATGGTGACTTAATCATCGTGCATGCAAGTACTTCCTAAATAGGTGTGAAATTTGTACTTAAAAATCTTGTTTAACTGCGATACCACTAGCTGGGAATCAAGATAGACATGTAAATGGTGAATGCCTTGGTTGGAGGCATCACTCAACATCCCAATGACTGCATCATATTTTTCTTGATTATTGGTAGCTTATCGGATGCATACTCCGTTGGTGAGGAACGGTGATCAGTCAGGATAGTATATGGTCTATGCGGCTGCTGCTAGATTTTGTGACCATCTTGAGGCTCCATCAACAAATCCAAAATAGTGGATGGGGGGAGAATCCATCTGTGACACCGGATCATTTTTTAGAACAGGTCCTCAATGATTGTGATCATCTCAAAAAATTATGCTACATGCATCTTATCTCTAAGGCTGAGACTTCTTGCCCTTATGGATGAATTTTTTTGAGGTTGAGCCCAATGATGGGGTTAGCTAGGCATGTACCGTTGGGCTCTGACAAGATGTATTCTCCCTTGAGGAGGCAATGTTTTATGATGTAAGGACTTTTCCATAATGTTTCAAACTTCCAGGGTCCTAAGGCCTCTTTTGTAACATTGTAGCGGAGGACTAAATCCCCCTTTGAAAATGAGCTAGGGGTGATGTTGCAGTTGAATGATGCTTTTACCCATTCTTTCTGTGCCTCATTATGTTGGAGCGACTCTCGTTGATTTTTGTCGACGAATTGTAACTGTACCAACCGATTTTCTAAAGGTTGGGTATCATCGAGGAGTTTGATGGTTGCGTGTAAGTTGGGGATTTTGCGTTCAATGGGAATCACGACTTCTACTCCGTACACTAGTTTGAAAGTTGTGAATCTCGTTGAGGTTTTAACTATCGTGCAATATGCCCACAGGGATGAAAAAACCATATGGTTCCAATTTGTTTTATGGTTATTAACCATACGATGTAACATTCTTTTGAGTACTTTGTTAACATATTATACCTGTCCATTGGACTGTGGGTAGTATGGTGACACAAATTCATGTGTGAATCCTAGGTGATGAGACAACTCCTGGAATATTTCATTTTTGAAATGCTTTCCATGATCAGAGACTAATTCCTTAGGCACACCGAATCGTGTGATGACATAGTTGAAGAGAAACTATGTTTGGGTTTCCGCTGTGTTGTCATATGTGGGCATGGCTTCCGCCCACTTGGTAAATTAGTTGATGGCTACAATGATGTATTTGTAGTTACCATACGCCACAGGGTTGATATTCATAAATTCAATTCCCCATTTGCAAAAGGGACCGGATACAATGACCGGGTGTAGAGGAGCGAGAGGTGCTCTTGCCTTCTGGGTGAAGCATTGGCATCGCTCACACCATTTGACTACTTGAATACAATAGTGGAATAGGGTGGGCTAGAAATAACCTGCCTATAGGATTTTGTGGGCAGTAGCCATCCCTGAGAGGTGGCCACTGCAAGCCCCACTATGACAATCATTTAGGGCTTGTTCATCTTGGTCATGCATGAGGTAGTGGCGTAAAATAGTGTCAACTCCACGTTAATAAAGGATGTCCCCCATGAGGTATCGGGGGGCCTGGTGGCATATGGGCCTTCGGTTGTCATGTGTGAGCTTTGTCTTGAAATTTTGGGTTCGTAAGAATAGGAGGATATCGTCGTACCAAGGATCTTTAGTCGTCACTAGAAATAGATGTTCATCTGGTAGTGAGTCATTAACTGGGGATCCTTTAGTCAGACTTGGGAGGTCAGTGATCAAATCAGCTGAGATTAAAGATATTTTTCTCTTGGGGGAGCTAAAATTTAGGTTGAATTCAAGTAGTATGACTACCCATCGATCATATTAGTGGTTCATCAGACATCGAGTTAGCTATTATGACTGTTGTAGTCCGCGAGATGATGTAATGTCGAAATTTTTGTACTGCGTGTATAAGGGCTAGGGAAATTTTTTCTTTAGGGTCATATCTTAAAGTGGGGCCAGATAAATTCTTACTGATGTAATAGATTACATGTTATTTACTATCTGGTCCATCTTGGACTAACACCATAGCTATGGAAGTGTCTGATGCTAATAGGTATAAGGTGTAGTCTTTGTCATAATTTGGTGGATTGATCAAAGGGGTTGAAGACAATGTGTCTTTTATCACCTCAAATGATTATTGAGCCTGATCATCCCATTTAAATGGTATATCTTGATGGAGTAGGCGTAGGAATCCTTGTGCTCAAGTGGCGTAATCTGGGACAAAGAATCTCAAGAAGTTGGCTTTCCCCTGTAAGCTTTGAAGTTTCTTGAGCGTTTTAGGTGGTGGCACCTCTTTGATGGCCTAGACCTTGAGGGGGTCCACTTTGATCCCTTTTTGGGATACAATGAACCCTAATAGTCTTCCTGCATTAACGCAAAAGATGCACTTGAGAGGGTTCAAGCGTAGGTTGTAGTTTCGACACCGTTGGTATACCAACTGTAAATCCTCTAGATGATCACTTCATTTCTTGGATCGTACGGTGAGGTCATCCAAGTAGGCTAATATGAGGTGGGCCAATTCATGGAAGATATAATTCATGGCCCACTGGAAGGTGGCTCCGGTGTTTTTAAGACCGAACGACATAACCTGGTACGTGAATGTGCCCCAAGGGGTAGTGAATGTTGTCTTGTACCGATCTGTGTGTCGGATTGGAATTTGATTGTACCCTAAGAATATTTCCATCAAGGACAAGGCCTCATAACCATCGCAAGAATATATGACTTGATCGATAAATGGGGTAGGCTAGTTTTCCTTGGGACAAGCTTTGTTCAAATATCGGAAATCGGTGCAGACTCGAATGTTGCCATGTTTTTTGTAATATCCCTTTTTCAAGAGTATCAAGAATCTATTCCAGAGATTGACTGCAGGGGAATTTACTGGATATGTCACCTTTGAAAAAGGATGAGATCCAGAGGCTACCTGGCCATCTGCAGACTCTATCTATAGAGCTTGAAATACTTCTCCTTCAGGGATCCAGCAATACATAAACATGAGCTGGAAAATAGCAGTGAATGGATTAAAACCAAAATGCCGGAAGATCTACATAACCCTTACATTAGATAATAGAAACAAATAAATGTATACAAGTACTTGAGGAAATGATCTCTCAAGCTAGACAATGAAACATGTACATGAAATATGGAGAAATACTGCTATATAAAAGAGGCACTGGATATGATTGCGCAATCCTTGAGGAGGAATTGCTGCAAAATGTCAATAATACAAATATGTGAAAATAATGGCTCAAATAAAGAAGGGGGAGAAATATCTCAACCCCTGGAAACATATAATACACAATCCTTAGAAGGATTGGTTGAAATACATACAAAATGGAAAATCTGCAGAAATGCAGGAGTTGCTGGGCAGCAGCAGCAACTCAGAAATAGAACAGGATGTAGATAGCTGATGATGCTGCAATAAGTGGCTAAATCTCATCCAATGGATCTCTAGAATGAAATGCTGATCCTCTCACCTAAGATCTCACCCTCCAGATATGTGGAGCAAGTCTCCACTGCAAACACACTCAGAAATAACGTAGTCTAGAGAAGGGACTGCGCTGTTGGTGAAGAGAAATGGTTGGCCTTGATGCTAAAGTCTGCAATAAGCTCCAGGATATCTCCAATCTGATATATCAAAGGAAAGAAAGGCTCCTCCTCTGAAAATAACTGATGGAAGTGATGTAGTGAACCCTCACTGCAACACCCAACAACACAACATTAATCTGCTACAGAAATAACGCTGTATCGATGGAGGATTCTTGGCCTCAAGCCTGGATATGAGGAAAATCTGAGTAATCCCTCAAGAGACCTCTCAAGAAGGTGGAAGAATCCTAAACAGGAATTTCTCCCGGCAATTCTTTCTAAACAACAGAGAATGCACAATTGTCTGAATAGACAATGAATTCAATCATCCATAGCATGAATAAAAATTGTTTCCTTTCCCCTTTTATACAATGAAATCTTTCTCTCCATGGGCCCCATCCATTAGGGTTTCCTCCACCAAATATCCTCTTCCTCATTCACACTGCGTTGTCTTCTAAAGTAAGCCACTCCTCCTATGGCAGCACTGTTGACTTGGTCAAACAGGACCTTGTCGCCATGCATTTGCCCCTTTTCACACTTGGGGGTGCAAAATGAAGCTATTCTAATGATCCCTTTCAAATTATGAGGGATTTTATTCATGTTTTCCATAAGCATGGGCCTCCTAACCCATTTATTTAGCTGCAATATGATAAAATCAAAATTTTAATGTTCCTTTTAGCCATGTGCTAAAATGGGAACATTACAGTCCTCCCCTCCCAAATGTTGCTTGTCCTCAAGCAACTGCAAGGATAGAATTGAAGAATCTCCACCCAAGGCATGGAGTCTGAAATATGTTGAGGAACATATTCCTCATGTATATCCTCCATCCCCCAAGAAATCATCCATACAAAATGAGTTACCCTCCAACATGGAAATTCCTGACAATCATCTTCCACCTTTGGCTCCCACAATGTAGGTGGGCTGAAAATATGATCTTGGTAGACAAAATAGCCTACCCCACGTTTTCCTCCTCTCCACTTAGGATAAGTGTAGAGTATATGCTGATATTGGGCTGCAACAATGTTTCCCTCAAGTGGAAAAATGAAGACTAGACCTCCAAGGATCTCTTCTCCAGCGTTATGAAACATGCTGTCCCAAATCATCTCATATGTGATGAGTTGGTAGTCACCACCATATGGCATCCAATCAATCATATGGCTCACCTCAAATGGAAAAAAATGTGTTGCTGTAGTGGCCACATGTCCTCTCATGCTCCCATTAGAACATGCAATGCAAATAATGTGGAAGATTTCTCCCCCAAGGGACACATCCAACCAATGTGCCATTCCCCCCATCATGGTCTCACCAAACACAAAGACATCAGCATTATAATGAACCATAATGAAAACCATGCTTGCTGTCATATGTAGCAAGGGAGAGAGACAATGGTCCCTCAATTGTAACCAATGTAGTTTGACCCTCAACTGCATAAGAGTATGACAAAAGGCGTGGCCTCTCAACCACCTGCTTGCTGTCCTACTCTCCTCAAATGTATGGAGAAGGTGCACGATGAATGGTGCAAGGTGAGCATGTCCTCCAAAATACATTTCCTCCCCAAGTCCTCTTAGGGAGTGGTCACCAATAGTGCTCATGGCCTCAAGTAGACCATGGGGTCCAAAAAGAAGAATGTCCTTCCTTGGAGCAACATCCTGTACATATATGGTTAAGGGATGAATATATAAATCATCATGCAACTAAACAATACCCTTACCATAAGTTCTACTCATGCAAATGGAGTGGCTCAAAAATGAGTCTCCCCTCATCCTCAAAGAGAAAAGAGGTGGTTGTGCTAACTCCTCCAAAGAGTTATGTATCTCCTCCATCTGCACATGACCTATGCATCTTCTCATATGTTGATCTGTCAATATCATGCAAGCAATATGATCCTAGGAATACTCCACGAACAAACCAGAGCTCCAACATGGATCTATCCTCCATAGTGATAGCACTGATGATTCCTCATGAAGGATATCTGTCACATGGTCAGCTCCTTCTTTGAAATCTCCTGTGCCAAAGATGCAAGTTGGAAGGTTGCCATCCTTCCCCTGCTGCTTCTGCCACATTGTAGAATATGAAATGAGAGTGGGTACAAATGATGTTCAGAGAGTGTGTCTCTCATCCCTGAGTCTACCCAAGTCTCTCAACACTGTAAATATGTCTCCCAAGGTTTCCACCCTCCTGAAATCAATGAATGGTGCCTCAATATGTAAAGCATATCTCATCATCTGCTGATCTAGTGGTCTCCCCAGCAAAATTTCTACATGAAGTGAGACATCATCATCAAGAGGTGACTGCATATATGAATGAAAAAGCTCATCCATACTTCCACTGTGCAATCCAATCACCTTCTTAGGTGCATCAACCTCATAAGATAGACAGGGATGTGTGCTCCTCATCACATCATGATGGTCATCCTCCCTATCTCCTCCTGGTGTCTCCATGGTTCCACACCTCCTCAACAATGGCACATCTAAAACATGAATTGTGCCTTGATCTCCATACTTGAGATCCTGGGGACTTACTTGCAAAGATGCAAGCATCCCTCTACTTGGAGCAAGAGCTCCTCTTTCCTCTACATGAGGCACTAGATAATCTCTAGGTAGCACATCGCTGTTGCCCTCAACTTCCTCAACACAGATGGGCAACCCTCCAACAATGTTGCTACAAATATGGAATCTCCCCCAAGGTGGAAGTAATTATTGATCATCAAAGGTCAAGGAGTATCCCCTTTGCACCATGATAGTGCCATCTCCTACTCTTGCAACACCATACAAGAAATGAGAGAAAATATGTCCTTTCTCTCCAAAGAATGACCCTAGCAACAAATGTCTTTGTTGCTTCCTCATGCTCTCATCATGAAAGATATGTGATTAAGACATAGTGAATGATATGAATGTTGCATCATCACTATGCACCCATAATTTTTTCTGCTCCATGATGCCAGCATCCTGCCACATATTTCCATCCTCATACCCTTGGAAAGAGAGTATGCCAAGTGATGGCCAAACTCCTTCAAGAGTAACCAACGCAGCCAAGCCTCTTGCTGCCCGGTATCATAAATCTACAAGTAGCTTACCAACTTCTTACTCACCATCCACATCCACTCAACCAACTGTGGATGTCTCCTTCCACCCTTTATCTTGGTACTCCTCCAATGAGGGCTACCATCATCCCAAATCAGATTGTTGCATTTCATGGGATCTTGAAATGCAATCTTCCCGAGGATCAATTTGACCCTATGAGGATCCAAATAGGTGGTAGGAAAAAACCTCCCATCATGAGGTGCATGGCTCAAGGAATGTCCAATGCAGTCATGAGAGATGTTATCCATCCGAAGATGTCCTCCATCTACTATCTGTTCCTGAGAGAAGGGAAGTACCTCCTCAAACTGATGAAGAATCTTGCACTCCATGATGTGTGGGAGTGCACCTCTACTAAAATATCCTCGGGAGATCCCCTTTGCATTACTGCTCATGTACAACGCAGTGCTATTCTGCTGCTCTATGTCAACTGCATGCAATGATGTAGACCCATCCAAGGTGTTTGCTGAAATGACAAGAGATGGATTTTTGATCATACCTCGGTGAAATGTGGAAGCTCCTTGCAAGGCTGCAAGAGTTTCCTCTTCACAAGTGTTGGCCTCCCAAACTGTTGAAGATGAAGGCTACTCCTCCATGGTCTCAACAGCGCTGGTACATGCCTCAATAACTGGTGGTGAGGGCTCCTCCCTCCTTTTTCCAAACCTCCCGATCAATCTTTGAGAAAACTCCACAAGAGTAGAAACCCTTGTATGGCTTAGATGGCCGATCCACCAATTATTTGCTTCACCTTCAAGGTGCAGCATTGTAATTTCTACAGCCTCTCTATCTACTACAGGATGTAGCAGGAAGAAATCCTCTAGCTTCTTTACCAAAACCTATGCTGCACATGTGAGTGATCCATCAAATGTGGACAATAGAAATCTATTGCCTTTCATCATCCCATAGCTGTGGGGTCTTCTTTCTTCTTTCTACTAAATAAATTGTGGCAAAGTTAGAGCTCTAGGGTTTGCCCGGTATTCAGCAAGATACTCAATTAGAATTTCGAATTCCAAGTGTTCTTCATGCTTCTGGCCTTCTTTTATGTGATAATAGGAAGTGCATGGTCCTTCCATTCCTTCTTCTTCAATTTCCTTGACCTCCTTGGAGAGGTCTCCTCTGGATCTGAAAATAGATGAGAGTAAAATCATCTTCTTCATCATCATATTGATCTTCTTTGGCTTAGACTCATAGGCTGATCCAGAGATCATGCTCTGATACCACTGTAATATCCCTTTTTCAGGAATATCAAGAATCTATTCCAGAGATTGACTGCAAGGGAATTTACTGGATATGTCACCTTTGAAAAAGGATGATATCCAGAGGCTACCTGGCCATCTGCAGACTCTATCTATAGAGCTTGAAATACTTCTCCTTCAGGGATCTAGCAATACATAAACATGAGCTGGAGAATAGCAGTGAATGGATTAAAACCAAAATGCCGGAAGATCCACATAACCCTTACATTAGATAATAGCAGCAAATAAATGTATACAAGTACTTGAGGAAATGATCTCTCAAGCTAGACAATGAAACATGTACATGAAATATGGAGAAATACTGCTATATAAAGGAGGCATTGGCTATGACTGCGCAATCCTTGAGGAGGAACTACTGAAAAATGTCAATAATACAAAGATGTGACAATAATGGCTCAAATAAATAAGGGGGGGAAAGATCTCAACCCCTGGAAACATACAATACACAATCCTTAGAAGGATTGGCTGAAATACATACAAAATGGAAAATCTGCAGAAATGCCAGAGTTCCTGGGCAGCAGCTACAACTCAGAAATAGAACTGGATGTAGATAGCTGATGATGCTGCAATAAGTGGATGAATCTCATCCAATGGATCTCTAGAATGAAATGGTGATCCTCTCACCTAAGATCCCACCCTCCAGATATGTGGAGCAAGTCTCCACTGCAAACACACTCATAAATAACGTAGTCTAGAGAAGGGACTGCACTGTTGGTGAAGAGAAATGGTTGGCCTTGATGCTAAAGTCTGCAATAAGCTCCAGGATATCTCCAATCTGATATATCAAAGGAAAGAGAGGCTCCTCCTCTGAAAATAACTGATGGAAGTGATGTAGTGAACCCTGACTGCAACACCCAACAACACAACATTAATCTGCTACAGAAATAACGCTGTATCGGTGGAGGATTCTTGGCCTCAAGCCTGGATATGAGGAAAATCTGAGTAATCCCTCAAGAGACCTCTCAAGAAGGTGGAAGAATCCTAAACAGGAATTTCTCCCGGCAATTCTTTCTAAACAACAGAGAATGCACAATTGTCTGAATAGACAATGAATTCAATAATCCATAGCATGAATAACAATGGTTGCCTTGCTCCCCTTTTATACAATGAAATATTTCTCTCCATGGGCCCCATCCATTAGGGTTTCCTCCACCAAATATCCTCTTCCTCATTCACATAGCACTGTCTTCTAAAGTAAGCCACTCCTCCTATGGCAACGTTGTTGACTTGGTCAAACAGGACCTTGTCTCCATGCATTTGCCCCTTTTCACACTTGGGGGTGAAAAATGAAGCTATTCTAATGATACCTTTCACATAATGAGGGATTTTATTCATGTTTTCCATAAGAATGGGCCTCCTAACCCATTTATTTAGCTGCAATATGATAAAATCAAAATTTTAATGTTCCTTTTAGCCATGTGCTAAAATGGGAACATTACATTTTTTCATAACGGGAACAGGGTTGGAAACCCATGATGTATAAGTGATTGGGTAGATGAACTTGGATTTGTGAAGATTGTCAATTTCTTGCTTGATTACTTCTCCCTTAGATGGATGTAATTGGTGTTGTTTCTGGCGGAATGGTGGTATGCCAGGCCAGGTGTCAATGTGATGTTCTACGATAGTGGGGCTAAGCCCCAACAATTTCGAATAACACCATGCAAAGATGTCCCTGTACTCTTGTAACAAGTTTGTGTAAGCGACTACCTCGTCTGGGGAGCATGCTGACCCTAGTGAGATTTCTTCGATTTTTCCTGGTTTTCTCGAGTTATTCGTCTTAATGGTTGGAAAAATGTTCAACATATTCCCTTATTCAAACACATCAAGTGTCGAGATGGGGATTTTGAACTAGTCTACCTTCCCAGATGGGAGGAAGTCTTTAGATTCAATGGTGTATATCTCTTGGGTTTCTTGGTTGTTAGGTCTAAATGTGTTTTCTAGAAGAAAAAATGAGCGGTGATGCATTGAGTCCCACCGAAAATTTGGTTTCGTCATGGCCTATAGAATATCCTCGTCTGAATGGAGCAAGATATTTAAGGGGGAATTGGTTTGTGAGAGGCTGTGAGGAATTGGTTCGAGCCTAATAGTGCTGGTCAACATACATGAATATGATTACATAGTTGATTTTGTGGAACCAAACAAGGTCGACAGGGTGTAGACTGGTTGAGTTTGCACCATCGATGGTACAACTACTATTGTATTTGTAGCAGTCTCGACACCAATGACATATGAGTAGAAAACATGAGTCATGGTTCCCATGCATGATGAGATGAATTGTATATGCTATTGTGTGTCATTGATATTGAATATTAGAGGAATTTCCATTGTGGTGGTTTGTTTGAGAGAAAAATCGTGCTCTTCTGGTGGCATACTAAGGGTACTCACACTTTCCTAGATTTGAAACCTGCATTGAGTGCAGAGGTGATGAAATGTCTCCATTAAGGGGCATTGCTATGTTTCATGATTGTGACTTATGAAAATGGTTCATGGTGTCAAAGTGCTTATCGAGTAGATGGTGTGAGAAATAATGCTACTCTTTGTGCCCAAAGTGGATGCTCGGAGATGATTAGGCATTGGGGCATGTTTGTGCTTCTACCATCTCCGAGTCTTTGGTTTTGGTTGGTATGGCTCTTTTAGGAAGTTCAAACTCAACGTTGCCCTTTTCGCTCGTAGCCTTGGGAGGTATTCACAATTCATAGTATGGTGGAATTGATAGAAAATCTTGCAATATTAGCGTGTGATATTCTCTTGATTGGAGAGATTGATCTATGGGATGGTGGTGACCATGAGGATATTGTCAGTGAGCTTCTTGATTTCCTGACATTGATTGACCCTGTGGTCATTTCTATCACACAACACACATGTCGTTCTTGGCTTGTTTTGGGCCCTGCTAGGACGTTGGGTCACCTTAGTCTCCCTAATGTTTTGGTAATGATGGGGGGTAGGGTGCCTTGTGCCAGGCTTCCTTGCGCTAGGCTACCTGTTGGGCCTCATATATGCCCATGTTTTCATCATGAAATATCACTGTTTATACCCTAAAACCCTAGGTTTTTATCCCATTCCGTACCCTAATTCCATCACTCGCCGCCAAATACTCTCTACCTGTTGGGCCTCATATATGCCCATGTTTTCATCATGAAATATCATTTTTATACCCTAAAACCCTAGGTTTTTAGTCCATTCTGTACCATAATTCCATCACTCAACGCCAAATAATTTTTAAATAAAGTCACTTTTACTTGTAATAATGAGGCTATTGAAAGTGAAGGCCTGCTACTTCAGATTGCTCTTGATGCTTTGACTAATCTAGGATGACATTATCTCTACAGTAACAACATTGTTAAGCATTCCTTGAGTAGCCCTAGCATTAGTTACTCCTTTGGAATAATAAAACTCAGTCTTAGCGTCATTGGATCCCTGGTCACTACTTTTCTTATCTTATTGATGCAAATAAATATGACATCCAATGAAACCTACTTACATGCTCTCACAATTTTCCCTATGGTTTAAATTCAATGAAGCATGACTTTAATATAGAAACCCTAGCCCTTCAGTATTTGGTCTCTGTCAGAGGTTTTTCTTGCATGAGTACATGAAAGATGATAGACATGGGGTGGAAGAGATGTTAGAAAAACAAAATGATGAGAATTGTCAGGATTGATTCATATTTTCACCCTATGCTTACTCATGGTTTTCATTATCATTATTGGGCTAGCATCTTAAACTTGGAGCATGATCAAGCAATTGTTCATTATTTAACCTATTTCATTTATTTAAATAAGATTTGCATGAAAAGAGGTTTATTGATGATGGTTCTTGTGTTATTTCAGGAAGCTGCATGAAAAATACATGTGCATCAACATTTTCGGGATAATGTGGATATTGAGACCTTTTTCTTTCTTCAGCAGATCATATCAACAGTAACATCAGCTCGAGCCATTACAAGTACCAAGGACATCAAAAACAAGGGTAAAAATTGAGGTAGAGGTGGCTTAAGATTCTTTAATTGATTAGAGATTTAAGAAAGCTTTGATGATTAACCACCACATATTTTGTATATCTAGTTTTCCATATACCCTCAATTTGCATGCTACTCTAGGTCATAATCATATTGGTTCATGTAAAAAAAGTAGTAGCTATAATTCCTTCCCCTCCTATATTCACACATATTGTCAGATGAATCCAATAGAGGATGAATTCATTGCTGCCTTTCATGAAGGAACCATCCAAAAGCATTGGCCTCGAAAAAATAGAGCATGCAAGCACATGTCTTCCCATCTCCATCACCACCTCATTTCATCTACCATTTCCATTGTCACTTATCATCCTATTTATCATTTTCCTCCTACCATATCTATTTTTTTTCCCTCTATTTGTATCGCTTTTAAAATCAAATCTATGACAATCAAATCTCCGTGTAGTGTTGCTTCACAAGACCTAACCCTACATAAAAGCCATGATGCCATAAAAAATATATATGAGAAAAGTATTTATTTGCATGAGGACATGCAAAACCTCAGGCATGGGGGGATGTTGGGCCTTGTATATGCCCATGTTTTTATCATGAAATATCATTGTTTATACCCTAAAACCCTAGGTTTCTTAGCCCATTCCGTACCGTAATTCCATCACTTGCCGCCAAATACTCTCTATGGTTGATTATCATCAGTTTTCTTCAATTATTTATTATTAGAGATGATTATTTCATGTTTTACTGACGATGGTTTTGTTGAAGTACATTTATCACAAGGTTCCATCACTAAAATCCCTCACAAGCTAGTTAAGTATGGGAATGCCTAATTTGGAGTTTTGACATCCCGCCACGCTTCCGAGGAAAATCGAGGGAGTTTATGGTCCAAAATAATGTTTAATATGTTCCCATGCATTTTATTTCACCCAGGTCGCACATGTGGGTCCCTAGGAGTTGATTAACAAATATGCTCAAAATGTGCAAAGTTTCCAAACTATTATGTTTGACCTCGATGTGTGTGCATCTGGAGGTGAATATATAAAATATAATCAAATGGGTTTGTTAAAAATATAACCAATTATGTATATCCAGAACGGTTTTTCCAGATTCGAATTTTTCTAAAAGTTATACACAGGTCTTGGAGGCAGTTTTGTAAAAATCAATGTTTTTTCGGAGTTCTAGATCAATGCAAAAATTCCAAACAGCCAACTTTGGGCACGATTTCCGAGGATCTGGATTCGAATGAGACAAATCCAAGAGACACTTTTGTTGGAAACATAACAAATTAGTCTCTCTCCGAACTATTTTCCAAAATTTCTCATGGTTAGGAAGATATACTAATGTCTTTTAGGTCAGTTTGTTAAAATTGTTCAATTTTCCAGAATTGAGGAAAATGAATAATTCGCCTTGTGAATCTTATAAATGGCTCAGCCATGGTTTGTGTTGTAAGCTTGGGAAGTTTTTGAAGGAGGAGGATGAAAAGGTGCAAACATGAGACAAAATCTTGAAGGAATGTATGTAAGTGAACTTATGATTTGAATCTTAATACAATTTGACTTTGACATGAATTGTTTGTAAATGTTATGGTTTTTGATGCAGGAGCATCCACGTAAAATTTTTATTTTTCAATTATGTAATAAGGGGGGTGAGACATTTTAATTATTTTATTAATTAAATTGCTTAATTTTAATAAATTAGGAGAGAAATTATAAATGTGAGGATTTGTTTGTAAATATCCCTTAAACAAATAAGGATATGAGTGGAGTTAATTTAGGTAGATAATTTAGGGATGAGAAATTCCATAAACGGGACTTAGTTGGGTCCAAAATAAGATTAATCTAAATTAGATTTTAAGTTGAGATTTATGAGGAGGAAATTATGGAGTGGAACAAATTATTTTTACGTATAAATATGTAGCTTATGATGGTGAGAAAGGGGAGAGTGTGAAGTGAGGAGTGTAGAGAATCAGAGAGATGGTTTTAAGGGCCGAGAGCCAAGAGGCCGCCTAATGTAATATTTGGCCAAAGATTTTTATGTTTTAATATCAGTATTTTTTTTATTATGCAGCTCTCTTTCCTTCGTGTCTAGTTTTGAGTTGAATATTTTTATGCTGAGTGAAGTATGTGTGGTTTATATGCTAGGATTCTGATTTAACCCATAATCCCTGCATCATTTGGTATCACAGCCTCATTGTAATCTTGTTCATGAACGTAGATGGTTCCAACAATCAGCTTCAAAACAAGATTGTTTCTTATGACAATATCATTGAGCCATTCTTTGGGACTAGAAAGAGCAGTTTCCTTGTATTCAGGTCTAGCCAAGTACATTGCCAAAAGCTTCATGGTCTGTAAAAGGGTCCGTGCCGAGTCGTTTATCTCAGAGCTAACAAGCTGGTAACTGTCGATGGCAATGTAAGATCTGTAAACGAGGCAATGCCTTTCGATGGAATCCTCTTCTGTGAGGCCATGGACGTCACTCTCGTTAATGGCTGCCTGGTAGGCTCCTAGGTAGAAATTGTTCCGCACGAAGAATAAGGCATCTGACCCGCTCATTTTCACTCCGTACTGATCGAGAGAACGAAACACACAGATACAGGACCTGCAATATCATGCTTTGCATTTTTGTGCTGGAGTTACAGGAACTTGCTTTCGATTTCCTAGAAATGAGAAATCAGCGGATAAAGCTCAAATTTCGAGCATGGTAAGCGTTATTAGCTAATGCAGAGATTCATACAAGAAAACCGATGTCATGTCATTCCAAAAGGGGCCAGAGCTGAGTTCCTGTTCGTGATTATACATCACCGGCATCACCGTGAGTTCATGTGCATGAGTTTATGGCCGTGTTATCACCGTGAATGAGCCAACGCAAGACCAGTACGCAAAGCGAGTTTATATTCGTGAGGGTTGATTCAACAGTATATGTGGGCACACTGTTGTTGAACGTAGAGTGACGTTGATCGTAGCAGTGAGTTGTACTGATTGCAGTGGTAACACCACGGATTATTGCGTAAGTCGTAGCCCATGATCATGTACAGAGCATGGAGTGTACTACTTAAAAAAGACCATCTGTGATGGAAACGTTAATTGGGTAATCTCTAATACAGAAAATCAACAACAAATACTTCCAGTTAAAGCGGCGAAATTAGTATCGAATGCAGTAACAGTCACCTACCCTCATATAAATTCTCATCCGCATTGAGTTAGTATCTCCTTTCAGCATCGATGGTGTTTTTTTTATGATCTGCATAAACGTTTAAAATGGAATTGAGATTTTTGATATATCATTGGTTATAAGCCCGATTGGCACATTTATGTGAGCGTAAGTTCAATTTTAAGGTTGTATATTTTGTTAAGCTTGTTAGGCTTTAAAAAAAGGAAAAAAAAGAAAAAAAACTGAATCCATGTTTGCAAGACAACATGTTGACATTGTTGGATGTGCAACCATGTCCCTAAAGAATCCTGTTCGTAGTTGTAAATGAAGTTTGCATAAAAACATTGCATAAGCCAGATTTTCATATGTGTTAAAGGAGTAGAAATTGAGTTTTCCATTAAAGGGTGAGTAGACAAGAAGTCCATCATATTCGAGCATAAATCTGGGCCTTAGTAAAATTATACATTTTACTACAATGAATTGATTGGTAGGAATTGTGTGTTGTTTTCCTACATCATTTTTTCTCACATGTTGTTCAAGATGCGTGAAAAGGTGAAGAGACGGTTTTGAAAAACAAACAAGGGTTTTCACACAGCCTTGGAGAGAATATATCTGATGTGCATGGAAGTCAAAATTGACGGTGGAGATTGGAAGAAGAGCCTCGAGATATATGTGGCCTGTTGATCATGAAATCATTGGATTGATGGATGGGTCTTTGAAAAGAAGGGTTTCATTTCAAAAGGTCTGAAGATGGTAGAGATTTGAAACTAAAGAGAGCAGCGGTAAATGTGCTATGGGCGCAGAAGGTAAATCATAATGTTTATTGTTATTTCATGGAGGATAACACAGTGCTGGTGTTAATGAAATTCCAATAAAGTTGTGTAATTTTTTTTTTTTTAAAAGTAATGTGGATTTTTCACCATGCTAAAGTGTATTGAAATCTTGAAACATGCATTTTTATGCATAAGGTGGATTCTCCGCAATTTTGGTTGCATCATTTTGAGATCAAAGTTTGTAGTTGGAAATGGGAGGACTTTTGTGATTGAAAACACAAACAAACCACAGTTATTTGATGTTGTAAAAACTTTGTTTTTACCATCATGTGACGGTATTTAAGGAGGTGATATTCAGGATGAACACAATGTACGAGTTGTACATCATTTCTCAAAGAGGTTGCTTGTTCTCTATACATAGGTGAAGAGATGCAAATTAATGTTGTATGGTGCATAAAAGTGCAGGGAAATGTTTGCATTAAAATGACGAGCTTATGGGTATGTGAGTATTTACAAGGACAAAGATGGCACAGAAGAGTGGAAACCAGAAAATTGAGACTGCAGAGAGGAAGGTTTATTAATAGCCTTAATAGGAGCATGAGGTATGATAATTCAGGAAGGTATTTTTGAATGTTGAAGATTGAATGGTTTATTTATTTTCACCTTAAAATAAATCTTGAAAAACTTGAATTGCATTTCGACTAAAGACTTCAGTATCATGTGAAATGATAAGGGAAATTGATGATTTTTCATGAGAATGAAGTATGAAAGAGAGTGAAGATTTTACATCCTAAAAAATGTATTAGGGGTGTATGTTTGTTGGATGATTGTATAACTTGAATTAAGCCAAAAAATCCATTTCCATAATTATTGGGTCAAGTCTTGAAGTGAAAACAGATGTTAGAGTCAAATGAAAGTTTGGATAGTTTGAGTTAAGATTGAGTATTCTCATCCAAGATGAAAGATTAGTGTAAGTCTGAAGTCAAATTCGTAAGCTAAGTCAAGAGTCTGAATGTAATGGGGTGCATGATCGGCGGAGCCCAACACCCAAAGAATTGGTCATTGTAACACATCCATTGCTAAAGTGTTGTTTGCAGCAAAGTGAAGCAAGAGGGTTGCCAGAGATTGGTTCCAACACAGAGAACCAAGAGAGGCCAAGCACAGGAGGAGAAATTGCATTTTGATGAATGGAAAGTGTGAAGGATTGCTGAGAAGTGGATTAAATGAAGTCCACACATGAACAGATGCAGTTCACAAAGAAGGGGAAGATGACTGTTGATAGTCATTTCTGAAGATATGATAAAGACCATAGCAGAGGGGAGAAGAAGGAAAATGCTAAGGTAAGCGGCATATGTGAACAGTTGACGGATGAAGAGTATGAGCGGGAGAAGGCTGAGATAACAATTCACCTTGAATTGTTAATGGAGTTGTTGCAGGAAAATGTGAAAGACCAGACACATGGTTGGACCATGAGAAAGAAGGCAAAGTGGTAGAAGCTACACGCAAAGAGGGAAAAGCAGGTAAACATACAGTTGATGGAAGAGCTGAGGAAGCTCGAGTAGATGTTGAGTTGTGAAGAACTCAGGGAGGCTGAGTTAAAAATGGATGTTTCCATTTGTGGCCCGAAACATGGTGCAATTCTGGGTGAAGAGATCAGTGAGGAAGATCTCATGAACTATTGGGATAGTTCAGAAGCATCTGAAGATGTGTTGGCGAGAGAAGAAAATGAGGCCATGAAGCCTTACATTTTTTCTCATAGTTTATGTATGTTTGCAAGATGTGTGAAAGATGGTGAGCAGTCTAATGGAACTGTTACAAAGGAGAATGAAACTCTTGAGGTAAAGTTTGGTAGAGAATTCCTTTCAACGAAGGAAGGCCCTATTGATTTGTTACAACAGGAAGAAATCATAGATGAATTCTTGTTTGGGGTAATAATGATCCAGATTTTATGTAGGAACGCAATAGAATAAACATATAGCCATAGATACAGAGATGCAGTGGAAATAGTGCTTCATTTTATTAATAAAAGAATGACTGAAATAAGCTTACAAACATAATGGAAACAAGCTAGGGCGCTAGTCGTGTATCTCTGAGAAGAGATGTGGCAGGCGTAGGCTTCTAAGTTGTGTTACATTGAGGCTCAAAGGCCTATTATAGAAATAATGGAAATAGATGAGCTAGGGTACTAGCAACGCTTATCTCTGAGAAGAGATGTGTCGGCTACCAGCCCCTAAACTGTGTTACAGAACTGAAATGATGGGAACAAGGGAGATAGGGCACTGGTAGCGCTTATCTCTGAGAAGATACGTGTCAGCTCCCAGCCCCATAAACTGTGTTACAATGAGGCTCGAAGGCCTATTTATTGTTGAGAAACAATGTAAAACCCGAAACGTCCAAAAACCTAACCCTAGGAGATGAAGCGCCAAAATTGTGGGCACCGTTTGGGCAAGTTGGTGTTTCAACTTCCCGGGGACGTAACTTTGGCATCTGATCTCCGTTTGATGCACTCAATAGCTCGTTAGAAAGATCTATTTGAGGAATACAAATTTTGAGTGAGAAACATCAGTCTGCAACCCATGTTGCTTCCCATTTTCCCAAAAAGCGTCGTTTAGGGCCTCAAAACGGCTTCGGAAGTTCAGGACTTGAAAAACTGCTATAAATAGTAAGTTGCACTGAAAATTACAAACTGAAATAACTGATGGTGGGGGTTCAAATGGACTCAGTGGGTGGCCACCAATATCCACCTTGATCATTAAGTCCCCAAAATGGCTCCGAGAGTGCAGGATCCGAAAACCTGCTAAAAATAGTAAGCTCTGCTAAAGCTGAAAAACTGAAATAATTGATGATGTGGGTCCAAATGGAATAGGTGGGTGGCCACCGATATCCACTTGGATCAAAGACAGCAAGTCGAACCTATTATGGAGCAGGAGAAAAATGGAAATGTCGAAGAAAAATTCCAAGGAGGTAAACAAATGTATTTGTTTAATGAAATTGCTGATGAAAGTTTACAATGTAATGATGCTGAAACCAAGACAACTCAAGATGATTGCCAGAGGAAGAGTGAAGGTAGTGATGGAGTGCTAAAAATATTTCATATGGAAATCGAGTTTTTGGAATGGTGGCTGAAGGAACCTGATGGCGAAGAAAAACTTGCAGAACATGATCAAGAAGAAATAACAGTTACTATGCATGATAGAGATGAAATATTTTTAACATTTATGGAGTTGAATGAATGTTATAATTTTTTTAATAATGATGTAACTGTAGGTATAGAAAACCACATTAACAGATATGATGTCGAAATCAGAGAAATCGAGTAGAAGTTATTTGGCATTGAGATGGAAGATCAGAAACAGCGAGGGAGTTATGTCTGTAGGGACATAAAGGAAACAGTGAATCAGCATGATGAAGATGGAAGCAGCCAACAGTTCGGAACAGAATCTGTTGAAGTCCAAAAAGTCGATGATGAGAGATTGATTCTTGAAGCATCAAAGGAGACCGACATGTCTTATTTTTTTTAAACTAACAGTTTGTTGGTGAATGCAGGTATAGTACCAGACGAGAGGGTTGTTGCTATAAAAGCAATCCAAGACTATAGTTGTAATCAAGAAGGAGTTCCTGTTTATTTTCTATTGCAGGAAGTTGAGTATTTAGTTCAGTTGGAGACGGAAGAGTTCGAAAAATAAGTATTACTCCGAAGAATTGACGAAAGAAAGTGTCGGAGAAGCCGATGGAATCTGATCGATAAAGTGGATGATGAGTTGTCAAATCGAGTTGATACTTCAAAGGACCAGCGACAGAACAGAGTATGGAATCCTGGAGGGAGCAAGTCATCAGGACTTGTGGTTGTTGCATTGTTACAGAAAAGTGACGGACCTCATAGACAGGAGTCTATGAAAACTTCTCTACTTGGGGAGTCTGATGAAGGAGCATCCAAGTCGAATTTTTATTTTTCAATTATGTAGTAAGGGGGGTGAGACATTTTAATTATTTTATTAATTAAATTGCTTAATTTTAATAAATTAGGAGAGAAATTATAAATGTGAGGATTTTTTTGTAAATATCCCTTAAATAAATAAGGATATGAGTGGAGTTAATTTAGGTAGATAATTTAGGGATGAGAAATTCCATAAACGAGACTTAGTTGGGTCCAAAATAAGATTAATCTAAATTAGATTTTAAGTTGAGATTTATGAGGAGGAAATTATGGAGTGGAAAAAATTATTTTTATGTATAAATATGTAGCTTATGAGGGTGAGAAAGGGGAGAGTGTGAAGTGAGGAGTGCAGAGAATCAGAGAGATGGTTTGAAGGGCCGAGAGCCAAGAGGCCACCCAATGTAATATTTGGCCAAAGAGTTTTATGTTTTAATATCAGTATTTTTTATTATTATGCGGCTCTCTTTCCTTCGTGTCTAGTTTTGAGTTGAATATTTTTATGCTGAGTGAAGTATGTGTGGTTTATATGCTAGGATTCTGATTTAACCTAGAATCCCTGCATCAATTTTTTTTAATATTTAGACATTGATTTAGTTTAGACTTGCTCCAGGAGTGGCAAGGATCCACCATCACCTGGAAGCAATTTTTGTCAACATCATAGCATAGAGGTAGCATGCTTGATTTAGATATAGGTGCATGGATTTTATTTTGAAAGCAATTGTTAATTAGATCTCATAATTTTGATTATGTACTTAAGACTGTAATTCGTTTGTTTTCTTAAAATTAGATAGACATATCATTTTCAACTCATTGCAAGCTAATGAATGGCGTTGATCAATGATTTTATTGCATGAATAGCCCCTTTGTTACAGGTTTACATTTGAAATATTTAAAGGTGCTTCTTAATTGGATAAACAAGAGATCGATAACTCCATTTGTTTAAATATGAATTGAAATCTATTATGTACCTTATTGATTTTCTTGTAACATTGTGTTTTGGCAACAAAGTATTTGAAAGCAATGCAATGAGACCATTAAATCATTGTTTGAATTTGTAGTTTAGTTTGAAATTCATTATGATTGTAGTTAGTTATTGGTAGAACCATTCGCCAATGTGCTCATGTTTGAATGATTTCTTGAGTTTGATTAAAGAAGTTTAAGGATAGGATAGTTTCTTATTTTGTAGTCTCTTAGATTTGAAACATGTCAATTAAAATCTTGGTTTACTTAGTTTCTTTTGAATCAATTGCAAAGTGGTGACAGAGGTTAGTTTGAATGCTTATTTGATTTTTTTTATGCATCCCGGGAATTAGATTAGTTGAAGTTTTGTTTGTTCATTGCCTTAGTTTAAGATCATTTGAATGAGAGTGAATTTTATTTGGATGAATATTTAAAATAAGTTTGGTATTATTTTAAATTAATCTTGATTGGTTTAAGATTCTTGTATTTAGATTAAATAGATCTTAGTATTTAGATTGAGATTTTCATTTAGATTAAATCATTTCAATGGTAATTTGTATTGCTTGGTTTATGATTAATTAGAGTTAGTTTCATTTTCACAGTGATTAGAATTTCTTATTTGTTTAAGCATGTTTTCCTCAATTGATTAGCTTCAATTAGAAATAAAAATTTTGTACTTAAAGAACAAGTTGATTCCTACTGTAGTCTAGGTTAGATGCTCTAATCCTGCATTCCCTGCGCTTGTACCTCGAAGCTTACGAGCCCTGGATTGATAATTTAATGTTGGAAATTATAGAAATATATTTCCCCAACACTACCTTGGTTCTAGACCAGTTACATCTGGGTATTGTGTAACCAATGAGCATATGGTGTCTAACAAAGGTCGAAATTAGGAGATGTAAGTACAATGTCGAGTGTGATGGTTGTCGTGATAAATCAGACAAGGTTTTTCTTTCTTTGGTTCTCCACTCCCTTTGGACTACTGGAGTAATGGGGTACCATTTGTGGAATTATCTTAAATTTGGGCATTGGGTGACCAAGTGGTTGCGAGCATCACATAATGCACAGGCTGGGTTAATTTGTGGAGGGAGATTGGGGGTGATGATGTGCCCCCTTTTCGGCCGATTTTCTACTGACATGAAGAAAATGGACTTGGTTTCCTTTTTTTCTTGAGTTGTCGAAATTTCCACGGATTCCAAATCCGATCTGTTTGCTACGACGAGGTGTGTTATAGCCTGGCGTAAGAAATTTAACATTGACCGAAATCGGGGAATGTAGGGGCAATGATGAATTGGGTGGTCGCCTGAACACATACTGGACTACTCGTAAGTCGTCATAATATACTGATTTGATTGGGTACCATATTTGGAATAACTCTAGAGCTGCGGAGTCGGTTTTCAGGTCCCTATATTACTAGTATAGTCCCTTATTGTTGTTAGTGTAACCCCCTTATTGTTATTATTGTACCCCTGTAACCCCCATATTGTTATTATTGTGCCCTTAAATTATTATTGTTAGGTCGGCTAGGATTACATTGTGGCCCCATGGATTCCTATATATAGAAAGGAGGTTTTGTAATTTGTATCATCCAAGAACTGTTCATTCATGTAATGTATTAGAGGTTTCTCCCTCGAAGTGGCTTATTTATAAAGCATTGATATCTCTTTTCTTCTATTTTTGGAGCTGGTTTCCCAAAATTTGGTATCAGAGCTTTGGATTCTAGGTTTTTCGCTGCTCCAAACCGGTCATTGTGGAATTTTCGCTATAATTTTTTTTTTACGAAGGTACAGAAGCTGAAATTTTTACAGTGCAAAGTTGAAATCCTGAGGACCATCTTCACAAAATTTCAGAGCTTGGTTCACAATATTTTCAGAGATATGATTTGTGGACTTTAGGGATTTTTGCAGGCTCCTGAATTTAACCTAAACAGGCCGTCACGGAATTTTCGCTATAACTGTTTTTCTACGAAGATTCAGAAGAGAAAGTTTTTAGAGAGTGAAGTCGAAATCCTAAGGAAAATTGTCACAAAATTTCAGAGCTTGGTTCACAATATTTCATAGATATGATCTGTGGAAGTTAGGTCTTTTTCAGGATCCCGAATTTCATCTCAAAGAGGTTATCGTGGGAAAATATTCATAACTCTCTCACTGAGCATCGGATTGGAATGCTGTAAAAAGTGTCCACAAGTACACGGACTGTAGTTTCCTATTTATCAATTTTAGAGCCAAAGGAGGAAACAATGACACGGGGAAATTCGTACAATTTCGCTCTACTGAACTGGTCCATAATTGGTTCATTGTGGGAGATTGGACATAACTTTGCCTTGAAGAATCCAAATCAGGTCAGACCTATGAAATTTGAAAGAAGCTTCAAAGGGCTACTACAAGGCCGAATTTCAGATATTTAGGATCTTCAATTATAGAGGTAATTCAATTTCAATATAGAGCTCCTCAAAAGCAAGTAAAAGATGTGTATTTTTTTTCTTTTTCGAATTGCATAAGACTTGTTTGAAGAATCAAGTTGAATTTATTCCAAGGGTATATTGTAGAATAGATATCAGTATTGGATTCTAAAATGGCCCCTAAAAAGAATTCAACACCCATTAAGCCTTTAGAAGGCTCTACTATGACTCATGAAGATGACGAATGGCAACATGACATATCAAATTTACAAGAGCAGGTGCAACAAATTTCGCTCTCGCAAAGAGCAACAAAAAATGACATGGAATTTTTGAAGAAAGACGTGGAAACTAAGATGGATGGTTTGAAGAAAGGTGTGGAATCTAAGATGTATGGTTTGAAGAATGGCATGGAAGCTAAGATAGATGGAATGGAATCTGGCATGTAAACTAAGATGGATGACATGGAAGCTGAGATCGATGAAAAATGGAAAACATGAAGAATGATCTAAAAGTAGACATGGAAGGTGTTAGCGCTCAAATCTACCTCAGGCTGAAATGAAGTAAAACTCAAGGCTACATCAAACCACGCTCAGCCTCGTAGCTAGCCCTACGAGGACAGGAGAGGGCTCTCTCCGTCAATCTCGAGAAAATGAGCAATAGGATGTGAGATGACTTACAATAGGAACTGATTTTAGGCTAGTAAAGAGATAGGTATGTTTGATTTTTTGGTTTTTGGGTTTTCGCTGGAGAAATGGGAAAACAAATTTTGGGTCCGGGGATAAGGTTAGACCTTTGCAGATTTCAAGTTGGGGCGAGGTAGGTGAATGTCTTGATGCTTTTGATTGGATATATGGACAGATTAGACCGACGAGGAGCTGAAGAGGGCAAAGGAGAACTTGGATCCTCTCCAAACAGCTGAAAACATATAGAACTAACTGAATTCAAAGGCCAAGCACTGTAAACAATGGATTCAACCTTATTCACTCATTCAATTTAGTTCAGAAGCATATGAAAGGATGGCATACATTAAACATGAAGAAACTTACAGTAAACAAAGAAGAAACACCATCAAGAACAGAACACCACAAGGATCTCAACAAGTGCCGCAAAACCCCTGATCTTTCCTTAGCCAAAATATGAAAAATATGTACAATGATATCAAAAGTCTCCCAAGAGTCCAACCTGTAGAATGCCTCAAAAATTACAATATATAGATCACTATAACACCTTTCCCCACCTCTAGGGGTCGAATTCCCTCTTCAGGGATCAGTTTCAACCAATTCTATTCATGGAACTACAATCTAGGCAGCTAACAACTTGCCTCTAAAAGAGTGGGAACTGATCCATTTACATGATTTTTACCTTTTTGAGAGTGAATCTTCTAGAATAGATAAAAATAAGCCAAAGTTACATGCAAAACATAAATTTACATCATGAAAACCAAAAAATTTCATCCACAAGCGAAACTGGTCCAAACTAGCCGAAAATCTGAGCTGGCAGTTGAAAATTCAGCAAAAATTTAAGTGGGTCGCATCTGAGCCAAGTGGGTCGCATAACTTGCAGCCTGATTTTGAAGTACTTCTCGGCATCCAAATTGAGCTCATGATAGCTCGTTGGAAAGCCCTGGATGTTGACTATCCAACCCAAGTGGAATTTCCCAATGTGGAGCTCATTTGACCCTCCAAAACCTCTTTCTCCCAGAAGTACTTCCTGCTGGTGCAAAAGGTGGCAGCAAGGTGGTTTTCATGGTGTTTTTGAGCTCTTTGACCATCCAGAATCTGATGAAATGCTTAGGTAATGTCTGAGGATGCATAAATAACCATGAAAAATCCAAAAATGCAAAAATTTCCTTCAGCAAGTGTCCCGAAAAAAAGTGAGCATATGAGTGTGAGACCCACTTAACTGAAAAACCTGTTTTTAGACCCAAAAATTTCAAAATGACAAAATTTTCTCCGAATTTGCTCAAATTTGGAGCGAAGGTCCTCCGTCATGTATCTTGCCCAGTCAACGAAGCCTCGGCCAAAATCCGAAGTGGATTAGGCCTTTTCCGCCGTCTTAGTGCTTCGTGCAACCTCCTCTTCAGAATCTTCATTCTCGCTTTGCAGACATGCATGCGAGCCCAATAATGGCCTTTCATGTGACGAAGCATGTCTTTGTCTCGATTGGCCTTCGCCAAAAATTTCTCCAGATGAATGTTCACATGTGTGAGTACAGTATCTCGATCAGCTGGTGTCATGTCACCAGGTCTCTTTCGATTCCACTGTCGGTCCTCACGGATTCGATGCAGCTCATAAAATGTGAGCTCATCCTCTAGCTGTTTGTTGCGCTGCTCCAAATAGTTTATCACCCACTGAGCCTTCTGCAATTGATCTTTCAGCTTGTCATTTTCGACCCTTTTCTCCTGGATGATTTCCCTCAGTTTCGAGCTAGGAGAGCTCGCATCAACATCAATGATTGTGAAATCTGTGTCCTGGCCTCCTGATGGGCCCTCATCATGCATGGGCTTCTTGCCCCTGTCCTGTATCTGTACCTGCGCTGAAGAAAAAGGCGAGACCCCTTCCACATCATGTGGAGATAATACCCGCTCTGCTGATGAAGTCGGCAAGACCCCTTCCACCTTACGTGGAGATAATACTCGCCGTGTAGCTGCAAATAAGGCCTTGTGGCCTCGCTGATATGTCAGAACCAATGGAGCGCTGATATGCTCAATCTCAGGAATGTCCAGCTGGTGTGAAGGCTCTCCCGCATCATGAACTATCTCGGGAGGCGGCTGTGGCACTGTGAAAAAGTCACGAGATATGAAATCCTCCCAAGCGATGCCCTGCTGTGCCAACTGATGTAACACTATGATCTTGATCAAAGCGTAATGATATATACTCATGTACTGCTGCGCTGGGCTCGTCTTCTTTTGTACAAAAATCACCATCCTCTCTATGTTGCGATATATGAAGTACGGAATATTCATCATACGTACCCTGGTGAAGTGCATCAACAAACGAATATGGTACGCAAAGAGACGGGCATATCTGCCCTCACAACTAAAATACTGAATGATGAGTTTCATCAGCGGTGCAAACTCATCCCTTAAGAATCTGAACGGAAAAACTCTGCCCAAGTACTTCATATATCCAGGTTTAATGTATGGCTCATAGTGGAATTTCTCTAAATGCTGACGTTTGTTCCATTCCTCGCCCATGTTTGGTATGCCAGTGGCTTGAGCAATAGTCAAGGGTGACAGAATGAAATCAACCCCGGCAAGATTTACCCGGCCATCCCGTAAATGTAGAACAAACAGACGAGCCAGTTCCCGATGAAGCCGGGTTTGTGCAATCATCTCACAAAATCGAAAACATGACAAATACCGAAAACAATCCATTGCTAGTGGACATGCCTGTAACCGAGCCAAAGAAGTAGGCTCCTCTCTGCGATGATCACCACCTTTGATAGCTCTGTGAGACCTCCGTGGCACATTACCTTCAGTCGTGGAATCACTGTCCGACTCTTGCTCATAAACTGACTCTGTTTCTGACATGGCTGTGAACAAGATAGTTGTAATATAGCTGCTGATAGAGGTGCAGTGCAAATCAAGTTTTAATGTATTTTCAAAACCCAACAGATATCACCCATATACCCAATTAGCAAGGGAAAACCAAAATCATGATAGGGATGGCTTTGTTTTAATGGCATAAACACTATCTCTGTTTTCAGATTGCAAGTAGGTTTGACAAATGACTTCCAAATGCAAATGTGCAGTCAAGTTTTAATAATGGCCAAAAATCTGTCAAAGGATTGTGTTTTATGTAATGTAGAATAGGACCATATTTGCAAAGACCATATGAAGGACAAAATGAACATGACAGTGGTAGTCAAATGATGATGACAACAGTGATATAGTGATGGAGTTTAAATACAAGCCAACATGAACACTGTGCAAAACATGAAAGGGTATAATGGCAATGATAAAATGATGACTGAAGGCATAAGGGTGACATATACAATGGCGCTAGGGTGTGAACCATTCAAAAGCTTCCAAATTCTTCATAAAATGCCCATACAATTGAAAACCCTTGAGGAATCATTTACATGGTGAATGTAGGGTTTACACAAATTTCTCCAAGCATGATTAGTTTCTTCAACATCTATGACATCCCAACTACATCAAAAATCCATTGGGCAATGATAAAAACCTGTTTGTACGCTGTCGGAGCTAATTTGAATCGAATCTGGGTGCCAAACGCAATTTTCTGAACTCTGTTAGCAAGTGGGTCACATGCGTTCAAGTGGGTCGCATTTGCCAAGTGGGTCGCATGCGTTAGAATTTACACTGGCCAAAACGCACAGGTGGGTCGCATTTGCCAAGTGGGTCGCATGCACCCAAGTGGGTCTCACGACCTCCAGACTCTGTCCACACTTCTTCAAAGCACGATTTTGGCCTCCAAACACTTAACTTCGACTTCTATGCTGTGGATTTTGGAAAATGAACTTGATTTCCATTTTTATACATGAGGAAAATATCTTTCAAAATCAGATTTGATTCAAATCTATTTGATAACCCACATTACAATGTTTCTGCATTTTTACATTTGGCCTTTTAATACAATATCTCTCTTTGGCTTTTCTGAGTTTTGAACTGATAATTTTGCTGTCTCTTGCAAGGATGTGGCTCTTAAGCTTAGGAACATTTCAGAGGCTTGCAGTGAAACTTCTTCTTGGTGAAATGAATACAATTTATTACAAAAATAGAATTGAACAATTTCTAGTTCCAAAACAGAGTTTTGGACTAGAAATGTTTTCTAATGCTTATGATAAAAAATACGAAATCAAACTTATGAAACCATCCTCATAGCCTGCGGGCTTTATGACATGTATGCAAAAGACTCGGAAAACCCTAGACTCTAAGACTAAAGACCTTTTTGACGAAACTGATATTTAATGACCATGAATGAAATGACGATGAATTTGAGTGATTTTTGAGGAATTTTTTAAATAGCCCTGCAGGTGTAAGCATGAGGAAACATAAGACAACAGACCCCCTCGTTAGTCAATGGCATGCTCCTAACGAAATGAAACGAAGTGGAACAAGCGAGACACCTAAGAATGAATATGCAAAAATGAAATGATCACTGACGGAGGGCTGTAAGGACCGACTCTAACATTGGCTCCAATGGGGATGGTGGCTCCATGGAGATGCCAATAATGGTAGATCTCTGGGGGAGTCAGACAGTGCCTTCATCCATTGGGCGATGGAATCATTATTTCAACTGATAAAACAAAAACTTTGGACATATTTATTGACTGCAGATTTGACTAAAGACTGACTGAAATTTGACCAAAACTGACATGACTTTAAAACTAAAAGACTGATAAAAATGACTTGACAATTTCAAACCAACCAACCTCCATCTCTAGAATTATAGCCTTCGCTCCGGGCCCCAGACTGAAGATGAGAGATCAGTACACACTTGCAATGAAACAAAAGTAAAATGATATATACAATGATAATGAGATCAGCAGAAGATACTCAGAAGTAATATCGCTTCAGCAACCGACCATTGATCGGTCCTCCAGGACAATCATCCCCATTCATTTCTTTGAGAAGAAATGCATTTTGACCCCGATACGCTGCAATCTTAAAAGGACCCTTCCACAGATTTTCAAATTTGCCGTGCTTTCCCTTATCTTCATTCCGAGCATCCCATTTCAAAACTACCTCATCCAACTGAAACTTATCTGCTTTCGCCTTTCTGTCGTAGATCTTCTTTATACGCTCCTGCAACTTAAAAGTATTTTGAAATACCTCCTCTCGTGTCTTCTGTAAATGAATCATCTGATTAATCCTCCGCTGCATAGGATCTTCCTCACTCCCAGCCTCCTGAAGCAATTTGACCACCGGGACAGCAAGTGAAGTAGGAAAAACCGTATCTATTCCGTACACCAGCTCGAAAGGAGACATGCCAATCGAATTTTTCTGACTTACTCTATCAGCCCACAGCGCATTCATTAATTTCTTATGCCAGCCCCTTTTGTTGATTTCTAGCAATTTCTTAATGATATTCACCAAGGACTTGTTTGAAGATTCCGCCAAACCATTTCCTTGCGGGTGGTAAGCGGTCGAATGTCCCAAACTGATATTGTACTTATAGAAAAATTCAACCATCCTTTTAGACTTGAAGGCCGCTGCATTATCTGTGATTATTTTGCTAGGACACCCAAAACGTGACAGAATATTATTTTCAAGAAAAGAGATAATTACCGCATCCGTGGCCTGTCGAGTGGGAATTGCTTCAATCCACTTGGTGAAGTAGTCCGTAGTTGTCAAAATCCATCTATGCTGTCTGGAAGATGCTGGATGAATTTCCCCGATAAAATCCAATCCCCACTGCTGGAATGGTGCACTAACTTCAATTGGTTTTAGAGGCAAAGGCTGTAGTTTCTGCTTCCCTTCGAAAATTTGACACTCATGACAATTTTTAACAGCCTTAAATACATCAGAAAACAAAGAAGGCCAATAATACCCTGCCCTTAGAATCTTATTCGCTGTGGTCTTCCAAAACAAATGGCCTCCACAGTCACCTTTGTGAAAGTCTTCCAAAAATTTTTGAGCTTCCTCCTCTACCAAACAATTCAACAACACACCTCCAGGGTCTTTCCAATATAATGCAGAATTCAGAATGCAGAATTTAGCAGCTCTTAACTTCAATGTTCTAATCTTATTTCTAGGCATCCCGGGCGGTGGAGACAAATTCTGAAGCACGTATAAAATGTCAGCATACCAAGGGGAAGAAACAAAAATATCGGATACCTGAACTGATGTACTTTCTTCATCTTCATCGGACATGGCAGCGATCAAATTTATGTCAAGAGCATGCAGATTTGTTTCAGCCATGAGCTTGGCGAGTCCTTGTCCTTTGATCAGCTTGGTTGGTTTAATCTCCACATCGTATTCTAACAACGCAGCGATCCACTTACCCCTTCTTCCCTCTGGATCTGCCTGTACCAAAACATCTTTAACTGCTACGTTAGGAACGTATGCTATAATGTGGGAATGCAATATGTACACACGGAAGTCTTTCAAAGCCTTTACAAGCGCAAGTGCTTGTTTCTCAATAATATTGTACTTCAATGCTCCATCCCTTATGATCCGACTGAAAAAAGCAATGGGCTTCTCAACTCCATCCCTTTTTTTCATCAAAACAGCTGCCAATGTGTGCTCAGAAGCAAAAGAAAACAAAATGAAGTCCTATGTATAATCCGGGCTGATTAAAATAGGGGATGAGGAAAGAGCTATCTTTACCAAATTGAATGATTTCACTGCCTCTTCTGTCCACTTTACCTGACTGTCCTTTTTCAGCATGTTCGTGATTTCTCTAAGGTGTTCTGCAAGATTTGGAATGAAACGACGCAGAAAATTCATTTTACCATTGAATGACTGTATTTCTTTCTTGTTTCGGGGCTGTTCAATCTGCTGTATGGCTTCAACACGTGCAGGGTCAACTCTAATGCCATCTTTCGATATGATGTGGCCAAGGAGCTTGCCTTCATCCATGGAAAAAAGGCTCTTTTTCGGATTCAGCGAAATGCCATATTTTCTGCACTTCTGGAAAACAATTTTCAAATGATATAAATGTTCCTCATCAGAGTTTGAAAACATAGTTAAATCATCAAGGTAAAAAACTAAAAACACATCTTTCTCGTTGGCAAAATCCATGTCCATTGCACGCTGAAAGGTAGCGCCTGCATTCTTTAAACCAAACGGCATTTTTGCATAATGAAATGTTCCCCAAGGAGTGGTGAACGCAGTCTTGTCACGATCATCCTCCCGCACTAAAATCTGATTATAACCTGAGTATCCGTCGAGTAGTGACATCCTTGATGCTCCAACTACTCGCTGCAATATATGGTCCATTTTTGGCAGCGGATAATTATCTTTTAATGATACCTTATTCAAATTTCTGAAATCGATACATAAACGGATCTCACCTGTTTTCTTTCTCACGGGCACCAAATTTGATATCCAATCTGAAAATCGGATAGGCACAATGATTCTTGACTTATACAACCTATTTACCTCTTTTTCGATCGATGGTAGCAGCTTTGGATTGGTTCTCCTCAAACTTTGACGAAAAGGCTTCTGATTTGGTTTGATAGGGATAGTATGCTGAATGATGTTAGTATCATATGTTTTTAGATCTGAATAATCCCACGCAAACGCATCAGAAAATGAAGACAACAATTTCACATATTCTGCCTTTACCTTTGGTGACAATGACTTTGATAATTTTACCATCTTGGGATTCTCGGCTGTCCCAATATTTACCTCTTCAACACCTTTTTCTGTTGGCCTCAATGTCGGTTTGCGAGCTACATCATCTTGATCAAACAACTCTTCCAAAGGAATCAATCCCTTAGGAATGATGTTATCCTTAAGTTGCAGCACTTCCATTTGGTTTATTTGTATGTCATCACTGCCATCATCATTTTCTGTATCTATGGAGGTGTCTTTGAACTTACCCTTATTCTGGAGAAAATCACTAATCTCCTCATCATCCTGAAAAACTTGCCAACATCGCTGATTGTCTGGAACGGTAGGGCGGTGTTTCACATGAATCTCGAATTTGTTGCTGGAATTCATTGGAATTTTAAGATTGCTTGCTGCCTTAGCATGTCCATCAGCAACACCATTTTGTATGCGGGGCACACATGTCAAAGTATGATCAGAAAATAACTTCAGAATGTCTAAAACTGCATTACGGTAAGCCCTCATGCGAGGATGCTTAGCCTGAAACTCACCTTTAACTTGCTTTATCACCAATTTTGAATCACCATATACTGCAATCCTTTTCGCTTTCAGCTTCTTAAGAATCTTAAGGCCAGCAATAAGAGCCTCGTATTCCGCTTCATTATTAGAACAGTCAAATGCCAGCTTGTAGGAACACACTCTCACATTGCTCGGGACCTTATCCGGAGCGGAAAACGGACTACGAATCCAAACACCAATTCCAGCACCGTCGTTGCCCACTGCGCCATCAAAATCCATGGTCCAAAGGCCATCTTCATCGTCCTCTAAATGCTGAAATTGTACCGACTCTGTTTTTTCTGTTTGCTGCCCATTGTCTTCAGCTGATTGCTCCATAATAGCTTGTTTTTCTCTTCTTTCTTTTTGCAAAACTTCTCTAAAATTCTCAGTGATTTCTGGTATATCTTCTGCCTGAACTAATTGACTTTCTATATCATTAAAACTATCAGCAAGCAACACAAATGACTCTAAGTCGGTATGTACATAATTAACAGGATGATTGATTGGCTTCTCTTTGCTAGTTATCATGTATTTCATCTTCTGCTCTCGGTATAACTTTCTCATTTGACCGAAGACTGGAATTGTAGCATAAGAGAAATCTAACTGAAGTGTACCTTTCAAATTTTTCCCCCAAGATCGCGAAAGGAGCATACCAAATCGTGGAGGAATGTCCGCCACCACCACGTCCATTAAGACATTCTTTGCTGGGATTTGATCTAAGCTTACAACCAAATCTTTGATGAGTCCTATACATCTCACATGGCTGGAATCAAATGAATATAAATCATGATATTTTCTTGTAATATCTAATCCCAACTTTTCCATGATTGCCTTTGGCATCAAATTGTGCGAAGCACCCGAATCGAACATAGCGTTATGCAAAACATATTCATGCAACCTCAAACTGATATAAAAGGGGGGAACATCACTGTCAGGTGACTCACCATCTAATGCAGGCCCGAAAATCAGTTCTGGCTGATCATCTTCAACATTAACTGTATCGAACATTGGATCAAAGTTCAGAATTTTGGAGACTTGCCCGCGATAACTACTGTTCTTCATGATTTCTGTCAAAGGAATAGATATTTTTAATTTGGAAATCTCATTTTCCAAACTAAATGCTGAAACTTTCTCAACTTCTTTGACCGGAACTTCCTTCTTTTCAGCCTTGTCTTTCACTATGTTTGACTGATTTACCTTTTCTGCTGATGATACTTTACTAGCTGCGGGATCAATTGTCTCTTTTCCTTTCTTTTGTGGTATCGGTGAATCCGTCTTTGGTGCTGAAGCTTCTTTTCGTTTCTGAATTGGATTTATGGGCACATCTCGGTTTCTCAATGAGTATTGCTTTTTTTGGGCAGACAAAGCATTCAAATATCCTCTTTGGTATTCATCTGACTCTTCCTCTAAATCTGCATCATTTGCTAGAATGAAATCTTCATCTTTCTGAACAACTGAAATTTCTCCGTATTCTTCATCCTCAGTGATATAGATAGGCAGATCATCGGGAGTGAAGAAATGATTTTTCTCACCTGCTACATCATCATCATCGTCGGAATCTTGACTCACAAAATTCTGCAAAAGAGGTGTCTTAATCTGCTGTTGGGCTGCTGGCTCTGGTGGTCTTTGTTCACGCTGCTTTATTCTGAACTGTGGCTGCTGCTGGCCACGATAATTTGGATTTCGAATCTGCGTTTCTGATTTGTCGAGATTCATTCTCTTAAACATTTTTTCCATCTCACGAATCAAGTGCTGTTCAGATGTAGATGTGGAAGGCTCTTCTTTTATCGTCACTCTTTTCTCTGCTTTCAACCGTGCTCTTTTATCGTTCAGATTTGCCTCAACACTAACAACGATCTTCTGCATATCTTCTAAAGTAGGCGGATCTCTATCACGAAGGGAATAAGCCATCTCCGGATCAAAGCCATCCAGGAATTTAAGGAGAGCAGACTTTTTAGACGGTCTCAAGTCATCTGGAATTGCATTATACACCGTATTGAATCTAATAATATAATCCTGAACAGACTCACCAGGATTACGTTTGATGCTTGTATATTCTGAAGTAATCTGCAGCGGATCCTTTTTCATCTCCCATCGATCTAAAAACTGATCCTGAAGTTCTTGCAATGTGTTGATACTTCTGGCTTGTAAAGCTCTGAACCATTTACGAACTTCTCCTCCAAAAGTCTGGGCAAACAATCTCATTGAAACATTTTCTGCATCAACTTCATGCAGATCCAAGAAGTCTGTCATTCGAACAATGTGCTGCTGAGCGGATATACTCTGTGGTGTGCCATCAAATATGGGAATTTTGCTTTGGTAATCAGCAGGCATAGGATCTAAATTTGCAGGTAAAGCAAGAGGTGCAAATCTGGCTGCCATGACTCTTGGCGGATTGACGATAATCTGCTGTCTAGGAGAAACAGGAGGACTAGGAGCAGTAGGTGTGCGAAGTATATGCGGTGGAGATGGAGGAGAAATTACTGTGGATTGCTGATCAGAAAACTCAGGCTGAACCGGAATGGTAGGTATAAAGGGAGGCTCAGTAGGGATCCGTGAACTAGATGCAAATTCAGATGGTTCAAAAGTTTGTGGATCAGATTCAGTGAATTCAGGAGTGTTGGTATCCACAATGGAATTTTGCAACTGTTTATCCAAGTAATGTGAAACAAATCTATATTGCAAATCTTCGGTAAACAATGGATCCGGAACTAATCTTGACAACTCAGTTTCAGAAAAATTTACAAACAAGGATGTTTCAAATCGTGCATCAAAAGGAATTTCATCAACATATATAATTTTCACAAGACAGGATGCAGATCTAGATAGCAATCTGGAATTTCCAAAACTCACTTGACTTTCTCTTTCAGAACTTTCTTGACTTCCTTGTCTTCTAAGGATCCTAGGAATCATATTTGGATTTTCGAATACTGTTGGTGGATCAGGGTCAGGATTCGACCTAGTATTCCTTCTTGAAGCCAGTGTATTGATCTTCTCGGGATAAATTTCAAGGAACACAATCAATTATTTTCAGCCTTTCGACTTCTAGAATCAATCATCCAAAGGGTCTAGAACGAATAAGTATACTGGGGTGATTTACAAATCAAGTGCTGCACTCACAAGCTTACCGGAGATCGACTGAAGCAGCGTTTATCTACTACCGCTTATGCATAGCAAAAGCGTTTCGAACGCTACCTGGCGTGACTTCAGACTCCGTCTAAGACTCATGGAACAAACACATCAACAAGCAAACCATCAAGATTATTGTTATGTCCCCAGTATGGTCGCCACTATGTTAGCGCTCAAATCTACCTCAGGCTGAAATGAAGTAAAACTCAAGGCTACATCAAACCACGCTCAGCCTCGTAGCTAGCCCTACAAGGACAGGAGAGGGCTCTCTCCGTCAATCTCGATAAAATGAGCAATCGGATGCGAGATGACTTACAATAGGAACTGATTTTAGGCTAGTAAAGAGATAGGTATGTTTGATTTTTTGGTTTTTGGGTTTTCGCTGGAGAAATGGGAAAACAAATTTTGGGTCCGGGGATAAGGTCAGACTTTTGCAGATTTCGAGTTGGGGCGAGGTAGGTGATTGTCTTGATGCTTTTGATTTGGATATACGGACATATTAGACCGACGAGGAGCTGAAGAGGGCAAAGAAGAACTTGGATCCTCTCCAAACAGTCGAAAACATATAGAACTAACTGAATTCAAAGGCAGAGCACTGTAAATAATGGATTCAACCTCATTTACTTATTCAATTTAGTTCAGAAGCATATGAAAGGATGGCATACATTAAACACAAAGAAACTTACAGTAAACAAAGAGGAAACACCATCAAGAACAGAACACCACAAGGATCCCAACAAGTGCCGCAAAACCTCTGATCTTTCCTTAGCCAAAATATGAAAAATATGTACAATGATATCAAAAGTCTCCCAAGAGTCCAACCTGTAGAATGTCTCAGAAATTACAATATATAGATCACTCTAACACCTTTCCCCACCTCTAGGGGTCGAATTCCTTCTTCAGGGATCAGTTTCAACCAATTCTAATAATGGAACTACAATCTAGGCAACTAACAACTTGCCTCTAAAAGAGTGGGAACTGATCCATTTACATGATTTTTACCTTTTTGAGAGTGAATCTTCTAGAATAGATAACAATAAGCCAAAGTTACATGCCAAACATAAATTTACATCATGAAAACCCAAAAATTTCATCCACAAGCAAAACTGGTCCAAACTAGCCGAAAATCTGAGCTGGCAGTTGAAAATTCAGCAAAAATTTAAGTGGGTCGCATTTGAGCCAAGTGGGTCGTATTACTTTCATCCTGATTTTGAAGTACTTCCCGGCATCCAAATTGAGCTCATGATAGCTCGTTGGAAAGCCCTGGATGTTGACTATCCAACCCAAGTGGAATTTCCCAATTTGGAGCTTATTTGACCCTCCAAAACTTCTTTCTCCCAGAAGTACTTCCTGCTGGTGCAAAAGGTGGCAGCAAGGTGGTTTTCATGGTGTTTTTGAGCTCTTTGACCATCCAGAATCTGATGAAATTCTTAGGTAATGTCTGAGGATGCATAACTAACCATGAAAAATCCAAAAATGCAAAAATTTCCTTCAGCAAGTGTCCCGAAAAAAAGTGAGCATATGAGTGCGAGACCCACTTAACTGAAAAACCTGTTTTTAGACCCAAAAATTTCAAAATGACAAAATTTTCTCCGAATTTGCTCAAATTTGGAGCGAAGGTCCTCCATCATGTATCTTGCCCAGTCACCGAAGCCTCGGCCAAAATACGAAGTGGATTAGGCCTTTTCCGCCCTCTTAGTGCTTCGCGCAACCTCCTCTTCAGAATCTTCATTCTCGCTTTGCAGACATGCATGCGAGCCCAATAATGGCCTTTCATGTGACGAAGCATGTATTTGTCTCGATTGGCCTTCACCAACAATTTCTCCAGATGAATGTTCACATGTGTGAGTACAGTATCTCGATCAGCTGGTGTCATGTCACCAGGTCTCTTTCGATTCCACTGTCGGTCCTCACGGATTCGACGCAGCTCATAAAATGTGAGCTCATCCTCTAGCTGTTTGTTACTTGCTCCCAAATGGTTATCTGCACCAGGCCTTCGCAATTGATCTCGACATCATTCGGCCCTTTGCTCTGGATGCTTCCCTCGATTCGGAGCTGGAGGCTGCGCATTGATATTTGTGAAATACGTATCCCGAAGCCTCCCGATGGGCCCTCATCGCCCATGGGCTTCTGCCTGTCACGTATCTGTGCTATCACGAAGAAGAAAGCGAGACCCCTTCCACATCATGTGGAGATAATACTCGCTCTGCTGATGAAGTCGGCAAGACCCCTTCCACCCTGGGTGGAGATAATACTCGTCGTGTAGCTGCAAATAAGGCCCTGTGGCCTCGCTGATATGTCGGAGAACCAGTAGACGATAAACTCATAACCTGAGAATGTCTAGGCTCTCGTGAAGCTCTCCCCGCATCATGAACTATCTCGGGAGGCGGTTGTGGCACTGTGAAAAAGTCACGAGAGATGAAATCCTCCCAAGTGATGCCCTGCTGTGCCAACTGATGTAACACTATGATCTTGATCAAAGCGTAATGATATATACTCCTGTACTGCTGCGCTGGGCTCGTCTTCTTTTGTACAAAAATCATCATCCTCTCTATGTTGCGATATATGAAGTACAGAATGTTCATCATACGTACCCTTGTGAAGTGCATCAACAAACGAATATGGTACGCAAAGAGACGGGCATATCTGCCCTCACAACTAAAATATTGAATGATGAGTTTCATCAACGGTGCAAACTCATCTCTCAAGAATCTGAACGGAAAAACTCTGCCCAAGTACTTCATATATCCAGTTTTAATGTATGGCTCATAGTGGAATTTCTCTAAATGCTGACGTTTGTTCCATTCCTCGCCCATGTTTGGTATGCCAGTGGCTTGAGCAATAGTCAAGGGTGACAAAATAAAATCAACCCCGGCAAGACTTACCCGGCCATCCCGTAAATGTAGAACAAACAGACGAGCCAATTCACGATGAAGCCGGGTTTGTGCAATCATCTCACAAAATCGGAAACATGACAAATACCGAAAACAATCCATTGCTAGTGGACATGCCTGCACAGGCAAAAGTAGGCTCCTCTCTGCGATGATCACCACCTTTGATAGCTCTGTGAGACCTCCGTGGCACATTACCTTCAGTCGTGGAATCACTGTCCGACTCTTGCTCATAAACTGACTCTGTTTCTGACATGGCTGTGAACAAGATGGTTGTAATATAGCTGCTGATAGAGGTGTAGTGCAAATCAAGTTTTAATGTATTTTCAAAACCCAACAGATATCACCCATATACCTGTTGAGCCTCAAATTTGTGCTTTCCTTCACCTCATTTTACCTTATTTTTCCCTTGTCCATTTCCATTTTAAACCCAATTGATCAATAAAAATAGTTAGAATTACTTCTAGAATGGTTTACATAACTGACTTGTTGAATTTTGTGATTGTTGCCATTGTTAAGCATTTTGACCGGAACTAGCTGCAGAATGCAGGCATTCTGTAGCTAACCGGCGATTCTGCAGCTACCTTTATGTTTGAGCATGTTCCAGGTGGCCTCTTGAGGAAAAACACATATGGGCATGATCCACGTCGTGCCTACATGGTGTGTTGCTCGTCGTGGAAGAGGAAATGAATTCTGGGTACGGTTATGCACGTGTGAACACATTTGTGAAGGAAGACTCCTACTAGGACTGTCACAGTCCAGGTGTCTTTTCTCCTTCACGCAGCCACCTCAAAGACTCCTAAAATGATTTGGATAAGGAAGACATCATTCCTAAATTATTGTAATTATTGTTACTTGCATTTACTTTATAAACTCTTGAGTAGGCCGAGAGCTTAGTTAGAAATTTTGTGTAGATTTGCTGCTAGATTTTGTGTAAACTCTGTGTTACGTCTTTAAAGACACAGAGCACTATGTTCAAACTATTGCATCATTAATGGAGCAGAAAAAATTATCCTGAAGGCATGATTTAATTTGGAGTTGAATGTCGTCAAGTGGTAGAGGGCCCCTGCCCCTTGAACGGACTTTCTTTTGCGTAAACTAGATAAGTTTTTCCTAGCTGTCTTTACGTTCTGCATATTGAATTAGTAGTTGTTTTGTTTTATATACTGTGGTCGTACTCATTCTAGTTCTTCCATAAGAAGACACTCTTCCAACAGACTAAAATGATGAATGTTTAAATGACTATGGTATTGTAGGATAGGAGTTAAATTTGTATTTGTTTTCAACTAGCTACTGTAGTCATATTCGTTCTAGTTCTTTCACAAGAAGACACTTTTCCAATAAATTAAAACGATGAATGTTTAATGACTATGGTACTGTAGGATAGGAGTTGTATTTGTTTTTAACTAGAGACTATAGTTATATTCATTCCAGTTCTTTCACAAGAAGACATTCTTCCAACAGATCATAACAATGAATGATGAATAGCTATAGTGTTATAGGAGTTAGTTGTAGTTTTTAGTCTTCACTATCACAGTTGCACTTGTCCTAATCATTCTTCCACAAGAAGAAATTCTTCCAAGACATCCTTAAGAAGTTCAAGATATGACTATGATGTGACAATTTAGTTTTTCATTTGCTTTCTGTTCATTTGCTTTCAATTGCATACAAGTCCACAGTCAGAATTGTTCTACCTCTTCCACAAGAAGGAATTTTTCCAAAATATCACTAATGATGAACAAACAGATTGTGTAACTTCATAGAATAGTGCATGTTAATTAGAACGCTCCGGAGTTTCATTTTGCATTTAATTCATGTCCAGCTACTTCGTTTCAAAGTTTGATGATGACTTATGATTTAACATTGTTCTAGTCTAGAAGCATCTTAAGCTCATGTTTAAATCAATTCATTGCACTTAAATCTCATAGTCACATTGTCACCCTTTGCACAGTAGATCACTTTAGTTGATAGAATTCATAAGACAGCCCTCATTATTTACAAATATCTTTCTGTTCTGAAAACCACCAATAATTCATAATCTTAGGAACAGAAGATAACATCATTACAAGGTCTGAAATATCTCTGCAAATTCCTCACCATAAACAGAGCTCTTCCTCAACAGAACCACCTTGAAAAGAAACCAATAACTCTTTGAGAATAGGCTCTGTGACATTCAATTGAAATAGCAGAATAGAACTAGGAATTAGTCACGGAATAGATGAGTTTAGAATAGAATGTTGCATCATGATTAGTGTCTAACTGTCTAGTTAGAAAACTTGCATATTTAGTGATCATTTTTCAAAGTCTAGTTTGTGTCATTTGTCATCATTAAGCTCTTGTTTCTATTCAGTCATAGTTTAGATGTTGCTTCAGTGTTTTTGATTACATTTGCCATTCCATACATTAGGCCCAACTGTGTTTTTGACCACGAATATCTTTTCATTAGTTTTCTAGGCATTTTCATTGTAAACATAAAACTTCAAAAGACCAAAACATCATAAATCAACATAAAAGACCAAAACATCACAAAACACTACACACAACGCACTAGGAAACAAGCACCTAGGTACATATGGTACATTTCACTTGAGCAGTTTACAAATCCTGGTTGACAATTAAATGAACTCAGTTTAGGAGACTAGATTGAGGCTGACAATACCAGGTCCAGCAGGGAAAATACCCAGTCATGCAGTCATGGTAGGGATGGCTTTGTTTTAATGGCATAAACACTATCTCTGTGTTCAGATTGCAAGTAGGTTTGACAAATGGCTACCAAATGCGAATGTGTAGTCAAGTTTTAATAATGGCCAAAAATCTGTCAAAGGATTGTGTTTTATGTAATGTAGAATAGGACCATCTTTGCAAAGACCATATGAAGGACAAAATGAACATGACAGTGGTAGTCAAATGATGATGACAACAGTGATATAGTGATGGAGTTTAAATACAAGTCAACATGAACACTATGCAAAACATGAAAGGGTATAATGGCAATGATAAAATGATGACTGAAGGCATAAGGGTGACATATACAATGTGCTAGGGTATGAACCATTCAACAGCTTCCAAATTCTTCATAAACTGCCCATAAAATTGAAAACCCTTGAGGAATCATTTGCATGGTGAAGGTAGGGTTTACACAAATTTCTCCAAGCATGATTAGTTTCTTCAACATCTATGACATCCCAACTACATCAAAAATCCATTGGGCAATGATAAAAACCTGTTTGTACGCTGCCGGAGCTAATTTGAATCGAATCTGGGTGCCAAACGCAATTTTCTGAACTCTATTAGCAAGTGGGTCGCATGCGTTCAAGTGGGTCGCATTTGCCAAGTGGGTCGCATGCGTTAGAATTTACACTGGCCAAAACGCACAGGTGGGTCGCATTTGCCAAGTGGGTCGCATGCGCCCAAGTGGGTCTCACGACCTCCAGACTCTGTCCACACTTCTTCAAAGCACGATTTTGGCCTCCAAACACTTAACTTCGACTTCTATGCTGCGGATTTTGGCAAATGAACTTGATTTCCATTTTTATACATGAGGAAAATATCTTTCAAAATCAGATTTGATTCAAATCTATTTGATAACCCACATTACAATGTTTCTGCATTTTTACATTTGGCCTTTTAATACAATATCTCTCTTTGGCTTTTCTGAGTTTTGAGCCCGATAATTTCTTTGTCTCTTATGGGGATGTTGCTCTGGCTTGGAACATTGGAGGCTTATGATGAAACTTCTTGGTGAACTGAATGTGATTCTGCAAATGGAATTAAACAATTTCTAGTTCCAAAACAGAGTTTTGGACTAGAAATGTTTTTCAAATGCTTATGATAATGAAATCAAAACTTATGAAACCATCCTCATAGCCTGCGGGCTTTATGACATGTATGCAAAAGACTCGGAAAACCCTAGACTCTAGGACTAAAGACCTTTTGTGGCGATATTTAAATGACCATACATGAAATGACAATGATTTTGAGTGATTTTTGAGGAAATTTTTAAAATATCACTGCAGGTGTAAGCATGAGGAAACATAAGACAACAGACCCCTTCGTCAGTCAATGGCATGCTCCTAGCGAAATGCAATGAAGTGGAACAAGCGAGACACCTAAGAATGAATATGCAAAAACGAAATGATCCAACGACGGAGGTATAGATAGCTCTAACGAAGGTTTGGAAAAGTTGATACAAGAAATGTTTCCTAATGGTGAAAAGATAGTAGAGAAAACTCATGATGAGAACAAAATAAATGTTAATCGTGATTTCATAAACTCTACTGTTGGAGGGAAGAACCACCATATTCCAAAAATGGATATGAGGAAGTTTGATGGAAAGGATCCTGTAACATGGATACTACAGATGGAGCAATATTTTGATCTCCATAATGTGCAAAACACACAAAAGGTACGCATTGCAACTTTACATTTAGAACAAAATACATTTTTATGGTATCAATGGCTTTGCTCCCGTAAAAAAATTGTCACTTGGTCAATTTTTACGGAGGAAATGATAGCACATTATGAGGATACAAAGAGCAACACCTTCTTTAGCCAATTGATAAATCTCAAACAAAAGGGTTTAGTGGGGGAGCACATTGAGGACTTCCAAAAATTGAATATAAGGGTAACTAATATTCCAGAGGAACACATGATTGTTCTCTTCATAAGTACTTTAAAGGATAACATCCGAAATGAAGTTCGCGTTTTGGAACCTGATTCATTGGAGAAGGCATTTAGGTTGGCAAGAAAAATTGAATGTAAAATTATGGTGACAAGGAAGCCTATCACTCAATTCTATAAAGAGGGAAGTGTTGCTACTCCTATATTTCCACAACTGACAAGGTTGACACCACAACAATTGGAAGAAAAAAGAGAAAAAGGGCTTTGCTACAGTTGTGATAGAAAATACACTAAAGGTCATAAGTGTGTTGAGAAGAAATTATTTTACACAGATTGTGAAGAGGAAGAAGAAAATAAACAAGAAGAGGATATACACCAGGAAAAAACCCTAGAAGAGGAAGAAATGAGTCCGACCATATCGTGTAATGCATTGGCAGGAATTACCACTCCTCAAACTCTTAAGATAGAAGGACATATCAAGAAAAAAAAGGTAATAGTGTTGATTGATTCAGGTAGTACCCATAATTTTATTCATTGTAAGGTAGCCAAGGAATTGAATTGTTTCCTATACCCAGCACCAGAATGTCAAGTGATGGTTGCAAATGGAGGAACTATAAATTGCTCTGGAAAATTCCATAATATCAAGCTAACCATGGGGGAATATGTATTGAATATTCCAATGTTTTCCATTCCTATGGGAGGTGTTGATGTTGTACTAGGAGTACAATGGTTACAATCTTTGGGGACGGTAGCTTTTAATTTTCAAGAACTTTTCTTGAAATTTTTTTCAGAAGGAAAGGAAGTCGAATTATGGGGTATTGAAGGGAAGCCGGGAAGGATAATAAGCTCTAATGTAATGAAAAAGCTTCTAAAGAAAGAACAATGAGGCGTAATTGCACAATTATGCTCACTAGACGTTCCGACATCAAAATCATCTATTTCAGCAGATCTCCAACAAGTCTTGGACAATCATTCCAAGGTGTTTGAAACTCCCAAAGGACTCCCACCTATTCGTGATCATGATCATGCTATTCATTTGATTCCAGGAAGTGTTCCTCCAAACATCAGGCCTTATGGATATCCTTATGTCCAAAAGAGCGAAATTGAACGTATGATTGCAGAAATGTTAGAGGCGGGTATAATTCAACCTAGTCAAAGTTCTTTCTCTGCTCCTGTAGTATTGGTACACAAGAAGGATAGATCATGGCACATGTGTTCAAATTATAGGGAGCTCAATAAGTTCACCATTAAATATAAATTTCCCATTCTTGTGATTGATGAATTATTGGATGAATTACATGGAGCAATTTATTTTACCAAGTTGGATCTTCGTTCAGGATATCATCAAATTAGAATGAAGACTGAAGATATTCCAAAAACAACATTTCGAACTCATGAGAGTCATTATGAATTTTTGGTCACGCCTTTTGGCCTTACCAATGCACCTTCTACATTTCAAGGGTTGATGAATTCCATTTTCAAACCCTTCCTTAGAAAATTGTGCTAGTATTTTTTGATGATATACTAATCTACAGCAGGTCTTGGAAGGATCATGTTGAACATGTTGACAGGGTGCTCAAACTATTGCAGGAGAAACAATTATATGCAAAAAAGTCCAAATGTTTCTTTGGAGTACAAGAGGTGGAATATGTGGGTCATATTGTATCTCACGAGGGGGTTAAAGTGGACCCTAACAAAATTAAAGCCATTAAGGAATGGAAAGTTCCCACAACCATAAAGCAGTTGCGAGGATTTCTCGGGTTAACAGTGTATTATCGCAAGTTTGTTAAGAATTATGGGAGAATAGCAGCACCTCTAACAACATTATTGAAGAAAGATGGATTTTCATGGACTCCTGAAGCAACTAAGGCCTTTGAACATCTTAAAGAGTAAATGTGCCTAGCATCGGTATTAGCTACGCCAGACTTCACAAAAACCTTTATTGTGGAAAGTGATGCCTCAGGAAATGGAATTGGTGTTGTTTTAACGCAAGAAGGAAGACCCATTGATTTTGAAAGTCGTCCAATCAAAGGAAAGTATTTACAGAAAGCTATTTATGAGAAAGAAATGTTAGCAATACTACATGCACTAAATAAATGGCGAACTTACCTAATGGGAAGACACTTCAAGGTAAAGACTGATCATGATAGTCTTAAACACTTTTTAGAATAAAGACTATCTTCAGAAGAGCAGGAAAAATGGGTCACAAAGATGTTGGGTTATGACTTTGAAATAATCTACAAAAAAGGGAAGCTAAATGTTGTTGCAGATGCACTCTCAAGAAAGAATGAAGAGGTGGAAGCATTGCTTTGTGCCATTTCTATTATCCAACCAGATTGGATAAGCGAAGCAAGGGAAGAATGGAAGAAGGACAAAGAAGTGCGGAAACTCATTCAAAAGTTGCAGCAAGATCCTAGTACATATGATATATTTAGTTGGAAAAATTATTCCTTATGGTACAAATATTGCTTATATCTTTGTAAGAATTCCCCAATAAAACAAAAGATTCATTTGGAATTGCACACTTCTCCTTTAGGAGGACACTCACGATTTTTAAAAACTTACCACAGGGTGAAGAATTTTTTTTTTTGGGATGGACTTAAATCTGATATTCAAAAGTTTGTGGAGGAATGTTTGATTTTCCAACAGAATAAAGTTGAGACAATTAAGACCTCAGGTCTTCTACAACTTTTATTTCAATGAATTTTATCACAGGTTTACCTAAGTCCGAAGGAAATAGTGTCATCATGGTGGTAGTTGATAGACTTACCAAGTATGCACACTTTTGTGCATTATCTCATCCATTTAAAGCAAGTACAATTGCTACTACATTTATGGACACATTTCAAAAGCTACATGGAAACCTAAGGGTTATTGTGAGCGATAGAGATCCCATTTTTACTAGAAATTTTTGGACGGAGTTATTTTCTTGTTTGGGTACTCAATTAGCTCATAGCTCATCTTATCATACTCAATCCGATGGTCAAACGGAGATAGTAAATAAATATTTGGAAGGCTATCTTCGTTGTTTTGTATCTGATAAACAAACACAATGGTTCAAGTGGTTACCTCTTGCTGAATGGTGGTATAACACTTCCTTCCATACTGCAGCAAAAATGACCCCATTTATGGCACTTTATGGATATCATCCACCGTCCATCACATCATCTTTAAGAAAAAATTCGAAGGTTCAAGCAGTGGAAGATCACATCGAGCATCAACAAGAAGTTCGCCAACTCTTAAAGGATAACCTGAATTTGGCAAAAAATCGAATGAAACAACGGGAAAACCAACATCACAATGAGAGAATTTTTGATGTAGGAGACTGGGTATTTTTACGGCTACAACCATACAAACAAATGTCCCTCAAGCAAGCCAAGAAGGATAATAAATTATCACCAAAGTACTATGGTCCTTACAAGGTGTTGCAAAATATTGGTACTATGGCATACAAATTGGAGCTTCCTTCTTCTTCACGAGTGCATCCAATTTTCCATGTTTCATGCTGTTAGCCCCCCTATAAATTTTAACAAGCAAACAGAGGGCTAAAGGTTTCTGATCCTTCAAGGAATGCATTTCCTCTGAAAACACATCATCCTTGAAGCCTCCTTGTGCCTTTGTCCTTTGATGAAATCCCCTCTGCTGATTCCCATTATAAGGTCTCACTGATTGTAAAAATTTGTGCTCCAAAAGGCCTTCATTTGCCCCTTGTATCCCTGCAAAATGTCCCATTTCAACCCATTTTCCCTTTGTCAAAGTCCCCCTTTTTTTACCCCCAAATCCCCCCTAAACCTTCTAAATCATCCCCATGCCTCTCTTAAACCATTCAAATAACCTGGGTGGTTTGATAGCCCCCACTCTCTCTATCGTTACCAATTTCTGGCCTCGAATTGCATTGAAAAAGGTTGAAAAACCCACATTTGGACATATATGGGTCTTATCCCCCTTCAGGCCAGCCCCCTTTTCCCCCCCACGTGACCTGGGCGCTAGAACCCGGCACTAGCCTGAAGAGCGCTCATCGCAAATGTGTATCGGGGGCAAGGTCCGCCGTTGATCTACACAGATCCGACGGTCTTTGAAATCCCATTGCGCCCATGGTCCCCACCTCTTTCACCGCCCGATCGCATAAAAACCGTCCATTTAACCTGCTGAATAGACGGTCCGCTTTTCACCCGCCCGGTGGTCCCCGCAAATGCTCTCTATGCAAAAAACCGTCGGTTTCTATCACACCGCCGTTGGAGGGTGGGCGGTATTTTTCATTTCGGAGCGATGCCATTCACTGCAGAACACGTGGCTCCGCATACTATTCATAAACCACCCTCCATCGCGCATTAACGTTCGTCCACAGATCCGACGCGATATTGTTGTACACCGTCCGATCTGAGGTGGGCCATCCGACGACAGTCGCACCACGAAGTTGCGCGAGAGTTAATCCAAGGCAAATAGTACCCCTGGCCCACCATCCATCGCCCTTCGCTACGTTTTCCACCGTCGATCTCTTCCTGAGATCGGGCGGTCCGGATTTAATGCACGCCCGCCATTGACCCGGTCCCGCCATGTCACCCATTCCACGTGTTTCATCACATTTTTTGCCTGTCCCTTTATATATATTCCATTCTAAGGTCAAATTCTAAGGTTTTGCATTTAAATTTCCATTCTCGCCACCTTCAACTGCATCTCCCACTGATCCACTACGTTTCGCCACAGCGTCCTCTGCATTCATCGTCCTCTTCCGTGCCACGCTGCCATTTTCACATTCATCTACGCCACCCTCCCCATGCATGTTTTCTTAACGTGTTTTCATGTTTTGTAGGGTTTCAGGTGGTGAAAACCTCCTCTGTTCATATTCACTGTCACAGTGGTGAATAACGCAGGGAAGGGCATGCGTAAAGATTGTATTTATGAAGAAAGCCTGGGAAGGAGCCATGACAGGATATGCATTCAAAGAATGAAACTAAACTCTGTCAAACCTTCCAGAACCATTTAAAGCGCAGACTTTGCAGACAGAGAGTATCAGTGAAAAGAAGAGAGTTTAAAGGCATGTAATTGAAGATTTTGAGCCTTAACCTAAAAATTTAAAGGCAGGGTGCCAGATCGAAATCCCGTGGATCACTCAGAAGGTCCAACGCTCAGAAGACCATATCATCAGGGTGTTTAAATTAGTAGAATGTTTCCTCTTGAGAAAGGATACGATACACATTATTGTTTCAGTCTACATTGTGTCCAAGTGAAGTTTCCCCCCTAACAACAGTCGTATGCCATCAGAAGCATTTGTTACACAGTATGGCAGACCTGAGTCATTGATTTGTTTTTGTTCAGTTCACCAGAGTGTTGCAGCAAGTACATCAGAGACATACATTGAGTAAATTACAGCCTGACGAAGACTACTCTTTCTTCCAAAGATTATTGAAGATGAATGCCCAGAATTTAAACGGGATGGAGCCTCGGCCCTCTTGCTGCTTCTGAGTTTTAATGCTACATTTAGTTTTTCATCTACCCCCTCTGCTCTCTTTCAGCTATAAAATCCATGAAGAAAATCATGGTAAGGGTTGTTGTTCAGTTGTTGTTGTTGCTATTAGAGGGATTCATTTTGACTGTTAGAACAGTCTTGGGAGGGAATGGCAGATTAGTTTGTAATGTAGTAGGCTGGGAGGAGAAGTTTGGATTGTATTTAGCCATCGAGCTCAGTGTATGTGACTAGTTTTGCACATCAATTAATCAAGCAATTTCACAGGATCCTGGTCTATTACTACAGGTTATGTTTCTCTTATCATATTGTTTTATTACATTTTCATGCTGTTCATTGGTCTTCTGGGCATGCATCAGAAATCTGGCATAGGATTTAGACTTGTTAGGTACCCTATGTTTTTTCTCTCCCTGCCTTCGATGTTTTCTGCCAATTGTGAATCTAAGAGTAAATTTATCTAATTTAACCAGTTTAGCGGTTCCATATGCTGCTAGTTGATGTATGAATTCAGGGTTTGCTGCTTGGATGTTTTTGCTGGTGTCAAAGCAGGGAAGGTTAAAAGTATTTCTTCGATCTATATACTCTAGCTTTGTGTCAAATCTTATATTTGTTTTTCCCTTGGAGCATGCTAAAGCAGACCTGGAGTTAAATGACCTCTGGTTCGATCTATAAGCTACCCCTTTGTCCCTCCATTGAAAGCTGCCTTTGAGTATGTCCAAGCAGGTCTGGAGTTAAATGACCTCTGATCTGATCTATAGACATAAATTGGGTGTCTTTCCTTCTTTCACTTTTAATCCTTAATGTTCCATTCCATCATCTATCTAAAAAGATCCTTTAGTGTAGATGACTTTCCCTTTGAAAGCCTTGGCTAGTTGTTTGCATGTAATTACCTTTCATGACTCCATAGCCCAATGGATGGCACATTCTTAACCTATCCTCTTTTGCTGAAACATCCTGCTGTTCTGCTCCTTTCCTTCCATTACCTTCTCTGTTTATGATCTCATGACCCAACCCAGCAACCAACCAACCAAATCATTTTAAACCCCCTTTATGCTTCATAACTAGCCTAATACCTAATCTTGAGCTTTCAAAGATATAGCATTCTTTGTCTTATTGGAGAGATCCCTCTCCAGGTCCAGGAGGGCTATATCTTAGGGCCACAAAGTGGTTCTGATGTTGTCTCATCTTTTGGTCTTGCCAATCTGGCCAAAACATGGGAACTCCAACATAATGGCGACTCTGCTGGGGATAAAGACCACTTAGCCTAGATTGGCTTTAATCGCTGATGGTGGACAGCAATCTGCTCCAAACAGTCAAATTCATCCACCTGGCGACTCCACACTCCATGACTCCCAAAAGACCAAATGACTCCACTGGTAGAAGACTCTGAACTGGTTGAGAAGATACAGTGACCTCTTTCTGATTTACAAACATGCTTCCAAGCATACAGAGAAGATATGCCCCAATGAGTAGGGAGAATATCCCTGGATTCCCACACAAAATCCCTGAAGTGGACTGGTTAAAAAACCTGCCTACCTTTCAGGGTGAAAATGTTGATGACCCCTTGCTACATCTCATCAAGTTTCATATACATTTGTGGAAATTTAAAGTTGAATGGAATGAATACTGCCTAATGAAAATGTTGATGGCAACATTAGAAGGAAAAGCTAGGGTCTGGTATGAATGGTTAGAACCTCGGAGTTTGTTTTCTTTAAAGGACATGAACCAAGTATTTTACAAGAATTATAAAGGAAACTCTCCATCCTTATCACGGGATTGTTGTGATCAATCTCAGAATATCATACAGTACCTGTTAGATATTGATGAGGATTTGGTTAATATGCATCCTGAAGATCTGTTAACAGCCATTAAAGAATTTCATATGCATCCTAGCTATCACAAGAACATGGATGAATCAGCTGAGGAAGAAAAAATTCAAGAGATCGTAGACATTCCTCAAGATATTCCTGAAAACTCAGATGCTGATCCATCATCCCTTGCAGTTGAGGCTTCAGATGACATTCTGCCTCAAATCCAGTCTTCAAAGGAAACAGAGAGCCGCTGCACTTCTGCACAAAGGAACACAATACCATCTTCCCCTTTGACAAAAGAAGAAATAGATCAGATCATCAATGGACAGCCAGCCTCTGAATTTTTTTACAGATCAGACATTCTTGTCCATTCATCTGATGAGTTTCGTTGTACAGATTTGGAAAGCTCACATGTAAATCAGAATGAAGAAAGATCAGCTGATAATCCAGTATGTCTAATTGGTAGCATTACTTACATTCATGATTCTCCTATTTTTGATCTATCTAATGATGATGTTCTCCAAATGGAATATGATCTTGTAGGGTCATCATTAGTAAATTTATGGGAGGAGAATCAGTTCCCTTTACTTCCAGAGAGTAATGAGCCAATGCAGGCTATTTATGATATTGATGAAGAAAGCTTTAAAAGTGCAGAAGAGAGTGAAAGATCTCTAGATCTTTTCTTCACTCCATTACAACTCATCAGTAGTGCTTTTCACATGATTGGAGGTCAGCAGCCTTTCATCTCAGAAGATGAAGAGGTAAACAAGGAAGAGATCTTTGATTAGTTTGAAAGCAAGGAGTTTTCTCTTGAAGAAGAGGAAGAAAAGGAACATACCCCCGCTCAAGAATACATTGGTCTTTTCACAGAGCTCAGCCCACCAGATCAGAATATATCAGAGCTCCGAGAGGACATCACTGCCATATATGATGAGTCCTCTGATTTAGAAAATGAAGAAGATGAGGGAGATTCTCTTTCTCAAGAGAGTCTTGTTCTTGATCCAGTGGAAGAAGAAGAAATCCTGGTTGAAGCCTGCCTACCAGATATTCATAACCAGGTATCATTTCATGATCCTTATGTTCATTTCCTGCACACATTTGAAGAAGGATCAGGGGTCTTTTTGAGCAGCATGTTGCAAACAGAAAGCAATTTTTTCAAAGATGCTATTGTGGAACAAAAAGAGTGGGAGCAGCCCTGCCTATCCAGCATGCTCAAAAAGTTGAGCAAGAAATACCAGTCATGGGATCACTTGATGGACTAGTTACACTGGAAGACAATGTTTGTGAGCTAGACTTGTAAATATTTGAAGTAGAGTAGGGTAGGTAGAAAAAGCTCAATAAAGCTCAGTCTGTGGGCATCTAGTTAGTTGTTTTAAATTTCTGCAAAGTTTTTAGTCCATGAGCAGTTTTGTTTTATGCCATGGTCCACAGCGAGCCAGACAGTCTAATCCTGGCTTGACTATTTTTCAATTTCTGTCTTAGAATGTAGAAAAGAAATATGCTAGACAGTGTAATGCTAGCAGATGTAGTTTAGGTAGAGGAACTATGAGGCCAATAGTTTAATCTGGCCTCATGGAGCAATAAGGGTAGAAATAGAATAAGTTTATTTTCTTGTTTGAAAAAAATAAATGATGTAAAGGGTCTACTAGTCCAAATGCACCCTGGAAGAAAAAATGCTATGATTGTAGGATGGGTAGGTAGATTGTTTGAGAATTTTTCTACTGATTTGCTGTCTTCACAATTTGTGGCAGTTGATCCAAGAGAGAAAATGGATGGGTCAAGTACCAGGCATCTGGCCTACACCAAAGATCATGTTCTGAATTCTTGACTCCTTCAAGAAGAAGCCATCCCCATGTGGAGCCACTGTTAGCCCCCCTATAAATTTTGACAAGAAAACAGAGGGATAAAGGTTTATGAGCCTTCAAGGAATGCATTTCCTATGAAAACACATCATCCTTGAAGCCTCCTTGTGCCTTTGTCCTTTGATGAAATTCCCTCTGTTGATTCCCATTATAAGGTCTCATTGATTGTAAAAAGTTGTGCTCCAAAAGGCCTTCATTTTCCCCTTGTATCCCTGCAGAATGTCCCATTTCAACCCTTTTTCCCTTTGTCAAAGTCCCCCTTTTTTTACCCCCAAATCCCCCCTAAACCTTTTAAATCATCCCCATGCCCCTCTTAAACCATTCAAATAACTTGGGTGGTTTGATAGCCCCCACTCTCTCTATCGTTACCCATTTTTGGCCTCGAATTGCATTGAAAAAGGTTGAAAAACCCACATTTGGACATATATGGGTCTTAGCCCCCTTAATTCCCCCCCCCCCCCCACGTGACCCGAGCACTAGAACCTGGTGCTAGCCCGAAGAGCACTCATCGCAAATGTGTATCGGGGGCAAGGTCCGCCATTGATCTACACAGATCCGACGGTCTTCGCAATCCCATCGCGCCCATGGTCCCCACCCCTTTCACTGCCCGATCGCATCACAACCGTCCATTTAACCCGTTGAATCGACGATCCGCTTTTCACCCGCCCGGTGGTCCCCGCAAACGCGCCTTGTGCAAAAAACCGCCGGTTTCTATCGCACCGCCGTTGGAGGGTGGGTGGTATTTTTCATTTCGGAGTGATGCCATTCACTGTAGGACACGTGGCTTCATGTACTATTCATAAACTGCCCTCCATCGCTCATTAACGTTCGTCCACAGATCCGGCGCGATATTGTTGTACACCATCCGATCTAGGGCGGGCCATCCGACGACAGTCGCACCACGAAGTTGCGCGGGAATTAATCCAAGGCAAACAGTACCCCTGGCCCACCATCCGTCGCCCTCCGCTACATTTTCCACCGTCGATCTCTTCTTGAGATCTGACGGTCCGGATTTAATGCACGCTCGCCATTGACCCGGTCCCGCCATGTCACCCATTCCACGTGTTTCATCACATTTTTCGCCCGTCCCTTTATATATATTCCATTCTAAGGTCAAATTCTAAGGTTTTGCATTTAAATTTCCATTCTCGCCACCTTCGACTGCATCTCCCGCTGATCCACTATGTTCCGCCACAACATCCTATGCATTCATCGTCCTCATCCGTGCCACGCTGCCATTTTCACAGTCATCCGCGCCACCCTCCCCGTTCATGTTTTCTTAACGTGTTTTTGTGTTTTGTAGGGTTTCAGGTGGTGAAAACCTCCTCTGTTCACAGTCACTATCACGGTGGTGAAGAACGCAGGAAAGGGCATGCGCAGAGATCGTATTTATGAAGAAAGCCTGGGAAGGAGCCATGACGGGATGTGCATTCAAAGAACAGAGCTAATCTCTGTCAAACCTTCCAGAACCATTTAAAGCGCAGACTTTGCAGACAGAGAGTATCAGTGAAAAGTAGAGATTTTAAAGGCTTGTAATTGAATATTTTGAGCCTTAACCTAACAATTTAAAGGCAGGGTGCCAGATCGAAATCCCGTGGATCACTCAGAAGGTCCAGCGCTCAGAAGACCATCTCATCAGGGTGTTTAAATCAGCAGAATGTTTCCTCCTGATAAATGACACGATACACATTATTGTTTCACTCTACATTGTGTCCAAGTGAAGTTTTCCCCCCTGACAGCAGTCCTATGCCATCAGAAGCATTTGTTACACAGTATGGTAGACCTGAGTCATTGATTTGTTTTTGTTCAGTTCACCAGAGTGTTGCAGCAAGTACATCAGAGACATACATTGAGTAAATTGCAGGCTGACGAAGACTACTCTTTCTTCCAAAGAGTACTGAAGATGAATGCCCAAAATTTAAATGGGATGGAGCCTCAGCCCTCTTGCTGCTTCTGAGTTTTAATGTTGCATTTAGTTTTTCATCTACCCCCTCAACTCTATTTCAACTATAAAATCCATGAAGAAACTCATGGTAAGGGTTGTTGTTCGGTTGTTGCTGTTGCTGTTAGAGGGATTCATTTTGATTGTTAGAACAGTCTTGGGAGGGAATAGCAGAGTAGTTTGTAATGTAGTAGGCTGGGAGGAGAATTTTGGATTGTATTCAGCCATCGAGCTCAGTGTATGTGACTAGTTTTGCACATCAATTAATCAAGAAATTTCATAGGATCCTGGTCTATTACTATGGGTGATGTTTCTCTTATCATATTGTTTTATTACATTTTCATGCTGTTCATTGGTCTTCTAGGCATGCATCAGAAATATGGCATAGGATTTACCCTTGTTAGGTACCCTATGTTTCTGCTCTCCCTACCTTCGATGTTTTCTGCCGATTGTGAATCTAAGAGTAAATTCAGCTAATTTAACCAGTGTAGCGGTTCCATATGCTGCTAGCTGATGCATGAATTCGGGGTTTGCTGCTTGGATGATCTTGCTAGTGTCAAAGCAGGGAAGGTTAAAAGTCTTTATCCGATCTATAGACTCTAGCTTTGTGTCAAATATTATCTCTATTTTTCCCTTGGAGCATGCTAAAGCAGACCTGGAGTTAAATGACCTCTGGTCCGATCTATAAGCTGCCCCTTTGTCCCTCCATTGAAAGCTGCATTTGAGTATGTCCAAGCAGGTCTAGAGTTAAATGACCTCTGATATGATCTATAGATAGAAATTGGGTGTCTTTCCTTCTTTCACTTTCAATCCTTAATGTTCCATTCTAGCATCTATCTACAAAGATCCTTTAGTGTAGATGACTTTCCCTTTGAAAGCCTTGGCTAGTTGTTTGCATGTAATTACCTTTCATGACTCCATAGCCCAATGGATGGCACATTCTTAACCTATCCTCTTTTGCTGAAACATCCTGCTGCTCTGCTCCTTTCCTTCCATTACTTTCTCTGTTTATGATCTCATGACCCAACCCAGCAACCAACCAACCAAATAATTTTAAACCCCCTTTGTGCTTCATAACTAGCCTAATACCTAATATTGAGCTTTCAAATATATACCATTCTTTGCCTTATTGGAGAGATCCCTCTCCGGGTCCAGGAGGGTTAGATCTTAGGGCCCTAAAGTGGTTCTGATGTTGTCTCATCTTTTGGTCTTGCCAATCTGGCCAAAACATGGGAACTCCAACACATGCTTAAAGAAGGTTATAGGTGAAAATATTCCAGTTCAAACAATATTGATAGAACTTGACGAGGAAGTAAAAATCATACTAGAACCTGAAGTGGTCACGGAAAAAAGAACTCGACAACTAAAAAATTGATCAATCCCAAAGTATCTCATCAAGTGGAAGAACTTACCCACTGAAGATTCTACATGGGAGGATGAGAATTTTATACAAAAGCACCCAGAGCTACTCAAGCGTTGAGGACAACACTTTTTTGAAGGAGAAGGGCATGTTAGGTCCCTATATTACTAGTATAGTCCCTTATTATTGTTAGTGTAACCCCTTTATTGTTGTTATTGTAATCCTGTAACCCCCATATTGTTATTATTGTGCCCTTAAATTATTATTGTTAGGTCGGCTAAGATTACATTATGGCCCCACTAAGATTACATTGTGGCCCCATGGACTCTTATATATAGAAAGGAGGTTTTGCAATTTGTATCATCCAAGAATTTCTCATTCATGTAATGTATTGGAGGTTGCCCCATCGAAGTGGCTTATTTCTAAGGCATTGATATCTCTTTTCTTCTATTTTTGGAGTTGGTTTCCCAACATCGGTGATGAAGTGATCTCATTCATCACAGAGTGCACAAATTTGTACTAGATCTTGAGGGAAATAACACGAGGGAGGTGGTTGTTCAGGTGACCTTCACTCCTTGGACACATATAATATGGTCCTTGTTTCTTCCGTCCCTTGCATTGTAGTAGTGTTCATGGATTCTGTGTTTGAGCCGGCTAAGTTAGATTTTTCAGCAATGAAGCATCGCGGGAAATCAAATATAGACTGGAATCGATGGATATGGGGACAACGACATACGTGGTGGTTTCTCCGACAAATATGAAACGTATGTCATCGATGCCGAACTAAGTTTATTTGGGCAACGTGAGGGACTTGGTACCAATAGTTAAAGGCCCTTAATTCAGGAAACTATGTGACTAAGTGGTCAAGCTCGTTACATAGTGCACAAACTAGGGCCTGCCGAGTGGCCTCCATTTATCGTCTTTGATCTGTTGGATTAATTGTGTACGATCAGGATGTAGGCTCCTCTCATAGGTACTGTATGGTTCTAGGTTCTCCCTCATCCATTTGCATGGGTGGATCTGAGGGGTCCTATTGCTAATATTGCTCTAGGGCTTGTAGGGCATTCTTATATCATCGCATATGGCTCATGCATGGTTTGTTCACAATGCTTTCCCTTGGTTTTTCATGGCTTGTTCCTTTTTATGGGGACTTGAGGTCGCGACATTCCTTTCAGTGTGTAGAAGGGATTTTATCTCATCTAACTCCGGGCAAATATTAGTAGGATGGTATATGATATCACATAATGCGAAAGGTTATATTGCCCTAGGTATTTTGGGGTTTTTTATTGTCTTCCCTTTTTTGTTTTTTTCTTGGCCGCGTTAGCTGGCACTGCTATGGGTGTTTCGTTAACTGTTGTGGCCTCCTGAGGGGCGATAGGGGTTATCCCTATATAAGTGATGCCACGACTTCCTAGCCTGGCTGGTGGGACCAAATACCATACAGGTATTGTGAAAGCCATGTTTGTCAATGTTATGGTTGCCAAGACTTTCTTTGACACAAAATTAGGTAGGGGGTATAAAAATGGGGTTTGCGCGATGGCGTAGGGTAGGAATTCCATGCCAGTGGCTCCAGTCTTCGTACTACTGGTTTCCATATCTAGGATGGTTTTGTGTTTGATGATAGCACCATGCACACTGGTGCCCTCGTGCTTTCTGGGGCTCCCTTTGGTATGATAGGGGGATCTCCTAGGAATGATCCTAGGATCGATGATTGTTTGAATTGGCTGAGGCCAAATTCTATGTACCGCGTAAGCAGCTTTTTAGTTCTATCTACCCATATTAACATGATATCGAGAGTTTTCATGGGTTTTTTATCATAGTATGTAAGTTTGTTGATGGTGATGATTCGATCGTCATGGGGGAATATCATCACCCGAAAGACAAAGGACGCTATTGCAGTCATGGCGTACATATAACTTTGCCCAAGGAGTATATTGTAGTCTAGTTGTGTGTCCAAGACTTCAATGTCTATAAGTACCATCTTTCCAGCCAGGTTTACAAGGACATTTTGATATAGACCGATGGGGGTGAAAGGTGTCCGTTTATAAGAATGATCTCAGATTGCCTTGAGCATGATTGTAGGACTTCTAAGGCTAACATGGCAACAGGTGATTGTGATAAATCATATACTATGTTGTAGCTATGAGCAGCTTTGGAGTGGTGTCCTACGTGCCGGGTGGGCCCCTTGACCATTTATGGAAGGGGTTCTATAGGTACTTTGGATATGTTTAACGATGCAGTAGGTGTAATCGTTCTCGTCTCTAACGGGTTGGTGTCCAGGGGGGTGTCATAGTTCCTACTCCTTTGGAAGAAAATTTCTTCATGAGTTAGATGCATTTCATGGCTGCCACCTCTGGTATCATTTTTGGGTGGTTGTTTTTGTTGTGTGTTAACCACTCCTTGCTGTGGGAAAGGCTCCTACATTACAATAGGTTGTTGGGTAGGTCCCTCTTGTCCACGGTTACCCTGAATTTTTTACAGTTCAGGGAGTTTAGGAAAGTGGTGAGTATAATAGTCATACTCACCACATATGGTACAATAATGATTTATCCTTAGACTGGACCTCTTTTTTTGTCCTTGAGAGTTGTTATTTGGCTCCTGGTTTTGATTTATGTTGGGGTTGCCCCCAGATTGAGATCATGGGGGGTGTTGTTGATTACTTCCCCCATGTCCAGAGTCACCCTTTTGTTTATTCCTAAGCTTATTTTTTGTAGCGTTAGGAGGGTTATTATGGTTCTCCTAGTTGTAAGCTTGGCGTTGTTGAGCCTGGGATGGTTGCACTAGGTTCACCAATATGTTGTTTTGTGGTGATAGATTTTGTGCAGAGAAAGGGGGATATAGATTCCCCTATCCCTGGCTAGTGTAATATTGCTGGGGGGATCTCTTCCATCAGTATTTCTAGCTGAGTATTGGGTCCCCTTGTGAGGGAGGGTATGAGCCTCCCTGTTGTTGATGATATTGTGCCACCTTATTCATCATATTCTGCAAAGGTGGAAATTGACTTTGGTGGTAGACAGGTTGCGTCACGTTCTGGGTAGAATCATACAAATATCCTGGGTACTCGATACTGCTGCCTAGGTGACCTTGATTTAAGGACCCGATCAAACCATCTGTAGTATTTGACGTGCCTGGTAACTCTCTATAAGTTTGCAAGCGTGAGGCATTTGGTAGGACATTGTGAATATATCCTGACTGGGTGTAGATGAATTCAAGCTACTGGTCTTTGAAAATGGTGTTCTCCTCGGAGGTAGGTTTCTTTGTCACCAAGTCTTTTGAGATATCTGCTGTGAGAGTTTTCAAAAATAATTCTAGAAAAACTCTATTGCCGAGTTTGGCTTTACACAAACTACGGCGTCGTCTCCATTTGTGGAGATGGTTCGATATATGAATGACTAGCGTTTGCCTGAAATGAGTCAGCAGTTCCATTCTTGAATCATGGTGAATGAGTAGCTAAAAATAAGTGAGGAACATAGTAGCGAGGGCACTAAAGGTCCATGTGAAGCAGAAGGCTACTCGACATACCATTTTGCTGCAGGCCTAGTTAGGGTGTGTTGAAACAGTCTCAGTCAAATAGTATCATCAATGATACTATTGGATGAGCACCACATGTGGAAAGTCATTATATGATTTCCTGGGTCTTATACTTGCTTCCCTTTGAATTTTGGTATATCCGAAGGGATCTTCATGCGTATGGGAGTTCAATTAAGGCATGGGGTCATTAGTCAACTTTGTTAGATCTAGAAGATTTAGAGATGCTAAGAAGGGTAACTGAGTATTGACTGCCATTGCGTACTGTGGAAACAAAAGTGTCTGAGTGTGATGGTTTATGGGGGGTGCCTGGGGAATATTACCCTGTGGGATACTTTGATGAATGTTTCGTTGACTCCCTGAAGGGGTAGCACCCCTCTGCCCTCTAGGGGTTGTGGGAGGAGTTGAGTGTAGTGACCCTACTATGGCTTCCACTGGTGTGGTGTTGGGTTGCCCTTAGGGGTTTCCAATCACAGATGCCCTGATAAAGGATGAATCGATAATGGTGGAGGTGTGTCGTCTTTGAATCCTAAATGGCAAAAGACTTGGTAATCCTCCCTCTAATGGGGGACGCCCAAAAAATTCCTATATTGACGAGGTCCAGTTGGGTCTCTTATGGTGTCAACTAGCTTAATCTTGGAAATATTTTTGGTTTTCTGAGGGAAGGGAGATTTTTATCAAAGAAAATATGATGACATGTATAAAACATAGCGAAAAAACAAAACGTAATTTTTCCTTTAAATTAACGCTATGTGATCAAGAAATCATAAAATATGGTTTGGTTATTTTGTGTATGATATGAAAAAGCCTAAATATACCTAATCATCCTTACACTCTCAATGTAACTGGGCCTTGTGAATATTTCTTCTGATGGGTACTTAGGCTAACGTCCCAAAAGAAGTGGTGATGCCTTCTAGCAGCTGAATAATCACCCAAGGTAATGGTAAGAGGATCTAGTGATGGATGCATCGTCACCTATAGGGAAGGATGCCCTAGTTTTGGCTACTAACGTATCGTCGTCCCACGTGAGCATTCAATTATTGAGTTTCTTGGTATTCAACTACCAGTACCGAGCACTAGATGGGTCAGGTAGCCCGAAAGAGTACCGCACGCATTGGGCCTAAAGCTTAACCCCCTCTGAAACGGGTCTCTGGTAACGCTCGCGTATTTGTTATGTGGACAGATAGATAGATTTGAAGCTCCCTAAAAAGTAAACATCTATGTTTCAAAATGTAGAATGACCACGACTACTTATTCGATGCCTACCGTCGATGGTCCTAACCTAAACTATAATTTCTTTTGTGGCCCCTGTGGAGAGAATTTAGTGAGTTCGATTAGTGATTATTTTTAGAGTCTCTCAATTTTCTTAGGGTGTGCCTTGGTGAAGTAACTGTAAGAAGAGGATAAAGGTCCCAACACACTGGGTGCCTTTTGGTCCAATGTTTACCGATGCTTCATGTGTGCTTTGGAGTGTATAATCAAAAGTGTTACGAGATGTGGATATGCGTTGATCCTTTTCAATTCATTTCTAATTACGCTATGTGTGATTTTTCCTTGCAAAAATAAACAATGTGTGGATTATGGGCTGCTTATACCTTGCCTAGTTAGACTAAGTTTACGCTATAGGGAGATGGAAAATTGTCTTGGGAAAGATTTCATATGCATACCCAGGCTAACCGTAAGGTGCAAGGGTGGCAAAGGTTACTCTCTTTATTTTCGACAGTTTGGTCTCGGTTCCTAATGCAAAAATTGAACTAATCTAATGTAAAAATTGTAAAGCATGAATTATCTAAAGATATGTGGATACATGGGCCACTTAATTTTCTGCTAATTGCTCTATGTGTTTTGTATCTTTTATGAACAATTTTTTGTTCAGACAACATATGTGGATTGAAGGCCACTTACTTTACCCTACATAAACTATGTGTGATTTGAAAAATAAAAAAATAAAATTAAAACTACTTAGTTGCTAAGCTAAATTCTAGCAAATAAGCATCCTAACTAGTCATGAAATACCAGAGCACAGTGAGGGAAAATTTCTTATGGGTTACCAACACCTTAGAACTGCAAAAAATTAGAAAAAAAGTTGCAAAATGGGCTTGCTGCATATCACGTAGCTTGTCCACCCACAGGCATGAAGCGCGCGACTATCCCAAAAGAATGCACGCAGTCAGGAAGAAGCAAGAAAAAATCCTCCTTCTCTGAGCAAAATTTCTCACTAAGGGTGACTGAAAGTGCTGAGAGGATGCAGGAGTGATTTTGCAGTAAGATGAGTAGGAAGAAGGACCTGCTTCAACAAACATTAACTCAAAATAAAGAATCCAATGGAGTCACCATTCCTGTGGTAGTGCATTCGGCACATGGACGGATGAACTACACTATTCTTAGTAGGGAGGCTGCTTACCTACAAGAAAGTCATAGGTCAAAGTGGTTTTTCAAACGTTATTGGAACAATTTCAACATGTAATAAGCTAAGTTAAATGATAACATAACATGCTACATAAACAATGAAACAAAAAAAAAACAACAATGCACAAGAAAAACACTCAATAGAGAAAACACATTAATAACTCAACAATGGAGAGCTTTATCCCTTTATTAGGTGTCGGTGATAGTAGAAGATAGAATTTTAAATATATTATAGTGGATCTTAGAGCTACGAAGCTCCAATATCCAAGACAAGGGGGTTTCTTCCCCTCAATTTTTTAGCAAGTCTGTCTTCCATCTCAAAGGATGGTATATCGACGAACACGTGGTGAACTTTTCTCTCTTGGATTTAGGTGTTAGGTGGCCAAAAACTGAATCCTTCCAATCCTCTTGCTACTGGACAACACAAGCTGGTTTTCTGATGATCAATTTGGCTAGCATAACAATGTGTCTCCCATTTCTCTTCCCATGGCTAGATTTTATAGACCAATTTCAAATTTTCCCTCCCTCTCTTGTTCCAAGATGGATGGTGACACAAGAGCGGGGGTATGATTCCTTTGTGTGCTACACTAAAGCCTCAAGGTGGCTCAAAGGAGATTGTACTTGGCTAGGTTGAGTGAGAATATTTTTCCCCAAGTGTGCCAAGTGGTCTCGAATAGTGACATTCGGCATTCTCCAGGACCACACGACCATTGGAGGGATAGTTGCGCTCTTTGCGAATATCAAAGAAAAATATGCAATGCGCGCTCAGGGCTTGTGATTCCTGTGCGCGGTCCAAAATATTTCCTATCGACCTTAGGAAAATTTATTTATTTAGCTCCTATAATGTATTTCTTCCATGTAAATCTTTATTTGTACCTTCTAGTTGACATTTTCTAATGTCTTCTTCCTGTATTATTTTCTAGTGTTAACACAGGTGGACCGGTTAAAATGGGTAAAAGTGGGAGGAGGTTGTTATATAGTGGTATCATAGCATGGTTCACCAGTTGGAATTGATGGGAAAAATATGATTGTCATGCATGCATGCTTGTTTTACTTATTATTGTTATGTATACATGGTTATGGTCACTATTGAAGTTGTCTTTTCATGCAACAATTGATGATGTTGTTTTCGAGATGTGTTCGTCGTGAATGCATGTTGGTTTAATATGATTTTTTTGTGAATGTATGGTGTCCATGTGGATGTGTGCATGCATTTTCATGGCTAAAATTGTCATGTGAGAGGTTATGGTATGCAATTGGTATTGTCATGCATGGTAACTGGATAATGATTGAGATTATATTGATATATTTATTATGATTATGATTATACATGTATCATGCTAATCTGGTTGATCTTGTAGATGAGATATCCTCCCCTGAACTATAATGAGGTGTTGGTTATGTTATATTTTGGTTTAAATGACATGGTATACTTTCAGGAAGAAGATAAAATGACTAGCAAGATGGTAGACTACAATTCATAAGATTATCAGATTTAATATGATGAGCCTCAGTCACTTGAAGAAGACATTGGTGTTGGGAAAAATACTAAGAGGGGGGGGGGGTGAATCAGTATTTAGGGCATACTCAAAACTTTTCACTTTTTCTTACTTCTAAAACCCATACGCTACTTTCCTGATACATACTTGCGTATATACACGGATACACTTTATGAAACTCGCGTATACACAGAGATCTAATTATGCCATTAATTCTTCACATATATCATTCCATCATTCATTCATCAGATGTTCAATAAACAGTAAACATGTGCAGTAAGAACAGAATAAACCATCACACATAAGCATCACACATGAACACCAGAATTTTAGGTGGAAACCCAAGTTGGGAAAAACTACCGCTGCCGTTGCTCAGCCTTCAATATTTAATTATAAAGAAAACATCTTACAACATATGTGTTTGCGCAGCCTCCTACCAGCATGCAGGCACCCACCTGCGCTCGTTTACCAACCTCTCCTGGAAGGGAGATATGACCCCCTGCTCTCGTTTACCAACCTCACCTGGAAGGGAGCTACAACCCCCTGACTGAAGGCTACAACCCTCAGCGCCTCTATGGACCACGTTTCATCAATTTTCACACTGGATCCAAAAACTTCAATAGAGCACAACTTGCAGGTCACGTTTCATCATATTTTCAGACTGGACCCACTCCACACATTTAAGCTCAAACTTAACAATTCAGACAACCCAGATCAGAAGAATTTATCATCATCAGATAGCAGTAACACAGCAGAACAGATCAGTCATTTTATACTTCAGACTTCAGCAAATCCTAGCTTTTCATACGTGCTTTCCTTTCACTAATATCGCGTATATACGCGCTTCCATTCACATAAACCCGCGTATACATCTGCACAAACTTCAGAACTAACTTCACAACACATACGCGCTTTCTCTTTATCAAATCCGCGTATATACGCGCTTCCGCTATTCCAAACCAGCGTATAGATCTTCAGACATTATAGAGCAGCATTCTTCTTCAGATCATATATTCAATTCATATTTAACCCTTCACGTTAGACAGATGTTCGCCTCATTTCAGATCTAGACATTTCATAAACAGATCTAGAAGATACATTTCAGATCTAGATAGCCTTCTTCATCATTTCTTCATAGTTGCATCACAGATTCAGATCTATCATTAAACTATTACTCATTCCATACAGATATACTTCAGAAAGAAGTATTCATTCAAACCCAGACATCTTGCCCACTTTGCACAATGATCTTCTTCTCCTTATATAGATTAGCCTTTTTCAATACCATGAGTCAAAACCACTCAACCTCCGATGGTATTCCTGGACGGGATCAATTAGATAATCTAGCGCTCAATACAATGGGCCAATACCATGGTAATGCCCCTTGGTATCATAATTTTAGAGCGCAAAAGGGCATACGCGACTTGGAGCGTTCGTTTCCACGTGTATACGCAACTTCGCCTCATAAAAACTGCATATATGCTAACCCTGAATGTATACGCGGGTTCCCTTCACAAAATTAGCGTATACATTGTATGTATACGCGGGTTTCCTTCACAAAAGTAGCGTATAGATTGTGACATATTATATTTATCATTTTTATGGTACTTACTGGAATTCTTTTCTCTGTCACATCTGAACTGATTTGTAGATACATCATTCTTACATCTTTTACACATAGGTTGCTTATCATAGGCAACTCATCAAGCAGGCTTCCATCAAGAACATCTTCATCAAGTAGGTTGCCATCAAGGACAACACATTGCATCATATAGCCAACAATCTCATTCAACTTTATCAAGTGGGTTGCCATCAAGAACAACACTCTGCATCATATTGCCAACAATCTCCCCCTTTGGACTTGACGGCAACCACGATGGTGTTTGATCACCACAGGAGATAGATACATTAAGCATCATGATATTCTTCCCTTATTCAAAAACCATGTCACTCTCCCCCTTTGACATCAAGGGCAAAGGGCAGATCAAAACCAAGACAAGGTTTTGCTTCCTATGCAGATCTAATGTATATTGAAGTTACCATGCTCCCCCTGAGTTCACGCTATATTTTCAATGAAGTAAATGACTCTATGACTTTTCCTATCACCAAGGACTCACACATACATCAAAGATCCAACCAAGTGGATTTACATATGAAACTCCAATACCCAACCAAGTGGGTTTACACATTTTGACTCAGCTACCCAACCAAGTGGGTTTACATATTTTGACTCAACTACCCAACCAAGTGGGTTTACAAATTTGACAAGTCCTTACATGACTGAATATTACAATTTTACATCATGGGTCTCAACATGACCTTTTCATCAAATTACAAATATGACTTTTCATGACCAATACCAGAAAGACCTCAAGAGAGATCATATATTAGAACCATGATAATGCCAACAATGCATTATACTAGGGCTCCCCCTGAAAATGTGCATCCAATGCATCCTTTCCATATGGCCAAGGCTCCTCCTGAACTTGTGCAACCTGAACACCTTCAACGGCAAGTCATCAACAACAAACTCTGCATGATCTGTCCATATCTCTGAATCATAAGAATTCCATCTCATCCAACAGATACTCTTCATCAAGTAAAAATCCAGGCTCATCCATGATTTTCAACATAAGAAACCAAGTATCATTTCATCATTATTTAGAACTGAGAAAATAAGTTGATACAGAGTCAATAATACAGTTATTAACAGTCAGACTGATGCTCCCCCTGAACCTCTGCTCCAGATCTTCAGCTATCATATAAATTCTCTTATCATCAATGCATACACGACTGTGTCTGCTGAAACTTGCGTGTATACACGACTTTTGTTCATCTAAACCGCGTATGGAAAGTGAAGCATAGAAATTTTCACATTCCTTCATCTCCCCCTGAACTTGTCCTTCCTGTACCTGTCTTCTTCATATCAGATGCTCTGTCAGAAATACATATAACCAGAATAATCAAATCAACCATGAGAATCATCATACATTGCTCCCCCTGTGATGATACATCCCCATAATGTATCTCACATTACTTCTGCAGTCATTTAGAGAAGTAAGCTTCAGAAGCGGATGACTGTAGTAGGGTCAATATTCCCTATGTTTCTGATCGGTCCTCCATCTTTTTCCAGATTTTCTTGAACTTTCTATTTGTGTGCCGGAAGTTATCCAATTTCTCATATCTGTTCATCCTGCATTCCTTTTCCACATGACCATACTTATTACAAGCATAACATCTCATGTGACCAGAGAAGTAAGCATAAGGATCATAGTGTGTTTCTCTGTTCTTCCTCCTATTGCAATCAGCTACTTTGTGACCATACTTGTTGCATGAAAAACAATATCCCTTGAAGCTACCAGAGTACCTTTCTGAATAGAATCTGTTTGATAGTGACTGAAATGATCTGCTTCCGCAATTTGCTGCAACATGCCCATAATTATGACATTTAAAGCATTCCACATTATTGAATGATTTCCTTTGAGAATTCATGATTGTTGGTTGAATTTTTGTTTCTTTCAACACTTCAGATTTTGCATTGACTTCCTTTGAATCATTAGCATTTCCTTGTGAACTAGATTCTCCTTTGACAGTTTCATGAAAACCAAGACCAAGCTTAATAGAGGGAGACCTTTGATTACTCAGAATATTGTCCAAAATCTTAGTACTATCTTGAAACCTCAAAATTTTAACCTTTTCTTCTAATTTACCTTTGAGAATGTTTACCTCCACCTCCAAGGCTTGGCATTGCTTCTTCACGCTTTCTTCTTTCCTTCTTCTGTCTTCTACTTGGTTATTCAGATTTAGAATCTCTTCTTTCAGCCCATTTTCTTGCTCTCCAAAAGTTTGTAAGAGTTCTTCATTCTTCTTCTTCGATGCTTCGAGATTTTCTTTCAGAAATATGTTTTCTGCTTCAAGTCCTGCATTCTTCTTATTTGATTTATCCAGGTCTTCTTTGAGGGAAATGATTTCTGCTTCAAGACCTTCCTTTTCAAATGATTGTAGAGGTTCCTCATTTTTCTTACTTGATGCTTCAAGATCCGCTTGTAGAGAGATGATCCCAGCTTCAAGACCTTCATTCTTCCTTTTTGATATTTCGAGATCTGCATTTAGATCATTAATTTCTGCTTCTAGTCTTTTCATTCGATTGGATGCATAAGCATGAAACCTTTGATACTTGTCTATAGATTCACTCTCCTTAGATGATTTTTGCTGATCTTCAACTTTAATCTTGACAGCTTCTTCTAGATCCATACTGTTACTTTCACTATATTTACCTTTGCATGCACAAGAGAGTAAAATACAAGAACAGTGATCAATACCTGTTTCATCTTCTTCAATTTCTGCTATACATGATTTCTGAGGTATCTCCTTTCCTTGAGTAACTTTCTTCTTTTGCTTCTTTGCCATGAGCACTTGTAGAGCTTGGTCAGAATCTTCTTCATCTTCACTGGACACTTCATCATCATCTTCATTTTCATAATAACTCTTCCTCTTTTCAAATTGTTTCCCTTTACCATGTTTTTCTCTATAAGGACATTTAGCAGCATAGTGACCAACTCTTCCACAATCAAAACATTTGAAGGGAAGCTTACCTTTGAATCTTCCAGTACCTAGTTGGAGTTTTCTCACAAAATTTGCTTCTTCTTCTTCAGATATATAGTTGGATTCTTTGACAACTTCCTTTTCTTTTCCTTTTACAGATGCCTTAAAAGCAGCTTCTTTGATTTGAGAAGGACCTCCTTGTCTCATTTCAAAAGTAGTCAGAATACCATGTAATTGAAAAATAGTAAGAGTTTGCAGATCTTGCCTTTCTTCAATAGCTGAAACTTTAGAGTCAAATTTTGAAGTCAAGGATCTTAAGACTTTTTCCACCAGAGTAGTATCAGTTATGGTTTCACCCAAGTTTCTCATTCGATTTACAATATCATCCAGACGAAGAAAGAAACTGGCAACACTCTCATCACTATGCATCTTCAAATTTTCATATTCAATTCTCAGAGTTTGGAGTTTTGCACTTTTTACCTTTGTGTCTCCTTCATAGCTCAGAATGATTTTGTCCCATATTTCTTTTGCTGAATGTAGCTGCATCACTTTAGCAAATTCTGATTCAGACATGCTTCCTAACAAGACATTCACTGCTTTGGCATTGATTTCATACTTTTTCCTTTCTGCTGCATCAGTAGGAATACTTGCTGGGTATTGATAACCTTCTTCCACGATTGCCCATACATCTGCACCAAGACTTTGCAGATATGCTTTTGTTCGTACCTTCCAGAATATCAGATTGCTTCCATTGAATAGAGGTGGCTTTATAGACATTACTCCTTCATGACTTCCCATTGCGACAGATCTCCTTCAAGCGATCAAGCTTCTGCAGAAGGACCTGCTCTGATACCAATTGTTGGGAAAAATACTTAGAGGGGGGGTGAATCAGTATTTAGGGCATACTCAAAAAAATTTCACTTTTTCTTACTTCTAAAACCCATACGCTACTTTCCTGATACATACTCGCGTATATACGCAGATACCCTTTATGAAACTCGCGTATACACAGAGATATAATTATGCCATTAATTCTTCACATATATCATTCCATCATTCATTCATCAGATGTTCAATAAACAGTAAACATGTGCAGTAAGAACAGAATAAATCATCACACATAAGCATCACACATGAACACCAGGATTTTAGGTGGAAACTCAAGTCGGGAGAAAACCACCGCTACCGTTGCTCAGCCTTCAATATTTTATTATAAAGAAAACATCTTACAACATATGTGCTAGCGCAGCCACCTACCAGCACGCAGGCACCCACCTGCGCTCGTTTACCAGCCTCTCCTGGAAGGGAGCTACGACCCCCTGCTCTTGTTTACCAGCCTCACCTGGAAGGGAGCTACAGCCCCCTGACTGAAGGCTACAACCCTCAGCACCTCTATGGACCACGTTTCATCAATTTTCACACTGGATCCAACAACTTCAATAGAGCACAACTTGCAGGTCACGTTTCATCATATTTTCAGACTGGACCCACTCCACACATTTAAGCTCAAACTTAACAATTCAGACAACCCAGATTAGAAGAATTTATCATCAACAGGTAGCAGTAACACAGCAGAACAGATCAGACATTTTATACTTCAGACTTCAGCAAACCCTAGCTTTTCATACGCGCTTTCCTTTCACTAATATCGCGTATATACGCGCTTCCATTCACATAAACCCGCGTATACATCTGCACAAACTTTAGAACTAACTTCACAACACATACCCGCTTTCTCTTTATCAAATCCGCGTATATACGCGTTTCCGCTATTCCAAACCAGCGTATAGATCTTCAGACATTATAGAGCAGCATTCTTCTTCAGATCAGATATTCAATTCAGATTTAACCCTTCACGTTAGACAGATGTTCGCCTCATTTCAGATCTAGACATTTCATAAACAGATCTAGAAGATACATTTCAGATCTAGATAGCCTTCTTCATCATTTCTTCATAGTTGCATCACAGATTTAGATCTATCATTAAACTGTTACTCATTCCATACAGATATACTTCAGAGAGAAGTATTCATTCAAACCCAGACATCTTGCACACTTTGCACAATGATCTTCTTCTCCTTATATAGATTACCCTTTTTCAATACCATGAGTCAAAACCACTCAACCTCCGATGGTATTCCTATACGGGATCAATTAGATAATCCAGTGCTCAATACAATGGGCCAATACCATGGTAATGCCCCTTGGTATCATAATTTTAGAGCACAAAAGGGCATACGCGACTTGGAGCGTTCGCTTCCGCGTGTATACGCGACTTCACCTCATAAAAACTGTGTATATGCTAACCCTGAATGTATACGCGGGTTCCCTTCACAAAAGTAGAGTATATATGCGGGTTTCCTTCACAAAAGTAGCGTATACATTGTGAAATATTATATTTATCATTTTTCTGGCACTTACTGGAATTCTTTTCTCTGTCACATCTGAACTGATCTGTAGATACATCATTCTTACATCTTTGACACATAGGTTGCTTATCATAGGCAACTCATCAAGCAGGCTTCCATCAAGAACATCTTCATCAAGTAGGTTGCCATCAAGGACAACACATTGCATCATATAGCCAACAATCTCATTCAACTTTATCAAGTGGGTTGCCATCAAGGACAACACTCTGCATCATATTGCCAACAATTGGAAAGTTGAAGCATTGTTATGAGCAACAAGGATGGAAAGGAAAATAAAAGCTAAAGGTAAATGGCAGTTGAAAATAACAAGACTTCATGATGTAGGTGAGATAGAAAATGTTGCACCTTATATGAAGTTCAATGTAGTTGGATAGGGACATGGGTCACAACCTAGAGGGCATCAGAATAGAGGTGATGGTAAGGGACATTTTTAGTGTTGGAAATTTGGTAAGGAGCACCTTAAGAGATATTTCCCATAGTATCAGGGTGGCATACCTCAGATCTAAAATGCACCGGAAGCAAAGACTGTTGGGAATGTTGGTTAGAGAATTCATCGTATCTATGCAACACTAGATAATAGGAAGGTAGATCGCCAGACATCTATTATCGATATGGATGGTAAGATTTTTGATCAAGTTGTTTATATTTTGATTGAACCTTGATACAATTATAGTTATGATAATCCTGACTTGATGGATAAGTGTGGTTTGAGTAGGGAAGTGCATGAAAAGTCTTGGTTAGTGAAGTTGGCTATAGGTACAAAGAAAAGATTTCATCATTGGGTAAGAGCTTGTGCATTTGAACTGAATGGTATGGCTACGCTAGTGTATTTGAATGTACTTCCTTTTGGATCATATAGTATTTTGTTGGGTATTGACAAGTTGTGTCTTCATAGGACTAAGGTGGATTTTTATGACAAGGCCATTTAGTGCTTGGATGAAAATGGGGAACAGAGAATTTTACAGGGCAAGAAGAAAGCTACATTAGTTATAATGGTTGCAGTTATGTATAAAAAGCACAGTCGCGGGAAAGGGTGTGTGTTATTTGTAGTACATATTTCCAGTCATAAAGGTAAGGATATTGAGGATGTAAAGGTCTTAAATAGGTACCTTTTTCTAAAGTATTTTCAGGATGTATTTTCTGCGGATATTTCAGAGTTTCCACCTCATAGAGAACTCTACTTTTCTATTGAGTTGGTACTAGGGGATGCACCAGCATCAAAGGCACCTTACAGGATGAGCACTCAAGAGTTAGCAGAGTTAAGTTGCAGTTGAAGGAAATGCTTGACAAGGGATACATTAGGCCAAGTGTATCATTGTGGAGTGCAACAGTGTTGTTTGTGAATAAGAAGGATGGTACTCTTAGGCTATGCTTGATTATAGGAATTTTAACAAGGTAACAATCAAGAATATGTATTCGTTGTCAAGGATCGATGAATTATGTGATCATTTAAAGGGAGCAACATTGTTCTCGAAGTTTGATTTGAGATTAGGATATCATCAGGTATGCATCAAAGAAAAAGACATTTACAAGATATCTTTCCCAACCAGGTATGGGCATTATGAGTTTTTTGTAGTTCCATTTCGTTTGATTAATGCTCTAGCTACTTTTATGTGCTTGATGAATAGTGTGTTGCATGCTTATCTTGAAAATATTGTTATTGTGTTAATTGATGATATATTGATATATTCTAAGAACAAGGAATATCATGTCGAACACTTAGCAACAATGTTGATATTGCTAAGAGAACATCAAATGTATTCCAATATTATAAAATGCATAGTAGTGGACCCGAAAAAGATAAAAGTTATCATGGAATGGGAAGATCCTAGGAATGTGGATGAGGTCAGGTAATTTATGGGGTTAGTAGGTTATTACAGGAGGTTTATAAGGAACTTCTCACATATCACTTATCATATTACATCATTGAAAAGGAAAGGTAAGAAATTTGAATGGACAAAGGAATGTGCAACAAGTTTTGAACAGTTGAAGAAGTTGTTGACAAATGCTCTAGTTTTCAAGATTGTAGACCTAGATAAAGAGTATGTGATGTGCACATATGCTTGCAAGGGAGGGCTTGGTGGAGTGCTTATGAAAGAGGGACAAGTGGTATGTTACAAGTCAAGGAAACTGAATGATCACAAGAAAAACTATGTGACACATGATCTTGAGTTGGCAGCAATTGTTTATGCATTGAAGATGTGGAGGAACTATCTTCTTGGTAGGTGATTCATCTTGATGAGTGACCACAATGGATTGAGATACTTATTTGATCAACTTAATATTAATTCAAGGCAAGCTAGATGGTTGGAAATGATCAGTGAGTTTGACTTCGAGATTAGGTACATTAAAAGGAAATAGAATAGGGTTGCAGATGCTCTTAGCAAAATATTACAAATAAATCACATTGCAGCTATAAGTTCATATGGGACAGATCTACAGGATCAAATCTTGTAGGTAGGACACTAGGATGACATGTACAAGGATATTAGGCACATGTGATTAGGATATGGACTATCATCTCACAATGGATGGTTTGGTTAGATTTAGGGATAGGATCTATGTTCGGACAAAAATGAGATCAAGAAGCTTAGCTTGAGGGAATTTCATGTTAAACCATATTCAGGTCACCTAGGATATTAGAAAACATTAACAAAAGTGAAGAAGTTCTATTATTGTCTGAATCTTAAGAAGGAAGTGGCAGAGTTTGTGGCTAGATGTTTAGATTGACAACATGTAAAAATAGAGTGTAACCATCCAGGTGGTTTAATTCAACCTATTATGATTCCAGAGTTGAAATGGGAGGTCATTTATATGGATTTCATCATAGTATTTTTAAATAGATCTATACATCATGATTCCATCATGGTTGTGGTGGACAGGTTCAAAAATGTAGCACACCTCATTTCGATGAAGTCTGCATATTCAACAAGTTAAGTGACATAGGTCTTCATTAGAGATATAGTGAGGTTGCGTGGTGTTTTGAAGAAGATTGTTTCGGAAAGTGATGCTAAGTTAACTTATAGGTTCTAGAAATAATTACTTGCATGTTTGGTACATATTTTTCTTTTAGCACAACTTATCATTTGCAGACAGATGGACAGAAAGAGAGGGTCAACAAGATTTTGGAGGACATATTGATAATGTATGTGATGCATCAACAACAGAAGTGGGAAGAGTATATTCCAGTGGTTGAGTTTTCTTACAACAATGGGTATCAAGAGTCACCGAGGATGAGTATGTTTGAGACACTTTATGGGTGAAGTTGTAACACTCCCATCAGTTGGAGTGATCTAGTGAATAGGGTATTGATTGGACCATACATGTTGGTAGAGATGGAAGAAGAAATGTAGGTTATTAAGAAGAATCTAAAGGTAGCATAGGATAGATAGAAAATATATGCAGATCAACAGATGGAATTTAAGGAGTTTGAGGTTGGGGAATAGGTGTACTTGCGCATCAATCCCAAGAAGAGATCCTTGAGGATTGGGTCATATTCCAAGATGGCATGTTGGTATTGTGGGCCTTTTGAAATCCTTGAGAGGATTGGACCAATGGCCTATCAACTTACACTACCTCCGACAGTGAAATTCCATGATGTTTTCCATGTTTTTTTTCTTAAAAGATATGTAAAGGATGTTGATCATGTTATTAATTGGTTTGTACTGTAGGTGGAGCCAGAAGGAAAATTACAGCCGAAACCTCAGTGTATTTTTCATATAAAAATTCTCATCCTTCGGAACCAATCAATAAAGCAGGTTAGGGTGCAATGGAAGCACTGTGGTCCTAATGAAGCTACATGGGAGCTGACTGATCATATGCGGGTTATGTATCCTTCCTTGTTTTTCGATTGAGGAAAATCATTTTTTTTTCTCTCTCTCTCTCTCTCTCTATATGTATGTATGTATGTAAATACCACATTAAGTTGTGTTATAAGGCTCGAATAAGTGGTATGGTTTTCATGTTGTTATGTTTGTCATGTTGGTGTATTTTTTCAGCAAGATATTCATTGTAAATATTCAACGAGTATGTTATAGATATCCATGGTAAGTATGTTTTTTTTTTTTTTTTTCAGTGGTTTTTCTGGTTGTAGGTGTCATGGAACCCCAACGACGGTGTTCCCCTAAGGGGGAGGGGCTTGTAACAATCTCGGGTTAAAAAATTCATGTAATAAAATTAATAAAGGAAAAAATAAGACCATAGTCATGTGGCACATATTCCAATTTGAATGTTGGGAAAAACATCCTAGTTTGGGTGTTCATTTGGTTTATTATGGCTAAGGGAAATTGGAAAAGGAAATGGAAAAGGATTTGGAAAGGAAAGAGGCATTAATTGGAATTTTATTTATGAAACTAATGGAAATTAGGAGACAATGATAGTGAAAGGTCATAGGTTGCATGTGAGGAGGAAAATGAAGAAAATAATGGAAAATTGAAGAAATTAGAGGCCTCATTGATAAAAAGGCTTCTGAGGACTAGTTCACAAATTTTGTTAGTTTAGTTTGATCTCTTGCTCTATTCTCTTTATGCTCATGTACTCTTGCATACTTGAGTTTTCTTGGAGCATTCTAGAATTTGATCAAGGAAATCAAAGGAAGGACAAAAAAGGAAAAGGGAAGAAAATTTCAAGCAAGGAAGAGTAGGATCAAGTGTCTACAATGCAATTAATTACAGGTATTGAGTTTCATGTGTGTTTTCCTTGCTAGATTTGGCATGCATGGTGCATGAATGTGTGTATTTGGGTCCCTTGTTTCCATTGGCATGGGTTTTTCTAGGTGTGACAGTGGTTTTCGGCCTTGCCTTTCCATTTTCAGATAGCCATGGTGTGATGGGGATTTATTTTACTTGGTTGAGATAGATTGTTGGATGGTTTCGAAACTGAGTAGGATCATCATAGGAGAAGAAAACAAGGCCTAGGAATCCTTGGACCGGTGAAGGTGGGATTACGGTAAAGTCAGATTGTGTGTACCCCAGTGGGCCTAGGAACCCTTGACTGGTGAATGTTGAGATATACAGTAAAGCCTAGAGGTGTGTGCCCTCAATTAGGCCTAGGAATCCTCTATCTGTGAATGGTGAGATATATGGTCAATCCTAGTGGGTGGAGTATTAGGCCTAGGAATCCTTGACCAGTGAATGGTGGGAAATACGATAAATCCTAGAGACTGGAGAAAAACAAATTCCTCGCGGTTTAGGTAGAGAGATCTAGAGGAATCCATACTTGTATAGGCCTAATGATCCTTGGATTGGTATATTGTGGTATTATGGTAAATCTTGGTAGTATATGCTTCATTTTGGGCCTAGGAATCCCTTGGTTAGATTGTGGTAAAACTCGAGGAAGCCTTGATTGGTTTTTTGTGTGTACCACATTCATGCATGTAATATGGAAAGGGGGTGATTAGCTGAAAGGAATATTTTTTTTAAGCCCAATCTATGGTCAGGTGGTACATTGAAGTCCCTAACCTAGTTTCATTTTGCATATGTTAATAAGAGCTCTTTTCCTCTTGTGTATTATTGAAGTTCAACAAGAAATTTTAGCACCTACACTAGTGTGGGACCACAGGTCTTAGCAGCACATACACTATTGTGTGTTAGGTCCTTATATTAAGATTATAGTCCCTTATTGTTTTTAGTGTAACCCCCTTATTTTTATTTTTGTACCCCTGTAACCCCGATATTGTTATTATTGTGCCTTTACATTATTATTGTTAGGTCGGCAAGGATTACATTGTGGCCCCATGGCCTCCTATATATAGAAAGGAGGTTTTTTCATTTGTATCATCTAAGAATTGTTCATTTATGTAATTTATTGGAGGTTTCCCCCTTGAAGTGGCTTATTTCTAAGGCGTTGATCTCTCTTTTATTCTATTTTTGGAGCTGGTTTCATAACATTTGGTATCAAAGCTTTGGATTCTAGGGTTTCCTTGCTCCAAACAGGTCATCGTGGAATTTTAGCTATAAATTTTTTCTATGAAGGTTCAGAAGCTGAAATTTTTACACAGTGAAGCCGAAATTCTGAGAAATGTTGTGTAAAAATTTCAGATCTTGGTTCTCACTATTTTCGGAGATATGATCTGTCGAATTTAGGGTTTTTTAGGCTCCGAAATTTCACCTAAAATAGGCCATCGTGGAATTTGCGCTATAATTTTTTTTCTATGAAGGTTTAGAAGTTGAAATTTTCACAGAGTGAAGACGAAATCCTGTGGAACTTCCTGTAGAAATTTCAGATCTTGGTTCGTAATATTTTCAGAGATATGATCTGTGTAAGTTAGAGTTGTTTCAGGCTCCCTAATTTCATCTCAAAGAGGTGACTGTGGGAAAATTGTCATAACTCTCTCTGTGAGCATCGGATTGGAATTCTGTAAAAAGTGATTGCAATTACACGGAGTGTAGTTTCCTATGTATCAATTTCAAAGATGAAGGAGGAAACATTGACATGTGGAACGTCATAGAATTTCGCTCTACTGAACCAGTCCATAATTAGGTCATTATGGGAGATTGGGCATAACATTGTCTTGAAGAATACAAATCAGGTCAGACCTGAGGCATTCAAAAGAAGATTCAGAGTGCTAATATAGGATGAAATTTCAGATATTGAAGATCCGAAATCACAGAGACAATTTAATTTCAATATCGAGCTTCTCAAAAGAAAGAAAAAGGTGTGTATTTTTTTTCCGAATTGCATAAGTCTTGTTTGAAGAATCAATTTGAATTGATTCCAAGGGCAGAGTGTAGAAAAAATATTAGTATTGGGTTCTAAAATTCCCCCTAAAAATAATTCAACACCCATTAATCCTTCAGAAGGCTCTACCAGGGCTCATGAAGATGAAGAAATGCAACATGACATATCAAAATTACAAGAGTAAGTGCACCAAATTTCGCTCTCGCAAAGAGCAACAAAAAATGAAATGGATGTTTTGAAGAAAAGCGTGGAAGCTAAGATGGATGGTTTGAAGAATGGTATGGAAAAAAAAATGGAAGGTTTGAAGGAAGGTTTTTCAAAGTTGATACAAGAAATGTTTCCTAATGGCGAAAAGATAGTAGAGGAAAATCATGATGAGAACAAATTAAATGTTAATCGTGATTTCATAAACTCTAATGTTGGATTGAAGAACCACCATATTCCAAAGATGGATATGAGGAATTTTGATGGCAAGGATCCCGTAACATGGATACTACAGATATTCCTTATTTTGATTCTATGATGTAAAATAATAGTAAAAAGGTATGATTAAATCTTAATAGAACCAAATACATTTAGTACATTTATGGTTTTTTTTCCCATAAAAAATTTTGTTACTGTCAATTTTATGAGAAATAAGGTACACAGAGGATACAAAGAGAACACATTATTTATCCACTGATAAATCTACATCCAGGGTTCAGCAGAATACATGAGGACTTCAAAAATTGAATATAAGGGTAATTGGTATTCTAGAGAACACAAGACCATAAGTCTTCATAGATTTCATAGAGACTTTAAATGATAAATATCCAACATGAAGTTCACGTTCTAAACTCATCAAAGGAGCAGGTATTCACTTAAGGTATGAAAATAATGTAAATATATGTATGAAACTTACTACTTAAGATCAGAAGAGAAGTGTTGTTACCCAGCCTTCCAGAACTCAGAGAAGGCTCTACAAATTAGAAGAAAAAAGAGCAAAAGGGCTTTGCTATAGTTGTGATAGCAAATACACTAAAGGTCATAAGTGTGCTGAGAAGAAATTATATTACAGAGATTGTGAAGAGGAAGAAGAAAATAAACAAGAAGAGGATATACACCAGGAACCAACCCTAGAAGAGGAAGAAATGAGTCTGACCATATCGTGTAATGCATTGGCAGGAATTACCACTCCTCAAACTCTCAAGATAGAAGGACATACCAAGAAGAAAAAGGTAATAGTGTTGATTGATTCAGGTAGTACCCATAATTTTATTCATTGTAAGGTAGCCAAGGAATTGAATTGTTTCCTATACCCATCACCAGAATGTCAAGTGATGGTTGCAAATGGAGGAACTATAAATTGCTCTGGAAAATGCCATAATATCAAGTTAACCATGGGGGAATATGTATTGACTAGTCCAATGCTTGCCATTCCTATGGGAGGTGCTGATGTTGTACTAGGAGTACAATGGTTACAATCTTTGGGGACGATAGCTTTTAATTTTCAAGAACTTTTCTTGAAATTTTTTCAGAAGGAAAGGAATTCGAATTACGGGGTATTGCAGGGAAGCTAGGAAAGATGATATGCTCTAATGTCATGAAAAATATTCTAAATAAAGAACAACGAGGCGTAATTGCACAATTATGCTCACTAGAAGTTCCAACATCAAAATCATCTATTTCTGCAGATCTCCAACAAGTCTTGGACAATCATTCCAAGGTGTTTGAAACTCTCAAAGGAATCCCACCTATTCGTGATCATGATCATGCTATTCATTTGATTCCAGGAAGTGTTCCTCCAAACATCAGGCCTTATAGATATCCTTATGTCCAAAAGAGAGAAATTGAACGTATGATTGCAGAAATGTTATAGGCGGGTATAATTCAACCTAGTCAAAGTTCTTTCTCTGCTCCTGTAGTATTGGTACACAAGAAGGATGGATCATGGCGAATGTGTCCGGATTATAGGGAGCTCAATAAGCTCACCATTAAAGATAAATTTCCCATTCCTATGATTGATGAATTATTGGATGAATTACATGGAGCAATTTATTTTACTAAGTTGGATCTTTGTTCAGGATATCATCAAATTAGAATGAAGACTGAAGATATTCCAAAAACAGCATTTCGAACTCATGAGGGTCATTATGAATTTTTGGTCATGCCTTTTGGCCTTACCGATGCACCTTCTACATTTCAAGGGTTGATGAATTCCATTTTCAAACCCTTCCTTAGAAAATTTGTGCTAGTATTTTTTGATGATATACTAATCTACAGCAGGTCTTGGAAGGATCATGTTTAACATGTTGACAAGGTGCTCAAACTATTGCAGGAGAAACAATTATATGCAAAAACATCCAAATGTTTCTTTGGAGTACAAGAGGTGGAATATCTGGGTCATATTGTATCTCACGAGGGTGTTAAGGTAGACCCTCACAAAATTAAAGCCATTAAGGAATGGAAAGTCCCCACAACCATAAAGCAGTTGCGCGGATTTCTCGAGTTAACATGGTATTATCGCAAGTTTGTTAAGAATTATGGGAGAATAGCAGCACCTCTAACAACAGTATTGAAGAAAGATGCATTTTCATGGACTCCTGAAGCAACTAAGGCCTTTAAAAACCTTAAAGAGGCAATGTGCCTAGCACCAGTCTTAGCTATGCCAGACTTCACAAAATTTTCTATTGTGGAATATGATGCCTCGGGAAATGGAATTGGTGTTGTTTTAATGCAAGAAGGATGACCCATTGCTTTTGAAAGTCATCCAATCAAAGGAAAGTATTTAAAAATGCTATTTATGAGAAGGAAATGTTGGCAATACTATATGCACTAAAGAAATGGTGACCTTACCTAATGGGAAGAAACTTCAAGGTAAAAACTGATCATGATAGTCTTAAACACATTTTGGAAAAAAGAATATCTTCAGAAGAGCAACAAAAATGGGTCACAAAGATGTTGGGTTATGACTTTGAAATCATCTACAAAAAAGGGAAGCTAAATTTTGTTGCAGATGCACTCTCAAGAAAGGATGAAGAGGTGGAAGCATTGCTTTGTGCCATTTCTAATATCCAACCAGATTGGATAATCGGAAAAAGGGATGAATGGAAGAAGGATGAAGAAGTGTGGACACTCATTCAAAAGTTCCAGCAAGATCCTAGTAAATCTAATACATTTAGTTGGAAAAATGATTCCTTATGGTACAAAGATCACTTATATATTTGCAAGAATTCCCAACTAAAACAAAATATTCTTTTGGAGTTGCACGCTTCTCCTTTAGGAGGACACTCGGGATTTTTAAAAAATTAACACAAGGTGAAGAAATATTTTTTTTTAGGATGACCTTAAATATGATATTCAAAAATTTGTGGCAGAAAGTTTGGTTTGCCAGAAAAATAAAGTTGAGACAATTAATATCCCAGGTGTTATGAAACCAGCTCCAAAAATAGAAGAGAAGAGAGATCAACGCCTTAGAAACTAGGCACTTCGATGGGCAACCTCCAATACATTACATAAATGAAAAATTATTGGATTGATACAAATGACCAAAACCTCCTTCTATATATAGGATTCCATGGGGTCACAATATAATCCTATCCGACCTAACAATAATAATGTAAGGGCACAATAATAACAATATTGGGGTTACAGGGGTACAACAATAAAAATAAGGGGGTTACACTAACAAAAATAAGGGACTATACTAGTAAGATAGGGACCTAACATGCCCCTCTCCTTAAAAAAAGTGTTGTCCTCAACACTTGAGTAGATACAGATGCTTCTGTATAAAATTCTCATCCTCCCATGTAGAATCTTCAATGGGTAAGTTCTTCCATTTGATGAGATACTCCGAAATTGTTCGATTTCTACAACCTTTATCCATATCAAGTCAACGTTGGGAGGATATTTCAATGGATTTTATCACATGTTTACCTAAATCCGAAGGAAAGAGTGTCATCATGGCGGTAGTTGATAGACTTACCAAGTATGCACACTTTTGTGCATTATCTCATCCATTTAAACCAAGTACAGTTGCTGCTGCATTTATGGAAACCCAAAGATTATTGTAAGTGATAGAGATCCCATTTTTACAGGAAATTTTTGGACGAAATTATTTTCTTGTTTGGGTACTCAACTAGCTCATAGCTCATCTTATCATCCTCAATCCGATTGTCAAAATGAGATAGTGAATAAATGTTTGGAAGGATATCTTCATTGTTTTGTACCTGATAAGCAAGCACAATGGGTCAAGTGGTTACCTCTCGCTGACTGGTGGTATAACACTTCCTTCCATACTGCAGAAAAAATGACCCTAGTTATGGCACTTTATGGATATCATCCACTGTCCATCACATATTCTTTAAGGGAAAATTCTAGGGTTCAAGCAGTGGAAGATCACATCAAGCATCAACAGGAAGCTCTCCAACTCTTAAAGGATAACCTAAATTTGGCACAAAATCGAATGAAACAACAGGCAGATCGACATCGTAGTGAGAGAAGTTTTGATGTAGGAGACTAGGTATTTTTACAGATACAACCATACAAAAAAATTTCCCTCAAGCAAGCTAAGAAGGATAATAAATTATCGCCAAAGTACTATGGTCCTTACAAGGTGTTGCAAAATATTGGTACTATGGCATACAAATTGGAGCTTCCTGCTTCTTCGCGAGTGCATCCAGTTTTCCGTGTTTCATGCTTAAAGAAGGTTATAGGGGACAAACTTCTAGTTCAAACAAAATTGCTAGAACTTGATGAGGAAGGAAAAACCATATTGGAACTTGAAGCAGTCACGAAAACAAGAACTCGACATCTACGAATTCAATCAATTTCAGAGTATCTCATCAAATGGAAGAACTTACCCACTGAAAATTCTACATGGGAGGATGAGAATTTTATACATAAGCACCCAGAGCTACTCAAGCGTTGAGGACAACAATTTTTTGAAGGAGAGGAGCATGTTAGGTCCCTATATTACTATTAAAGTATCTTATTGTTGTTAGTGTAACCCCATTATTGTTATTGTTGTACCCCTGTAACCCCCATATTGTTATTATTGTGCCTTTACATTATTATTGTTAGGTCAGATAGGATTACATTGTGGCCCTGTGGACTCCTATATATAGAAAGGAGATTTTATCATTTGTATCATCCAAGAATTTTTCATTTATGTAATGTATTGTAGGTTGACCCCCGAAGTGGCTTATTTCTAAGGCATTGATCTCTCTTTTCTTATATTTTTGGAGCTGGTTTCATAACAGTGTGGGCTAAATTTAGTGCATGTCTATTTTAGTTATCCCTTAATTAAGATATGGATTTCATTCCACATGAATTGTGCAAAGCAGGCAGGTTTTCAAGAGGCTGAGAATTGGCTAAGTGTTGGTCAATTTTGTCCAGGACAGTGTGAGACAATTAGCTGAGTACATGAGGGCTCTTGTGAGAAGAGTTTTATGTAATTGTTTCATGTATCCATGTTGAATATAAAATAGACGTTAGTGGGGTTTTGAGCAGCAAGATTTCCCCGGGAAATTATCTGTGTTGTGCTTTGATTGATTCTTCTTTTCTTCATGTGATTGGGGATTGTGTTTTTTTTTTAAATTTGTAGAAGTGATTGAGTATCTAGCTTTAGTACATTTTTATATCGGATTGAATCCATGATATACATGCTTATTGTATAATTTATACATGGTATCAGAGCACAGGAAATCACTATAGTGGAGGAGAAGCTGAGTTTGTGATTGAATAGAATTCGAATTTGCAAAAGAATTTTTTGGTGCTACAGCTGATTCAGGATCGAAATGGATTTCAATGGCTTAATATTGAAGTATGCACTCGAGGGAAGCTCTAACTATATTTCTTGGAAGAAAAAGATGGAGGTAGTACTTGAAGACAATGACTTGAAGGAATTCATTGACAATGATGTTCCTAAACCCGCTGTGGCAGATGCTGCAAACCTTGATGCACGGAAAAATAAAGTGGCAAAGGCGAGGAGGATCTTACTGGAGGGAGTACAAGACCACATTGTCTCAAGTCTCCATGGTAAAGCCACACCATATGCTATGTGGAAGGCATTGACAGAACTATTTCAGAGAAATAATGACCATAGGAGATTGGAACTGAAAGATAAACTCAGGAAGATCAATATGGAGAAAGGCGACTCCATGCCAAAATATTTAACAAATATTGTCCAATTTCGAGATGAGCTGGGGAGCGTTGCCATTATTGTCATCGATGATGATTTAGTGAGTCTAGCTCTCCTAGGACTTCCCAAGTGTTGGAATAGTTATCAAGACTCTGTTAATGGAAGGGAAAAGCTGCCAGATTGGGAATGATTGTGATCAGATTTGGTGCAAGAGGAATTCAGACGGAATACCAGAGGTGGATATTCATCTAAGAATGAAGATGAAGAATATTGTGCTTTGGCTGCCAAGGTGAAGAATGGGAAAGGAAAGAATTTCCATTACAAATCCGAGTCCAAAGATGGCAAGAAGCGTGACATGTCCAGAGTGAAGTGTTTTCACTATCACAAGCTTGGGCATTATGCTACTAACTATCCACAAAAGAAGAAGAAAAAGAAAGGTTTAGGATCTGTAGCTAGTGAGGCTTTGGCCTCAGAATTTGAGCTTGCCTTATCACTCATTGCATGCATGGTGTCAAGTGCTATGGGATCGGTGTGGTATTTATATAGTGGTGCATCCTTTCACATGATGGGAGATAAGTAACTTTTCAGTAGCTTGGAGGAGGACCTCCAGATGCATATCGAAATGGGTGATGATGGGTGGTACAGTGCTACCAGGATTGGTAGCATTATCTTCCAGAGACAGTTAGGAAAACCATTTCAATTAAAATATGTAATGCATGTACCAGGATTGAAGAAAAATTTGGTCTTAGTTTCAATGTTAGAGGATAGAGGCTATGATGTTGTTTTCAGTGAAGGAAACGATTTCCTACGACACAAAACAACAGAACAAGCCAAGAATTTTGGGATTCGAGTTAAGAATATCTACAAACTGGATGTAGATGGTTGCGCAACATTAATGTGCAAGGTGGAAAAAGTGGTGAGCTGAGATGAGGGTGAGTTATGGCTTAAAATATTGGGCCATATTCACCACGAAGCCTTGAAAGTCATGCAGGATATTTCTATGGGTCTTCCCAAGGGTAAAATTGCGCAGTTAGACACATGCAAGGGATGTACTATGGGAAAATATTTGAAGGCCACCTTTCATGAGAAGGAGAGTCGAGCCTCAAGGATCCTTGAGAAAGTTCACACAGGCGTGTGTGGACAATTCTCTATTGCTTCAATAGAAAAACATAAGTTTTATGTGATATTTGTTGATGCCTTTTATCGTAAGTTCTAGATCTAATTCATGCAGAAGAAAGATCAAACATTCTCAAATTTTCTTGAGTTTAAGGCACTAGCGGAGAAAGACATGGGGAAGCATGTGAAGGCTCTTAGGATCGATAATGGTGGTGAGTACATATCTAATGAATTCAATAACTTTTGCAACAAAGAAGGAATTCAAAGAGAACTGATAGTGCCTCATAACCCATGACAGAATGGGGTCGCTGAAAGAAATAACATAATGATTGTGGTTGCAGTAAGAGCGATGTTGCATAATCAAGGCCTACCGATGCATATGTGGGCGGAAGCATGCAACACATCGGAATTTGTGCATAACCGTTGTCCTCATAGGATACTTGGCATGAGTACACTAGAAGAGGATTTCACTGGTAAGAAACCTGATGTTTCACATTTTAAGATTTTTGGCTCATCTGTTCATGTGCATGTGACCAAAGATGCCAGGAAGAAGCTAAAACCAACATCTGAGATTGGGATTTTTGTGGGGTACACTAAAACTCCCCAAAAATATCGGGTGTATTTTCCAAACAATAGAATGATTGTTGTGCGACAGGATATAAAATTTGATGAGGAGAAAGCCATGTGATTGTCCCTTGAGAGGGATTTGGATTTGCATGCAAAGGAGGAACTCTTGGTTTCCAAGGATGAGCCTCAAGATGTGGATCAGCCACATGTGGAGGATCATGGAGTGGCATAAAAAAATCATGCAAATCCATCCATCATAAATAGTAGAAGGCACACCAAGGAAGTTGATAGATTGAGACTTGATGTTGCAGAGAAGGTAGGATCCCCTACTTCATAGCGCAGACAGAGATAGTATCGAGACAGGTTTACTGGATACATGGCTCTTATGAGAAAATGTATTTTGATAGAACCATCTTCCTTTTAGGAGGCAACACAACAACCAATTTGGGTTGTTGCAATGGTGGAGTATGAATCCATTGTCAAGAACAGTGCATGGGATATTGTCCCAAGACCGGTCGGTAAATTAGTGGTTGGATATAGATGGATCTACAAGGTAAAGTAAGCTATTGATGGGAGTGTGGAGAAGTACAAGGCCATATTTATGGCTTGAGGATTCTCACAGATTAAGGGGATCGATTATAATGATACTTTTGCACCAATTTCAAGGTACTCTTCCATTAGATCCATCCTTGCACTCTCAACGTAGATGGGGTGGCACATTCATCAGATGGATGTGAAAATTGTGTTTCTCAATGGAGTTATTGAGGAAGAAGTGTACATAGAGAAGCCATAAGGTTTTGAGATCTTCGACAGTGAGTTGCATGTGTGTCGACTCAAGATAGCACTATATGGGATGAAGCAAGCACCTCGTGCTTGGTACACTCGGATTGATAGCTATTTCACCGGACTGGGCTTCACCAAAAGTGAAGCTAATTTAAACCTGTACGAGAATGTGGTTGAGGGTAAGCTATTGATTATTATACTCTATGTTGATGATCTAATTTTGACTGGTGATGAGCAGCTGATACACTCATGCAAGGAGGAACTTGCAAGCGAGTTAAAAATGAAGGAAATGGGACTTCTTCATTATTTCCTTAGTTTGGAAATATGGCAGTGGGATGGTGAAATTTTTGTTTCTCAAGGCAAGTATGCCAAAGAGATACTGGTTAAGTTTCACATGGAGAGCTACTAACCCATGGACACTCCTCTTCCAGGAAATTGGAGGAAAGAGGATGCTGCTTCTACAGAGGTAGTTGATGCTACTGTCTATGGGTAGTTAGTTGGTTCACTGATGTATCTATTGAACACCAGACCAGACATTTTCTATGCAGTTAACCAGCTGATTCAAGCTATGGTTAAGCCTTCCAAGCTATTTTGGAAGGTGGGGAAGTAGGTCTTGAGATACCTGAGGGGCACATCAAAGTATGGATTATAGTATAGACAGATAAAGGGAGTGAAGCTTCAAGGCTTCACGGATGGAGATTGGGCAGGCATTCCATCAGACAGAAAGAGCACATCATGAGGGATCTTCAACACAGGATCGACAACATTGTCTTGGTACAACAGGAAGTAACGATATGTGGCACTCAGTTTAGCGGAAGCATAGTACATGGAAGCAACTCAAGCTACATGTGAGGCTATCTGGATGAGAAAGATCTTGGTTGGTTTGTTTGGTTCTCAGATGGATCCGACAATGATACATTGTGATAACCAAAGCTGCATTAAACTCTCAATTAATCTTGTGTTTCATGATAGATCCAAGCACATAGACATCTGGTACCACCATCTCAGAGATTGTGTGTGGAGGTGCATAATGTTACTTCAGTACATTCCCACGGAAGATCAGGATGCATATATTCTGACGAAGGCACTCACCAGGAGAAAATTTGAATACCATAGAGGCAGGATTGGGCTGAAGGATAATCCCTTTCTTGATGAGGAAGAACCCAGATTTTCCATAGTGTCGGATAATAAATGTCGACGTTTCGAATCTCCATGGAGATCCGTCTTCAGGACGAATGAATGAAGAAATTAAAGAGGGACTGAGGTCAAATTTGTAGAGTGAAGATTATTTTTCTTTTATCTAAAGAGTCGACCAGCAATAATATCTAGGAACTTTATTTTATTTTTATTTTTATTTATTGTTTAATTAAATTTTAATTAAAATTTTCTATTTAAATTTTTAATAATTGATAAATTAATTCAATGAATAATATTCATTGAATTAATTTATCAATTATTAAAAATTTAAATAAAAAAATTTAATTAAAATTTAATTAAACAATAAATAAAAATAAAAATAAAATAAAGTTCCTAGATATTATTGCTGGTCGGCTCTTTAGATAAAAGAAAAATAATCTTCACTCTACAAATTTGACCTCAGTCCCTCTTTAATTTCTTCATTCATTCGTCCTGAAGATGGATCTCCATGGAGATTTGAAACATCGACATTTATTATCTGACACTGTGGAAAATCCGGGTTCTTCCTCATCAAATGATAACCACAGAAGCTTAAAAACAAGAATCCCTTTCTTGTTGAGACATAGTGTTGAATTTCAACAAGAAATTTCAGTACCTACACTAGTGCGGGACCAGGAGGTCCAAGCAGCATCTACACTAGTGTGGGACCACAAGTCTTAGCAACACCTACACTGGTATGGGCTAAATTTGGTGCATGTCTATTTTAGTTATCCCTTAATTAAGATGGACAATAAAATGTATTCTAGTCTAAAAATAAATTTTAATAGTTAACTGAGTGTGATAAACTCAATTAACTCATGAATTTTGAGTTGAGGGTAGTTGGTGAGGCATGCAGAGTAATTCTAGTTGCAACATATTTCAAACTACAGTGGTGCATTAGTTAATGCATGTTGTAATCAGTTTAACTCAGTTAAGTGAGTCAAAGTCAGTTGTGATAGTTGTAATTGCTTGATACACTAGTGAGAGATCAAGTGAATTAAATATTATTTAATTCACAATCAGTGATCTCACATGCAACTGAGGGTTTACTATTATTAGCTTCATGCATGTTAGTTCCAGTGGAGACCCAGTTGAGATCTAGGTGAAAGGGATGTTGACTATTAGTTGTAGGATTATTAGGTTGCACCCATGAAACCAAACACCCATTGGATTTCCCATGATCCGTGTGCAGTAAAGGAAGGCCAAAATTCCTAAAAATATGGATTTCATTCCACATGAATTGCGAAAGTAAGGCAGGCTGTCAAGAGGTTGAGAATTGGCTAAGTGTTGGTCAATTTTGTCCAGGACAGTGTGAGACAATTATTTGAGTACAAGAGGGCTCTTGTGAGGAGAGTTGTATGTAATTGTTTCATGTATCCATGCTGAATATACAATAGAAGATTGTGGGGTTTTGAGCAACAAGCTTTCCTCTTGAAATTATCTGTGTTGTGGTTTGACTAATTCTTCTTTGCTTCATGTGATTGGAAATTGTGTGTATTTTAATTCCGTAATTGAGTTGTAAAAGTGATTCAGTATCTAGCTTTAGTACATTGTTAGATCGGATTGAATCCATGATATACATGCTTTTTTTATAATTTATACATGTATTATGTGTAAATGTGCTTGTTATTATGTGATCTTAATAACTTTTCTATCATTTTTATTCTACTGTTTATAAGCATGGTTTTATGAGAGATCTTATTCATGGCTCTCATTATGCTTTGTTTATTAAATGAATGAACAATGAATGTATGGATTAATATATGGTAATGCAAATATTGTGAGAGAGAATCATACCTTCTTGACGATTATAAGATAAGTATGAAGTATTTATGCTTAGATGTGTTTATATGACTTGTAGATTACATGTTCATGATGTGTTTGACGAAATGTATATCATGGCTGGGCCTTGTCATATCAGGTCCTTGTTCAATATTTTCATTAGAGTCCTTGTCATCATGTTATTTATCATTTTTGGAAGTTTCATGAAGTTATGGACAAAGCCTGAGTACTGGCCATGAGAAAGTGGCTCAAAATCTGGGGTTGTTGGTACATAAATTCCTGGAAAATTATGCAATCGCATGGATGCAGGCTTGTGCATGTGATTAGAGGGCTTCAGCCACATGAAGGGTTGTTTCATTGATGCAACTGGGGCTCTAGATCAGTCAAATAACAATTTGTCTTAGGGGTTGAGCACCTAGAAGGGTTGGTTGGCTCCTGGAGGTCCTATAGCATCTTAGGAATATTATATTGGTTTTTTCTTGTCGCTTCCACTTCCTTAACTATACTTGGGGAGTTGAATCATATCATAGTAACTCTTCATGACATTTTTTCCCTAGTGGACTAGACAACTTGGTTAAATGTGGGAGGAGGGTGTTACAATCCATCTGTGCCTGCTTTGATTGGGAATCTCACTTTTTGGGTCGCCTCACTAAGCTCAAACAAACTGGGACAATACGAGACTACATTACAATGTTTGAATAATTGGTCATTCAGACTAAGGGCCTAGGAGAATCATTTTACATGGAATGTTTCATCAGATGCATAAAGGAAATCCATCTAAGCCCATGTTCGAATGCATCAAATGGCTACTTGATTGGAAGCATGTCGCAAGGCCTTAGATGCAGAAGCTGCTCTAAATTCCCAATCCAACCATCCAACTTTCTCCTCAGGGGCATGTTTCACCCCTACCATGGGTCCCAACCAAACACTTAAGGTTTAAAAGTGTCGCCAATAGAAATGTCCAAAATAAGGAAACAAGGACTCTGTTACTACTGTCTTGACAAATACTCCCGAGGACATAAATGCAAAGAAACAAAATTCTTTCAAATCGATGCTACTGAAAACAACCCCGTTGAGAAAATTACATCAACTAAACTCAATGAGGAGGAAGAAGGTGACCCTCAACCATCCATGAACACCAATATAAAACTACACTAGATGAACTAATTATCTCACTCCATGGCTTGGCAGACATTTCTTCCCCATAGATGCTCAAAATCAGAGTTTTTCTCAAACATAGGATAATGGTGGTGTTGATTGATAGTGGCAACATGCATAAATTTTTCCATAAGATGGTAGCCAAGGTTGTCCATTATTTTGCGAGGGCAATATTTAATTTCTAAGTCCTTATTGTCGATGGGGGGGCATGAAATGTGAAGGACCCTATGAATATATTAAGCTTCATATGGGGGATTATAACCTTAAGACCCACATTTTTGCCACTAAAATGGGAGGTTGTGACATTGTTCTTGGTGTTGAATGGATCCTCACACTAGGCCCTATCACCATGGAATTCCAGGAGCTATATATGATATTAAAGTAGAACGACCACACTCATACACTGCGGAGACCCTAGGTAGGTGCTCCTACTATCATCAACTTGCATCAAATGGATAATATTTTACAAAATGGTCACCATGGGGTAACATAGCAATTCAATGCCATCCACACCATTGAATCCCCTCATGCTAACATTCATATAGATATGCAACAAGTATTGGATCATCACCAAAATGTTTTTGATAAACCCAAGAATCTTCCACCCTCTAGGGGTGAACATGATCATATCATCTTGGTGCTTCCAGGTACTCAACCACCCAATGTATACCCCTATAGATACCCTTTTTTCACAAAAGAATGAGATTGAAAAATTATCAAGGAACTCCACGAAGTAGGTGTTATTCATCCCAACACCAACTCTTATTCATCCCCGGTGGTCATGGTTTTAAAGAAAGATGGTGAATGGTTCCTGTGTCTATAATTTTGGGCCCTTAACATGCTCACCATCAAGGACAAATTTCCTATCCCATTAGCTGATGATTTACTTGATGAACTACATGGTGCCAATTTTTTTACCAATTTGGACCTTCGCTCGGGCTATCACCAAATATGAATGAAGGAAGCTCACATTCCCAAGACAACCTTCAGAATCGATGAAGGCCATTATGAATTTTTGGTCATGCCATTTGGTCTTCGTAATTCCCCATCTAATTTTTAGAGCCTCATGAACCACCTTCTAAAACCATATCTTAAAAATTTCATCCTGGTCTTTTTTTATGACATCCTCATCTACAACATAACATAGGACACACATATTTAGCATATTGATAAGGTATTGCAACTTCTGCAAGATCACAAATGATTTGTCAAATTATCCAAGTGTTCTTTTGGCAAGGAAGAAGTGGAGTATTTGGGATACATTGTGGGTCATGAAAAAGTGAGGGATGATCCTAAAAAGATTCAGGAAATGAAATATTTGCCTCCACCAAAAACCTTGAAAATCTTGAGGGGATTCTTGGGTATCACGGGCTACAATCACAAAATTTTCAGCAAATATGGACGCATTGTCAAGCCCTGCACTAATCTTCTCAAGAAAAAATAATTTCTCTAGAATAATTCAGTTCAACAGGCCTTCTTGTCTCTCAAACATCCCATTTGCTCCAATCTAGTATTAGCCCTACCAGACTTCACAAAACCTTTTGTGATTTAATTTGATTCTTTAGGTACAAGCATTGGAGTAGTATTAATGGAGGAAGGTTGACCACTGGCTTTCAATAGTTAATAGCTTAGTGGAAATAATTCGGGCCAATCTACATATGAGAAAGAAATGAAGACCATATTACATGCAGTAGAAACTTGGAAACACAATTATTGGGGTGACGTTTCCAAATACACATTGACCATAATAGCTTAAAATATTTCCTAGAGCAACATCTATCATCGCCACATTAAAAATTAATGTCTCACAAAAATGTTGGTATATGATTATGAGATAGAATACAAGAAGAGATGTTACAGTGTTGTGGTTGATGCCTTATCTTGCCAATTTAAGGAAGATGACACCCTTTTATACCTCTCTCTACCCATGCCATCTTGGATTGAAGAAGCCTGCCATGAATGATTATCCCTATGAAAATTTCAAGCCTAAAATCCTATTGTAGTAAATGGAAATTATTTTTCTAATTTTTAATTAATTTAACAATTTATTTGCTATGAAAAATACCAGATAATTCACACTGCAATATTCACAAACAAACTACAGAAGAAAATAGTGTTGGAAACTGAGAAAATACTAGCACACACACATAAAAATTAACACAGTTATTTTTGGACAAATTTCCCCTGAAAAACCCAACTTGGGAAAACCTGTGCAACAACTGAGTGTTTTATTATTATGTAGCAGTGAAATTCTGAGTACAATCTAGATGCAAAAAATGGAAATCCACTACAGGAAAAAAATTGGCCACAAAAATAAGTGAGACAAATTTTGTCTCACCGACACTAATCCAGCTCCGAAACTGGCTCTAAATGGGTGCCATGATACCCTTGCATCAGCCTCTACGTCAAATATGTGTAGGCACTGGGATTATCTGCTTGGAACTACCACTGATCAATCCGTCTAGCCAATTTATCCTTTGAGAATGACTCGCTGACACCTTCTACAAATATTCGTAGCGTCTAACAATCGATTCGACCCTCGTTCTGGCTATATCAAACTTTTCCTTTGAATCTTCTGTGTTGGGAATGCGTGTTAGGGTCCTATAAATATAGTGATAAAAACATGATTATCTAGTCATTTATCCTAGTGCGATGTTGTAAATATTTTTTCATTTTAATTTGTTTTGTTATAAAAACAAAAAATAGAAAAAGAAAAAACATAGAAAAAAATAAGAAAAATAAACAAATAAAGGGGAATGAAGAGAATAAAAAATAAAAAATAAAACCCCCAAAGAGGTGTGCTAGTTCAAATTCCGCCAATTGTCAAATTTTATTGAATATTTTTAAAGTTAGAATTTTTTTTTTGATTTGACATTTTATTGCTTTTAATAAAGCACTTATACTTTTGGACAGTTGAGATCCTCCCCACCCATATCAACAGTAGGGGATGATGTTTGGACCCCCCCCCTCCCCCCAAGCTTTCGAGACTTCACGGAAGGTGGGAGGCCCAAATTTGGTCTACAATGAAACCACCTGAGATAACATGGTGGCTCCATAGTGATTTCAGGGGTTCTCCTCCCTTTACCACTTACCACTCCTTACCCCCCCCCCCCCCTCCTGAAAAACACCATCTAATTTTGTTTCCACCCATTTTCTCCCGCTCCATCCTCTCCACACCACCTGTCACCCATCCTATCATCCACGTCACTCTCTCTCCACATCACATAAACGTTGGCCATTAAATTTTCCCCACCAACGTATGAATTTTTAGTTAATTCTACACTCCATAATGGTAATAATTCAGTTATTAACCCTCAATTCCCATTTTAAATCCTTGTATCAAGCCTGCATTATCTCTTTTTCTAGTTGTTTGATTCAAGCAGGTTCAGATCGAATATTTCCAAGTTCTCCAGTGCGCTCTGCAAAGCTTTCTCCTTTTGCAACTGACCAAAGTATGATCTTGTAACACTATTTTCTTCAAGTTTCCATTCAAATTAAAGATAAATTCACATAAAGGAAAGGGATAGAAGGATGACGAGAATCCTATGTCACCTTAAGTTCTTGATTTAGATATGTCCCCTTTGGTTGACACCCAATACAAGATAGCAGAAACTCAATGTGAATTTGATTTATATGAGCTTCAAAATTGGGAAAATCAAAAGTTCTTGGATAACAATGATGATATAAGTATCTAGGAATTAGGTTTGCCTCAGTTTATTTTTCCCCAGACTCATATCTTTCCAGAATTCATTACATGGTGTCATCTTAGGTACATCCCCTGCCAGAAACTGGCAATTTCTCACAATAATGAAATCATATTCTCATTTACCCCAAAAGCTATTTGTTAAGTCCTTTAAATAAATCCCCAAGCCTTTTTACACCCATTTTAAACTTATGCACTCAGGGAAAATAAACCAAAACATTACCTTTTCCCAACAAGCCCACATTTTTGAATGTTTTTTTCTTGAGAATTATGAATTTCCTAGAACCGATCCCCCATATTCTGTTGCAATTTTCCCTGAGATATCAAGGCAAGTTATTTCCATGGTTACTTTCCTATTAGGTTATCACTCATACCAATGGGTATATGAGATAGTGTTAGTATTTTTATCAGTATTTTCAATTGGTTAGAAGCCTTCAGTTCTTTTAAATTACAGTCAGTACTTATAAAATGTTATTCATGAGTAATTCCTAAAATTTAAAGTTGAAGGTGCATTCAAACACCAGCCATACCTAGTGTATTTAATGTTATTCTATTAAGTAGACATGTTTGAGTTCAATCTATAGAAGACAGATGAACAGGGAAGGCAATTATCAGTAATTCACTGAACTTCTTTAGTCAAAAGGAATTCGGAAGATTATTCATTAAAAAATTTTGTGGATCATTTTTTACACACATCCCTGTTTTTCTTAGCAGCGATATTATACCAAGAATTTCACCAGAGGTCAGGAAATATTTGCGTCTTACGTAACAATATAAAGTTGGAGACTAGTATCCTTACTAGAATTATATAGAGATTTTGATCTATGGATGTGAAATTCCTCCCTACAGATTGCCAGTGTTTGTGCCAGTGAGACATTTTTCTCTTGAATACATTAGGCAGATTCTAAATATGGATGAATTACATTTTTTTTCTGTTAAACACCATGTTGAATCACACACATGGTGTATGAGGAGAAGAATGCACACACACAAGAGACAACACACAATGAAAGATAAGCGTGAGGCTTTCTTATTTTCCATTATACAAAGATGTACATTTATAGTACAATGGTGTGACTCTTGGTTTCACATTTCAAGGTCACTTGGACTCCATTGTGACTTTTCGCATTCCACACCTACCCATGTAGGATTAGGTGTTCCAACATCCCCCCTTAATCCGAAGGGGTATGTGTGAGTCCAAGAGGAGAGTTGTAATAGAAATCTGCAAAGTATGCATGACAACACTTGGGCTGAATCAACTCTCTGAAATGTTGGAAATAAGAGGTGGTTTAAGGATGACCACCAACACTGGAACGCAAAACTTGTTGCAGTTCTCGGAACTCTTCGAAAACTGGCAAGAAGCTGAAAGCTTCTGCTAGAGGAATTGTCCCCCATATAAAAGGGAGACCTTCAACCTAAAAGAAGGGAGGTCTACTACCTGTGATGGTTTTAGGATTACCAAAAACTATGGAATCCGTGAAGCATTTCCTGGAACTCAACCAAAGCTGGCAAGAAGCTGAAGGCTTCTGCTAGAGGAAGTGTTCCTCATATATGAAAGGGAGACCTTCGACCTAAAAGAAGGGAGGTCTACTACCTATGGTGGTTTTAGGTTATCCACCAACCAAAGATGATGGTTTAAGGTTGTCCACCAACCGAAGGCATGCTCATGGGCATTCGTGTCTCTGGCTACATCTCTGAATCTAGAATGACGAATTGTGGCTCAAGCTCACTTGAACTGCTGTGTCTCTAGCTACAACTCTGAACATGAAATGAGAGATTGTGGCTCAGGATCGCTCGATATGGCGTTGAAGCTTGTACATGACCACCATTTTCCCCCCTGTCAGGGACAAGGTGAGATGATGGCGAAAACTCAACTGCAAGTTTGCTCAATATCTGAGAACAAGTTCTGACATGTGTTTTAAACATCTTCTTGGCTGCTGATGCCCATTGCCAAGAAGCGATCCATCCAAGATGAATCTTGGTTCTTGCAGGAGGCTTGTTTCTGAAGCATCTGTCTGAAGAATGTGTGTGCCGACCACAGTGCTTGCATGGATGAAGATCAAAACAATGATATTTCATATGGCCAACTCGATCACAGTGTTGGCATTTCTCAATCTGTTGTGGAAGTGGAGCAGGATCTGGAACAGCTGCAGGTGAACTGTCATACATGAATCCGGCACTCTGAAATATGATGGGCTTTGTGTAGTCTAGAATATGAAAGGACACATCCTTGTCATATCCAAGACCAGTTCGGTGCTTGTTGTGGACAAGCTCTTCCCAAGGTCTGATGATGGGCTTGAGAAGTGCAGGTTGAACTGCTGCATCTGTATGTACATCTGCTCTAGTACAAGAAACTGAATGGGAATCAACTGGAACTTTACTGACTTTCTTCTGATGAGATTCCTTCACAATCTTCTGAACAAAAACAAGTTCAGAATGGTGACTCTTTTGTTGAAGTTCGTCTTGTTGGAGCTGAGTTTCCAACTGCAAAACTCAATCTTTTCTTGTGCATTTTGCAAACAACTTTGAATGTTACAAAGAGCATCCTTGCTCATTTTTATCACATCATCAACATTGGAATGAATGAGGTTATTCAAAAACTCTAATGCCTCATTGATTTTAGCCATTTTTCAACAAATTAGACTCAAAAAATGAAAGGGTGTCAGCTTCAACCGAAAATGCACCCGTTTACAATGTGATGCAACTTGCTTTCGAAAATAAAAATGACTCTAAAGAATTTCCAACTATGGAAATCTCAAAGTACAAAGTGTGCTACTCAAATGATGGAGGGCAATCAACAATCCAACAACTCAAATACTGATTGCAACTATGAATGAGCAATACAATGTCAACTCAATACAATATCTCTGCAAAATATTTGTTTGAATGTGCAGTAAAAACAATATGCAAGAATCCTTTAAGGCAGTTGAAATTTCTCTTCTTCAAATAGCTGTTTTAAATGATGGAAAACTTGTCTTCTTTAAGAAAATCACCCTTATGTCAATGCCACAAATCACAATGAAAAACTGCAATTTTCTCGATGTATTCAGTCCATCTTCTTCATATGTCAATTCCTCTTTTTTCTGCTATTCATATTCTCTCTCATCTTCAATGTCCTTCCTCTCTCTCTCTCTCTCTGCTCTTTCTCTCTCTCTGCTGCTTTTTTTTTTTAATTAATTAAAAAATAAATTAATTAAAAATGGAAAATTTAAAAAGGGAGGGGAATGAGGGATTGTAGTAAAAATGGAGGAGGGAGATTTTTATTAACAAAAGAAATTAAAAGAGAAAGGGAATTTAAAAGAGAAGAAATGGGGATTTTAACAAAATTTAAAAGTTGAATTAATTAAAAAAATAAAAAGGAAATCGACTTTTTTTGAAAAGGGGGCGGAGGGGCAGATTGCAGGTGGGGTGTTCATGAAGGAGACGTATTGAAAAGGGGGCAGAGCTGAGGAGTGAGGGCGTGTAAGGAGAGGGGGTTGGGTTAGTATGGGAGGAGGAGTGGGTTTGGGGGCCGAAAGGCCGAGGGTGTAAGGGAGTAGTGAGGCCATGGGTGAGGGTAAGACCGTGTGGGAGGGCCGAGAGGCCAGCGCAGGAGTTGGGGAGGGGACGACGTTGAGAGGTGGGGGAGCGGGGTTGAAGAAGCGCTGTAAGGTGAGCGCGTAAGGGGAGTTGAGGGGAATGGCTAGCAGGGAGGAGCGATTGGTGAGGGCATAAGGGCGAGAAGGAGTATGGTGTAAGTGGTGAGGGAACGACTGTGATAGCGTGGGTATGGGGGGTCCGCTGTGTGAGGTGAGGAGCGAGGTGCGCTGTGACAGAAATGGGAAGAGCAAGGGGTCGGTGCTTCAGAATGGGTTAAAAATCGAATTTATTTATTTATTTATTATTATTATTATTATTATTATTTTTAAATTTTAAAACAGCAGAGAGAGACTGAATTTAAAACATCAGCAAAGAAATGCAAAAATGAAGGCAAAAACAGCCTCAGAGAATTTCAGAGTAGCTTTTAGACAATGAAATACATCAGCATGGCTTTGCAAAAATTGCAGAAATAAAGAAATTTTCAGCAGAAAAACCCAGAATTTTGCAGAAATTTTCAATGGAAAAACTCATAAATTTTACTTGAAAACCCAAGACTTTTCTTCAAAACCCCACTTTAAACAATTTTTCCAACAGCTCTCCAAAATGCAGAATCTAATGGGCAGAAATTGCAGGAAGAAATCAACCTTAAGATGTGCAGTGCTGCTTTTTTTTTCAAAACCAATGCCGGAATGCTGCCAATTTCTGAATGCTGCTCCTCCAAAACCACTTTTTGAATGCGGCAAAATTTCTGCTGCAGAAACTCTGAGTGCTGCAAAAATGTCAAGAATTTTTGCAAATATGCACAGGCCATAAACACAAATGGCTCACTAAATTTGGAGCAGGGCCAGCAATCGCCCACTCTGATACCATGTTAAACACCATGTTATGCACACACATGGTGTATGAGAAAGATGAACACACACACACAAGAGACTCAACACACAATGAAGGATAAGCGTGAGGCTTTCTTATTTTTCCATTATACATGATGTACATTTATAATACAATGGTGTGACTCTTGGTTTCACATTCCAAGGTCACTTGGACTCCATTGTGACTTTTCGCATTCCACACCTACCCATGTAGGATTAGGTGTTCCAACATTGTCAAAAAAAAAAAAATAAGAATTCAAATTGAAAGCACAGGTTGGGCCTTACATTTTAAATAATAGAGCAATGGTAAAGGAAATAGAATAAATACCAAGGCAAATGAAGTTTAAGTTAAGCTTCACATGGTTTTATGGTCCATTTGGGACAATTTCAAAAAAGGGAGTAGAGTAGAAAACCACTCCATATGCACATACACCTAAACTAAAGATAGAGCACTACATGAGGCTGAAGAACAAATTGTCAGCCGGACAGCTCTGCAAACTCCTATTTTAAAGGAAAAGCAAACTAAAAGAACAAGGGAAAGCATGTCTCCCATAGACTCAGAGTCTCATGATTTTCATGTTTTCAAGAGAATCAAGAAGGAAGATCCTAAGGAAAAAATTGTTATTGACATTAAAGATGATACACAGACCACCAATTAGGAAGAATCATCAGAGGAGAAGGAAACACAAGATAAATATATAGTTTTTATAACAGGTTTACCAATCACTTCTATCTCAAATGTTGAATATTCAACACAATCACATGTATCTTCTACATCTCAGATGGGAACACAATATAATATTTTTGCAAGATACAAGGAAATCAAGAAGAAGAATGAAGCTTTGAAAGATACAACATATTCAGATTTTTAGAAACAAACTGCTACTACTCAGCACAAGTTATTGTCTGCATTTGACACATAAAAGGGTCAGTTTCAATTAGCTTTCCTAGAACCTATAGTTTTAGACCCTAGAAGTGCAGAAGACTACAAAGATTCAATATTTTCTATTGATATTAAAAAGGTTCATGCAATTGATAAGGTCTATTTGCATAAGCAAGTAATTGAGATGATTTATTCAACACTGGCCAGTTCAAATATGGCTGCCTCAAAGTTACAAGCCTGTCTGAATAATATGCATTCAAAACTGAAGATAGAACAAATGTCTTCCCTGGCCAAAGACACTAGAACCAAAGCTTTGGAATATTTAATAATCAAACTGGGATATGATCCTAGAAATGCTAAATCAGCCAAGGAGATGATCAAAAATAAAAATGCAGATATTCAAGCTCTTAGGAAACAACTCAATCTCCCAAGCACAGAGCATCCTCAAGCCAAAGAAGTAACGAATCTGGAGATAGAGAAAGAAAATATGTTCAAGATAGTATTTGAATATAATGTTCAAATGCATAAAATGAAAATAGACATGGAGGCATTATTAAAAGAAAAGGAACAATTGGTGGAAATAGGTACACCAACACAATAAGAGGTACAACAGGCAACACAATCTTCCACTTCAGATTCTTCCGAAAATCTAGTCCAAGCTTTGGGATATTTTTCATTGAATAACCAAGAAAACGAGAAAATATTAGCATCATTGAAAAGAATGGAGGAAAATAAAATCAAAGCTGACAATAAATATTTGAGCTAAGTGCAAAAAAATTTCAAATTGACTCAACAAATTGTAAAATATGAGAAACAATATTTTACAGCACAAATATTGGTAGAAGATAAACGAAGTATATGGAAGAACATTAATGCCAATATTATAGACTTGTGGCCATCATTTCAGATCATATTCAAGCAGGAAGAATTAGTACAAAATGTCAAAAAAGAAATTGAGAAAAAACAAAGTCGAGATTGAACACATACCAACAGAAGCACACAGAATAATCAAGATGTTGAACTCTAAAAATAAAGATGAGCTTGAAGAAGTCTAGATTCAAGATAGGATAGGCATAGTCATGGAAGTAAAGAGAGTTTTGACTAAAAATAACCCTATTTTACAGCTAGAGAATAAATGCAAGGAATTGGAATTACATATGAAAATGTCTAATAGAAAATTTAATACATTGCAGAAGAAAGGATTTCCAACTTTGAAAGCCTTTAATGGAAAATTGATCCCATTAGAGAACTAATAGGAAAGGTCATGTGATATAGTTGTAGATACTTCTAGATTTACCAGAGTAAAAGGAACAATAAGTGGAGGAGATTTCTTAGAATACCTACTATTATCACCCTAAATTTTTTTTCTAAACTTTGAAAGTTTACCTTGTTTTAGTCATAATGACAAATAGGTCTTGAGTCATTTCATTCTTGATAAAGGTAGGTGATATGTTTAGAAGTCTTAAAAAGTTGGTTTTCATTTTCAAATAAGGACTTTAAGTCTCATCCCATGGTTGAAAATTCTCATCATTCATTTAGAAATCATGTTTTAAACTTTTCGAAAAATCCTCTACAATTAGCCACAAAACCGCAATTTCGTAGCGTGGTCAGTTCAAAAAACTAGTTTTGCACTGTGAAAGCGCTGCTACTTTCATAGCGCATTTCACCGAAATTTCACTAGGTGCACTACGAAAGCGCGGATTCTTATAAATGTCATGTCAAATCATAAAACTATCAGAATCCATTAGGTTATCATACAATGACATCGTAGTGAGTCAGTTAGGGGTCATTTCCAAAATGTTTAACCATTCATACTCGTCATTACTACCGTAGAGGTGTCATTTGTGAAAAGAATTTTGAAGTTTGAAAAGGCTGATATGTGTTACTCATTCCAATTTTCATAACAAGCAGTGAAACATATCTGTTTCGAGTTTAAGCTTATGGTCATCTTACACCAAAGCTATTCTCGTCTACTATCAAGCGAGGCTGATCTTACTATCAAGTGAGGTTGATCCTTAAATTCTGAAGGAAACAAACAAAAATTTCTGAAGGCAAGAATGATAGAGGAGAAAAATAATCATAGGTCAGGACATTGTTTATGGTCTGAACCTAAAAGCACAAGAGTTCTATTTGAAGACAAAACATGTTGAAAATGCAGCAAGATGATGGAGCTTAGTGAAATGAAGTCACCTTCACTAAGTGGGCCCGCAGGAAAATTCTGGTGCAAAGTCTATTTTTAGACATATGGAGCATGGTCCAGGGGTTGCAGTATGTTATTCTTGGAGTATTGGTCATGTTGGTAAAAATAGATGGACCTCTATTTTTTGACCTATAGGTCGATGTCTATATTTAGATTGCCTATCCTAAAAATAGGGAAGTCAAATATTATTTACCCTTAATAATATTTGGACTATAAACTTCAGTTTACTCTCTTGGAGCACTTCAGTTCGAGCCTTGGAAGTGGCTCATGCATCTGACAGATGAATTATGCTATTCCTAGGGGTTTGGTGAGCTCATGCATGGTTGACTTCAGTTAGGACTTCAGTGGCAGAAGTTTGGTGGAGTTAATGAGACAGCTAGTGGAGTTGTGTTCGGTTTAACTTAGTTGAACTAGTTGAGATTAATTTAACTAGCTAATCAAATAGTAATGAGTGGAGTGAATTAAATATTATTTAATTCATTAATTAGTAACTCATTATTCAACTCAAGAACACATTAGTTCACTACAGTGCATGGACAGTTCAGTGGAGACCAGTGAAAGAGGTAGATGAAAGGGTGAGTACAGCTATCAGTTGTGACATCAGTTGTGCATGAGATTTGCACCACACTTGGAGGCAATTGCCCATGATGATTGCGCTGTCAAGCCAAGGAGATTCGAACCTTGGATCTCTATTTAGATAGGCCATGATTGCGCAATAGAGGCAGGCAATTAATGGATGTGTTTTGAACCCGTGACTTGTTCAAAACCAAGCTAGTTTGTGTGTAACTTCATGAGATAGTACCGAGTACTTGTGAGGAGTATTGTACTGAGTTTGTTACATGTTTTCTCCATTATAATATACACAATAGCTGCGGGGTTTTCAGCTATAAGCTTTCCCCATACATACCGTGTTAATGTGTATGATGATTTGATGTGCTATCGCTTGTTTTATTTCCGCATGTGTGATGATCTGAGTGGAAGAGATTATGTGTTGCATATAAATTCAAATTGTATGTGATCAAGATAGTCTCGGTGGATAATTAATCATTATTCAGCAAATTTCTACAAAACAGTGTTAGATGCTTTCAGAAAGGCAGGATGTTTAAAGTTCTGTGAAAAGCTACAAGGTGGACACAGTCAGGTATCAAAGGAATTTGCTTTGCATTTCAATGGTACAAATACAAAGGTGGGAGTGTTGAACATGTCAGTAACTCCTGAAACTATAGCTCTAGTGGCTGAGATTCCTAGAGGACAGGAAACATGGTTTAAGGGTTTCAGATTTGATATGGAGGCATGCAAGGTGTTTTTAAAGCCAGAATATACAAAGATGGATTTAAATAATGCAATTCCTAGAAACTGCATTAAATATAGCTATGCTAAAATACTCTTCAATATCCAGAGATATTTCACATGCGAGGGCAGGTACCACAAAGTTTACTCCTACCATTTCAAACTTCTATTGCACTTCACAAGTATGATATCTCTAGACTTACCATTTTTCCTGTATAGAAGCATTACTAAAATGGCTAGTAAGGTTCAAGTGAAATCTGAAGAGTATGAAACATCTATGTTTCACCATGGTTTAATCAAACTGTTGGTCTTGAATGAGCTGCAAAAGATTAATAGAGATTGGTCATATTTTCTATTTATATGTGGATTTGGAATAGAAGCTCAAACTCCAGTCAATAACCCTAAGGAAAAATAATCTCTACCAGAAGAATCCAACAAACCTATAGTTACAAGGACAAAAAGGTTTATGAAATTGAAGCCTAGGAAACAAGTAAAGGACAAAATAGAAAGGATATCAGTGGTCATTGAAGAAACCCCTTCACCTGTAAAACAAGGATTACAAGAAATCAAAGAAGCTACACACAAACAGATAGTTGGTAAGCAAATTATACAGAGGATTACTAGAAGTCAAGTTGCAAAGTCAAAAGGGAAAAAAGTACTTTCAGAAACAAGTGATAGCCTAGGTTTGAAACAAAACTTAGATGATATTTTTCATGCAATAGAGTCAGAAGAGTCTCCTTTAGTTCAAGCTGACTTCATAGGAGTTGATGAAGGCAAACAGAAAAGGGTGAAATCATCGAAGAAGCTGGAGTTTAAAGATGAAGATGCAGCATTTGTTTTCAAGGCTAGGAACCTTGAAACTAGACAGTCAAAGAGGATACAGGAGCTTAATACAGAGGTTGAGAAAAAAAATGAAAAACCTACTGTTTGTGAAGAGGTAATAGACCTTTCTTCACCTATGTCAGAACATACCAAAAACAAAGTATCTTCAACACAAACAGAAAAAGTCAGTCATGAAAGAATGGAGGAGAAATTAAAATCAACAAACCATGAAATTTCCAAGTTAAAGAAAAGAGCTAGAAAACATGCCATTGAGAAAACAAGGTTCAAGAGGATGAAAGTTGTTTGGGAAGGTGAAAAGGTTTCTAAACCAGAAATACCTCGCAATGAGGAGCAGTTCTTCAGTTGGACAGTCCCAACCATAAAAGAAGCAAAGTTTGTGAGAGTCATGAATACTCATTTGAGAGCTAGCAACAGGAAGTTAAGAAGACAAGTTGAAGATTTGGAGATTCAGCTAAAAAAATCTCGGGAAAAACTAAAGGGATAGTGAAACAGAGTAATTGAAACAGTGCAATAAAGTGATAAATTTATAAGTCAGTTTTTCATTAAGGTGAAGACAAATTTTGATGAAGATCATGTTTTTGAGGTCAGGTTACTATGTTTATGAGATATTAACAACCCTTATAAGGTTTAAACATCTAAAATTTATAAATTTTGAAGACTGTTTTGAGAAAATGCTTGCACAACAGTTTCATAGCGCAGATAGTGCAAATCTGCTGAAATGTGCCACGAAACTGCTGAAGCAGTATTTTTGCACAATTTCATAAAAAAATTTGGGATAAAATCTGATGAATTTGGTTTTGAAATTGCTGGTGGAAGTGTGGATATAGCATGATAAGGCTCCTTTGAAGAAAACAGGTAAAAAATAATTGAATAGAGAAGTTTAACACTGAGCTACAAAAAGCGCTACGAAAACAAGCTACTTTCGTAGCGCAGGCTTATCTTTTACCTTTTTTGCATCATTTTGGATTGGGTTTTATGCACAGCCGGAAGACTAAATAATTATGGGAATATTTGGCAAACATGACACTTGTAAAACCTGATCCATTAATGATCAAAGTGCTTGAAACTGATAATGAAATGAAAGGGCTGAAAAGCAGGAGACATGTTTCCTAATTTATAGGAAAACATTACTACTCACAGCACGGTTACTTCAAGTGAATGGTTAGCATCTAAAATTCGAATTCATGGGATTGCAGGTGTCAAAGCATGAATTAAAGACTAGATAATGTTGTTAGAAGGATATTTAAGAGTTTCACTCCTATTAGAATTAGGACTTTTCAAAGGCAGTATAGTTGTCATTTTGTAATTAATAGCATGTTTCAGATTAGGAAAGGTGTCAAACACTTTGAATTCGATATCTCTAGTGGAGGATAAGAGAATCCTATCTTGTAAATGTTCTATAAAAAGCATAAGGTCGAAATCCAACAGGTTGGACATTTTTATTAGCAAAGACTGTGTTTTGTATGTAAGGGTTTTTTAGCTTAATGCAGAGTTCTGTTTAGACAACTCAAGATTCATGAGGAGTTCTTGTGTATTATTTTTCTAATGGCATTCTTCAATATTTCTATTTGCAGTGGTGTTTGTTTATGATACTTAGAATTCATCCATGATGCTCTAAATTCCTTCATAAATAAACTAACTGTGTGTTTCATTGTTCTACATGTTTTACTCCTTGAATTGAACTCCAAATGCCTTGACTTCCATGCTAGATAGACTGTGATGTTTTTGCTGAAGTTATCTAGACTCCATGGCCCAATGAATGTTTGCTAATTTGATTTACAACCAGTTATATCATCTATTTGTTTTCCAGATAGAGTTAGTCATCTATCCATTAATCAAAAATCATAAACCCTTGAGAGAGCCCTCTCAGGTTGAGGAGACTAAGCCTCAGCTAAAATATTGGTTTGAAACAATTACACAAGGTTTACTTGATGAGCAGCACATCAGGCCTAATTTTGTGATAACACCTACAATTTTATCTTGATATTCAACATGAATTCCATCATCTATTTCTTAATAATCCAACTTTTCAAACATACACAGAAGTAGATGAAAGAATTCGAAGTATGGTGAAATTTTCTATTCCAAGTGAAGAAAGATGGGATAAAATTATGGAGCTTTATGAGTGAAATCTATCTAGAATCCTACAATTTTGGAACAGTAAAAAAAAAGAATAATAAATTTAGCTACAGTTAGCAACAAAATTCCTCAAAGCGTGAACACAACATTTGAAATAGTCCAACGTTCCTATTATTTTGTTCTATTTTTGAAATATTTGTACCTTTGACAAATATTATTTTGTAAATGATTTTATTTTGAAGTCTGAATTGAGTGTGAGAGAGACTCTATAAATTTTTGTAAAAGGACTTAGAAAGGGTTGGATAATGAAAAAGAAAAGTTTTTTTTTATTGTAAGCTATGAAATTTATTTGAAGTAATCAATTTCAGAAATACAGAGGCAATTTTGTTCCAGGATTCTTGTGTCAGACAAATGGTGATGTTTTTATCAAGTTAATTTTTTCTTCCTTCTGAGTTTTCACATTGATTTCCTTTCTTGATTGTTGCAAGAAGATTAAGAGTTGAATATTCTTATTGTACTCTACTCTGGCTTGTTTAAAAAAATCTTAATGTTTTCCTTATGATATTAAATATAAAATTCATTTAATTATGCTTTATATTTAATTGATCATCTATTTCTTCATCTTAGCCGCACCATAAAATATCTTAAGATCCAGGAGTTTTCCTACCTCTCCCTGCTTCATATACTCTAGCTACTCTGTTAATTTGTGATCGATTACCAAGAATTTTAAATGACTACATGCCAAATGGACTTTTCCTTCATTTCACAACCAAAAATTTAAAAAATATATCTTGAAATTTAATATCTAGCCTAAAATATTGAAAGCATAAATTAAATCATACAAAGAGAGCCCTTTCTGAAGTTGGAAGGGCTAGATCCAAACTTTAAAGTGGTTTTTGATTACCTCTATAGTTTCTTTTCAGCCTAGGAAAACTACATAGTGCTAACACTACGCATCCTCACTAAGAAACTCAACCTCTTGTAGCCGACTCTCTAGATCTGGACACTACAAGGAAAAGACCCTCTAGCGGATGTTTTTTAGGAACCCCTTATAAAAATACCCCAGAAATCCATTTATAGCGGAGGTTACTAGAGGAGGTTGGTGGGCGAAGGTGTTTGCAGATGTATTTAGTCCGGTGCGTTTATCACCGTAAAATGCACCGGTGCGTTCAACACGAGAAAGCGCCGGTGCACACAAAACATTGGCACACCGGACACTGTGCACTCCATACACACCCGCCTGGTGCATTTTATTTCTTAGCGCACCATTCCTTTACAACACTTTCGCATCGTGCACGAAAACAAAAATTTCCCAGTGCGGAATGAAGCAAAAGCACCGGTGCTCCCTTAAAACCCTGCGCACCAGAACAGGGTTAAATAAAAAAAAAATTACAGCCAAAAAACCACACAAAAAATTGGCACACCGGACACCGTTCGCTCTATACACACCTGCCCAATGCATTGTATTTCTCTAGCGCACTGGTTCTTTACAACACTTCCGCACCGGTGCCTCATAAAAAGCACATGAAAACAGAAACTTCCCAGTGCAGAATGAAGAAAATGCACTGGTGCACCCATAAACCCCTCACACCGAAACAGGGTTAAATAAAAAAAAATTACAGCAAAAAAACCACACAAAACATTGGCACACCGGACACCATGCGCTCCGTACACACCTGCCCGGTGCGTTTTATTACTGTAGCGCACCGGTGCTATACACAACGTCCGCACTGGTGCCTCATAAAAAGTGCGTGAAAATAGAAACCGCCTGGTGCGTAGTGACAGAAACACACCGGTGCATCCATAAAACCCTGCACACCGAAACAGGGTTAAATAAAAAAAAAATTACGGCCAAAAAACTGTACAAAACATTGACACACCAGACACTGTGCACTCCGTACACACCGGCCCAGTGTGTTTTATTACTGTAGCGCACCGGTGCTATATACAACGTCCGCACTGGTGCCTCATAAAAAGCGCACAAAAACAGAAACTCCTTGGTGCGGAATGAAGAAAACACACCGATGTGCCCATAAAACCCCGCGCACCGGAACAGGGTTAAATAAAAAAAAATTACGGCCAGAAAACCACATTTTTCACTTTTGTCAGTGCTACAGAGCTATCAAGCATTGGTGCAATTTATCCTTGTCTGAGCCACCCTTACATCTGTGCTCCCATTGCACTCATTTCATGCACTGCCACTGTGCATTGCCCACCAATCTCTAGCTTGAATTTTGCAAAACGGTGGAAAAATTTCTTTTGCAAATTCTACAGCCAATGTGCCTCCTCAACAGGAAAATGTATAGGTTTTTTTCTTGTTTTTCCATAATTAAGCCTTTTAGCAGTTTAGAATGTCAAATAACCTTAAATTTAACCATTTAAAAGAAAAAAAAATTTGTCGCGCGGTGCGCTTGAGTCGTTCAGCTCGCACCAGTTTGCGGTGCTGCCTGTAAAATTACAGGTCGCCCCGCAGCCGGTGCTAACGGTATCTGTACCGGTTTTAGGGTGGTACTGATAGGCGCACCATGTTATTTTAATTTTTTTTTAAAAGTGTGATGCGGTCATTTACCAGGTTGCACCATTGACAATGTGGAATTGCGTCAACATGGTACGTTGATTGAATTATCCACCCCGAGGAGGGTAATGTTATCAGCGCACCGCATACCGTATTTTGACATGGTCAATGGTTTGGCCTGCTAAACCGGTGCTAACGGTATCCGGCGACCGCACTGGTTCCGAGGTGGTACCGAAGGCACACCATGTTATTTTAATTTTTTTTTTAAAGTGTGGTGCGATCGGTTACCCGACCGCACTGTTGACCTGGTGGAATAGAGGCGACGCGTTGCATTGACCCAAATAGCAGCCCTAGGATGACTATTTTTGTCAGTGCACGGATTTCCGTATTTCGCCTGTGTCAATGGTGTAGCCTTTACAAGGCCACACCGTTCACTGTGTCATTATGGCAGGAGGTCGGTCCGCTGACTTAACTATACACCCCAACACCGTCCTCGGGGCACTTAATATTATTAGGTGCATCGATGCCAGTGCACTCCATAGAAAGACGCACTGGACTAGTGTGTGATAGTGTTTTTGGCGCACCGATTTTTTTTTTTTTTTCAAAAAAAGTATATATGTATATTTCTAAATACATGTCTCATTTAATAAAAAAATTGTGTTTAATATGTCAATCATTTAGAGACGTGAAAGGAGAGAAGAGGGGGAACAACAACAACAACAGGCGGAGGATTATAACATGGTTCACTTGTGGAAGGCACGAGAGAAGGAGAGAGATGCGTACCCTCACCCTATTATAACAGCTACGCAGTGGCTCCAAAGGCAGGTAGGCCTCCTCAAGTTCTATGAGAAGGCTACTTCCCTAAAGGGCCATAGTTTGTTTTTGAGACATCTAATCCGATGGTGGAATGCCTAGCAACAGGCTTTCTGGGTTGGTATCAACCAGTGGTACACACCCACTAAGGAGGATATCTATTTCATTATAGGGATATAGAGGAGAGGGGTGGATTTTCCCTCATTCCCAGAGGTTCTAGATGGCTGTGTAGTAGGGAGTTAGTTAGTTTACTCCCAAAGATACATTGGATAAAATGTACTATCTCCTGCAGAGTTTCGGGTTGCAGGAGTTCAGTTACATATTGGTGCATTTGGTAAGGAGGAGGTGCAGTGTCTCTCACTTATGATTTTGACCATTCGCACAACACTAGTGACGGGTAAAGCATTACTTGCTCGCTTCTATATTATGTTGATTCTTTAGTACAGGAGCCACGACTTGTCAGGTGGTCTTCCATTTCTTTGCGGCGTTTTTGTAAAGCCTTAGATAGATGTCATGCTCATGCACAAGGGAGGGTGAACTTCCCTTTTGCTTCAAATATTTTTTGTTTATTTTTTGAGAGGTTTCAAGAAATGAGGCCTGCTTTCCTTCAGCATCCTCATAGGCCGACATTTGAGGCACGTATGCACATGTAGGGGTAGATGATGCCCAAGAGGGACGAGACTCTGTTTCCAGTGAGGATATCACAGGATGCACTAGAGTTGCTAGCCAGTGTTGATGAGCATCCCTTCGTTATGGTCCCCTATGCTTACGCGGGTTTGGATTGGCGAGGATGTGCCAACATCCTCTTCACAGCTGATGAGCCGCCAGATGATAGAGGTAATATTATTGTTTTATATATTTAAATTTATTCTAGCATGTTCTTTTACTTGTTTTTATTAAATTGTGTAATGAAATTGTCTAATTATTGTTGTGTACTTGTATATATTTTGCAGACATTGGCTCTTTTGATGGCGAGGAGATGCCGACACCACCACATGATCTAGGTGTGGATCCTGATGATGATTAGGGCATGCCAGATGTTGAGGATCACTAGGAGGCCGGTGTAGAGAGACCTGCTCTTGTTGGTGCGTCGGTACCGCCTTTTGCTAGGTGTGGTTGACTTGATGCTAGATACTGGATGGAGTTGGGCGACCAACTCAGTGCATTGATTGTTGAGGCAGGCATCATGCCCACTCATTACAGAGACATACAAGCCAATGATAGGCTATTACAGATGTGGAGAGGCATGCTGCGTGACATGTACAATCTGATGCGGCATGTCGTAGGAGTTACGATAGTTGTTATGCGACTGAGGAGGATTGTTTCCCGTTATAGGCTTGGTCGAGCCGCAGTATGTGATAGACATTCTGCGAGCAGTGACTCATCATCTCATTATCATTCACCTCGCACCATGCCAGATGAGCATGAGCCTCCACTAGAATCTAGTAGTAGTCATCATGGAGATGAGGTTGAACCATCGGCCACGTCCAGTCAGCAGCCTGCAGCATCCATCAGTACTCATGATCATGAGCAGGCTGGACCATCGACCGTCGAGGCTGCACCATTGACTGAGCAGGCCTCCGCTAGTACTGATATTGATGTTGTACTACCACTAGCTAATCCATGACATTTATATTACAGTTTTATATTTTTAACATTATTCAGTTATATATATATGGTCCATGTATTTTATGTTCATGTTGTAGTTATACTTAATTTACATGTTGGTGATCATCATGATGTGTATATTGTTATGTCATGTTAGATATGTTCATTTAATGTGCAACTTGCAGATAGATGTGTATGTGATAGCATGAGTTATTTGACATGAGATGTATATTTGATGTTTGTGTTTTGATGATGTTAATATATATGTTAATTGTGTTTTGTTAGATGATCATGATCACTATGATGTTAGCGATTTTGAATGTGTTTTTTAGTCAAATATGATGTTTGTACGATGGTTATCATGAACGTGATGTTTACTAATTAATTTAATATTAAATGATCATGATATTGTAAAATTGTAATTGTATATATGTAAAATTCTAAAACTATAATTGTAATTGTAATTGTACGTGAAATTGTAAAATTGTAATTGTAATTGTAATTGTATGTAAAATATTTGTAAAATTTTAATTGTATTACTGTGAATTGATTGTAATTGTATGTAAAATTCTAAAATTGTAATTGTAATTGGATGTGAAATTGTAAAATTGTAATTCTAATTCTAATTCTAATTCTAATTGTATGTAAAATATTTGTAAAATTTTAATTGTATTAATGTGAAATGAATTTATTAAAATTTTTAAATTTTTAAATTTGTAAATTTTAAATAATTGTAAAATAATAAATCTAGAATAATATGAATTTTTGTAACATAATAAAGTTTAGAAAATAATGCAAATATATTCATGTACTTTAGAATTATCATTCTTTTATTATGATCTTAGATACAAAAAAAAGAACTAATTTATACAGTACACCATTGTTTTTTAGATCAACATAATTGCAAATTATCAAGTGAATTATTGATTTTAACATTAGCACAATTTAAATTACCAATTAATTCAAAATACATATTATAATGTTTCGAAAAACCCATCTTAAAAAGTATAAATATTGATAAAATAACACATGTACCATATCACTCTCGGTTCTCATGATCATCCTCATTATCTTCCAGCTCGCATGGCATGATAACACTATTGTTCTCAAAAATATGTTTTGATCTAGGGTCATATGTCAATACGAACCACCAATCCCTATCCAACACATATGGGTAAAAAAAAACCTAGTTGTAGTTTTTGGGGAAAACATAGGGCTCCTTAGCTTCATCCCACATCTTTCTAGAGTTGGTACATATCAGCTTACTATCACGATCTTCCTTTACATTATTCCGATCAAAGGTGTCCCACCACTTGCACCTAAAAATAACACATTGGAAAGAAGAGAAATCCACTTCAATGATCTCTTGTATATTTTCGACGTAACCTAACGTCCCTCGTACTAGATTTTGATCATGATGGCTAGATCGACTAGATTGATCGAACTCAACTTCCACTCCACAGTCTTGTGTGATGTTTCCAGCATCAGCATTTCCTGTGCGAAAATGGGGTCCATATGCCCACATAGATGGGAACCAATGCACCTATTATAATAAATTTAAAAAAATCATAGTGACATGTGTCTTATAATAACCCAACAATTAAAATATGAAATGTAGATGTCTTAATATAAGTTTCAAATTTACATATAAATTAAAAATATTATTACCGAGTTGCTGCACCCAATCCCTACATTTAGCGCATCCTCTTCAGCACGCGGGTAACAACCGGTAGCACCATATTTCTCTCTGACTTGGTCAACAACCCAACTGTGAGCATATTTTTTGCATATTTTCTTTTAAATGATCGGAATAAGGCACACTTCTACCATTCAACCATCTGAATTCTTTCCTGTCACTATCCCATTTCATCCTCTTTTGTTTGTACAATGCGACCCACTGTTGTGTTGCTTCATAATTATAAAGAACGAATTTATTGATTGCTTCAATGTCTACATCAAACCAACATTATATAGTACTTAGAGATCAAAATATAGACTATATCGAAGTTCAACATGAATATTAATTACGTTTTTTAAATTTGAAAAATTATAAGACACTTACTCTTTATCAAGCGCTTTTTTCCACTCATTTGGAACAACTCCCCTTCTCTATTGTCTTCCTCCCTTTCATCGTCCCAAATCACTGCACCTGGTCTGTTGTCGATCTGCTTGATGTACTCAATGGCATAATAGAAAGACTCATATGATATGTACCCCTCTGCCATAGACCCCTCGGGTTTTGCCCTTTGTCAAACAAAACCTTTCAATTACTTCATGTACCTGTCTAAGAAGAACATCCAATGACAAGAAACCACCCAACTAATTCAACCTCATCTACTAGGTTGATTAGAAGATGAACCTGTAAGTCCATGAAACTCGTCGGCAGTTCCTTCTCAAACATACAAACAATCTCAACTATCTCTTGACGCCACCATGGAATGCTAGGCACATGAATCTCCTTTAACGTGATCCAATGTAAAAATGCAGATAATTTAGATATGGCACATCCTAGGTCTTGAGGGAATTCATGTTTCACACACCCACGCATGAAAAAATGATAATGACAATGCAAAGTTATAAACACGTGTAATAATATACAAAAATAGTTATTCTTTATGATCCCGACATGGGATAGAATTTATTAATATAAAAAATAATAAAATCATGCTTTTGGCATTAGACATACTCTTAGAAGATTCAAATTGTCATGTGATTTCAACCCCGACAAATGGTCATCCATGGTGATGCAGCGCAGTAGTGAAGACCCGTATGAAGTTGGCACCATCACACCCATTATAACTTCCTTTGCCAAAGAAATATCATATTTTTTTTAAATCCTTGGAGATCACCTTCTTTGAAAAACCATGAATTAGAGGGACCAACACCTGCCTCTAATCCTGTACTTTCTAATTGTCTTGGCCAATGTTTCTTTTTAGTTTTTGAAGTGATAATATCTTTCCTAATAGCCAATGTGTCACTTTGTTTTGATAATATGTGCCTCCATAAAGAAGATGAAACATTTTTAAATATATGCATGGGATATAATAGTGGGTAATCTTAAGATGCTCCCAATATGGGAGGTCTCAAAAGATAGATTTCATTTTCATCCCAATGGGAAATTTCTCAAAATAGGTGTCGAATAAATCTGGATCATCGAACATAGGCTCCCCATTTGAATCAAACATTTTTATGAACTCCTCCTTCTCTCTCTCATATGCTTTAAGACATCAACTGGTGTCATTATTGGAGGCCTTTGGGTTCTCTCTCGTTTACCATTGAAAGCAGATGCTTCTATTCTGTAAGGGTGTTCTTCTGGTAGGAATACCCTGGAGAAATCATACAATGGCTTTCGTAGGTCCTTGGACCATCTAGCTTTCAAAGAAGGTCCACAAAATTTACATCCAAAATACCCTTTTGTTACAATACCCACGAGATTATATTTGTATACATTAATTAATATGCATGGCACGTTAAAGAATATCATGAAGATCAGAACAAATATTACAACGAATTAAATAACTAATATGTGAAAGAATATTGTTACGTATATAAACAAATCAATAAATTAAACATGTAATTTACCAAAGCAAACTCCTAAGCCTGGATAATCATGTGTCTTGTAAGCGCATATGCCATACAACGTAAAAATCCTCTCTGTTGCGATGGGTCTTGATACATCGTATACATTTATCTGTTATAGCAACATTTCTCACCTTCATATGATTCATGATTGCTTTTATGGCTTTGGGCACCCATTCCTACAGACTTGGACAAAATTCACTAAAAAACAGTGTTAAAATCCCCATACGCGGTTATGCCCAGACTTTTCCGCGTGTATACGCGAGTCCACATGTAATTTCCCGCGTATGCCATTAAAATCATTAAAAAATATATAAAAAATCCCTATTTTCGGGCTGGGTTGATGGTTACTCTGGTAGTTCAACCACCCCAGCACGTGGCCAACTGTTTCCAACTGTTGAAACTACTTTGAGGGAGTATAAAAGCCCCTCATGTGCATGGCCTAAAGGGGAGAGAGAAATTATTGATCTTATACTTTGTTGGTACTCCCTATCCAAGTCTGAATTCCCGTGCCTCTTGCACTTCCCAGTTCATTACAGGAAACCCTTGTTTCCTGGAGATGCTCATCTCTTTATATGTCATCTCGTATGCACCAGTTCGGAAGGAATCTTAGTGAGGCAAGGGTGGGACGGATCCGGACGACGGTCTGCTCGAAGATCGTGGAAGGATTCAGGTGATCTCTCCACTCGTTATTTCTGTACATGCTATTTATAATACAGAAGAACCATCTTGTTCCCGAAATATACGTGTTAGTGTCCGCTTGCATATATGAGAATATTATTATTTAAGCATTTATTATGGTTTATCTAATGTTTCACGTGGATTTCACTAACATTTAGAGTAGATATATGCTGTACAACCAGTTCTTCGTGCTTGTTTCTTCTTGTCTTTCAGGTTAAGAAGGAAGAAGGGTTGTTGGGGGTTTGGACCCCGCGGGATCTGCTTCAACCGTAGGACCTACGGGTAACTTCCTCGATCTACTCTATTTAGTTTTTTATGAACATGTATGGTTGTGTGAGTCCTTCTTAAGTAGCATGCCCTGCTCTGTGGAGGTTTAAACCCAACAAACCTCTAGGGTGATTTTCCCCGAAACAGAACTGGTGACTCCGCTGGGGATCGCATTCTTGTGATTCCCCTGTTGGGTGGTTTCAGCTGTTTGATAGGTTTCCAACAGTTTTAACTTTTATTTCCAGTCCAGTTTACTCTTTCTCAGTCAGACTGAAGTCCTGATTTCTTATCCAGGCTTGATCCTTTTTGTTTTTCATTATTTACCTTTATATACGCGCTTTTGTCTGCACACAGTCGCGTATACACGCAAGTTTGTATAAAGGGAGTCACATATACGCGTGTTTCCTTTAGCACAGTCGTGTATGCATGCTTGTTGTTAAACTATAAAGTCGCGTATACGTAGGTAGATTTTGAAATTTTGGATTCCTTGGATTTTTAGTCCTTTCTGTCTATGGAGACCTGTTCTTGTAGTGTCTTTGTACCCTTTGGATTGTGAAGAAAGTGGTCTTTGGTCCTTTCTCTCTTTTGTTTGATTGAAAACTAGTCTTTTTGGCAAAGTGTTGTTTCTTGTGCTGGCATTTCTGGTTTGAGTACCAAGATCTCTTTCTGGGGATTCTTTGTTGTTTTGCTTCATCAGAACAGAGAGCTCCTGCTCATTTACTCTTTCCTATCTTTGTGTTTTGCTTTGCGCTACGATTTTTGCCCATTTCTTGGTTGGTTTTCTTGAGTTCAGCTGGCTAGGTCTTGTTGCAACTTTTGAGGAGTCTTTCTTGGTTCTTTGAAGTTTTGTTTGCGGTAAGGTTGCACTATTCTTCTAGGCTGAGTGGCTGAGTTTTCTTGTCTTCTTTTGCTCATATTGATCTTGCTACTAGTTAGCCTTATAATATTTGGAGCATTTTGAAGTTTTTGCTTGAAATTCAGTGTTGTTTGGCTTGGAATTTTATAGTTTTACTTGGTCTTTTCGAACTCTTTTATAAAACTCAAAAGCTCAAAAAACATTTTGCTTTGTTGTTTGCTTTTGTTTTTGCATTTTTGTTTTCGTTTCTTTGTATCTTTTGAAGCTTTGTTGAGGTTTCTTGCCTTTGGATTTTGGCTTGATTTTGGAAAGGAGTTGTCATTGATTTCTTCCTCTTGTTTTTAAGCGTTTTTGGTGTCTTCATATTAAGAGTTCTTGATTTTGGGAACTAGCTTTTTGGACAACCAAAAAAGAGATAAAACTGAAGGACTTTTGGGAAATTTCACTCTGCTTTAGGAGATTTTGCATCTTAGGATTTGCATGCTTGTAGTGATTTGCATCAGGTGCACTTAAGCATTTAGTCATTTTCATAGTTTTTGTGAGTGTGATTTTGCTATCTGAAAAGAAAAAAATACAATTTTTAAAATCTCGTAGAACTCGTGTAGAAGTTGCTTTTCATCGAAAGAAAATAACTGCATTTTCATGTAGTTTGGTTTTTATTAATTTCTTTCTACGTCAAAACATCATAAGTTTCATTTCCGCATCCCTTTGACTTAACATAACAGCCCATTAAAATAAGCGATATAATTTAAAATCAACTAGCAAGTTTTCTAAGTGTCATACACCAACTAGCTAGGTTGTAGGGCCTTGGATTAGGTGAGTGGAGAGTTAACTCTCCAAGGTCGCTCAAACAAAACATAGAAGTTGATTAATTGAGCGAAATCCAACTCCGTTAGGTGGACCGGGAAAGCTCTCCTCCAGAGAGTCAAGCGCGAGGGGAAGTGAAGGCTGAGAAGAGGGATACCCCCTCTCTGATTAGCTGAATCTGACCTTAAGACCGTTCCGCCTGGCTTCTGACACGGATTGGTGCCCATAGTTGCCACTCCTAGGTTCCACACAGGTGACTGCAGGGGGGAATACCCGTGGTACCTGAGGCAGACGTCGCATCACTATCAGCAGTACTTCTGGGGGGTGCCCTTGCGAAGCTTGGGTGCTTCAGCCGGCAAAGGATGTCGTTAGGAGGTCGGCGTAACTGTTTCTGATACCTTCGCTAGTAGGCCTGGGCTTTAATTATCCCAGACTGCTTTCAGGAGGTCCTATATTTCGCTTTCCTGTATTTTGGTGTCCGGTCATCATCACCCGGAGCGGAAATACTTGAAGGTTGTTTGCTTGATTGTATCTCAGGGATTTTTCTTATAGTGAGTGCTCTTTGCTCCTAGCTTGCCTAGCTTTTCACTTTTTTGAGTCTAATTTAAAATCTATAAAAGTGGCTGATCAAGCGCCTCGTCGATTGAGGAGAATCCGGGGGTTATCTCCCGAGAGTCCAGAGCCTTCTTCGAGAAGGCGTAGGAGTGATTTAGCAGGTGGTTACCACCCTGTGATGTCTGACGCAGTGGAGAGAGATCCTCCACAAGGGTCTGAAGGTTTCATAGCTGATTCTGGTGTCGGTTCCGAGAGGAGCATTCCGCTCACCTCGCGAGTTTTATTTCCTCAGGAAGAAGATTTGCAAATAGAGGAATTACCTGAACCTCCTGTGTCAGGTCCATCTCCTCTTCCTCCTGATTATCCGTTCGTTGTTCAATACATCGGACCTGAGTCAGAGAGACCAGAAGATCCTCCGTATTATTCATACCTTTCGATGGCCACGACTGGGAACGCGGCTTCTGCTGTGAGTGCTGCAGGCATTCAGACTCCTGCTTCTGTTGAAGGAGGGGACACTATTGCTTTATCTTTGATTGCTTCTAGTGCTGCTGTGTTTGGCTCTGGTTTCACCCAAGCACACGCTTCTCATTCTGGTCCCTTCTGTTTCGGAATGCCCACTAGTGGGATTCCTTCTTTTTCCTTTTCCGCTGCTGCAGCTGGATCTACGCCCATGTCTTCCATGGCTAGTAGATCAGCTTCTTTTCAAGGGTTCCCCTTTGGAACTGGGCACATTCCTAGTTCCAATCCTTCTTTAGGGTCCTTTCCGTTTACTTCTCAGACCCAGAGTTTCAATCCTTGGTCTGGAGGTCAGAATTCGACCACTTTTACAGGATGGAACCCTGTATTCACTACAGTGGGGGCAGGCAATCAGTTTTACGCTGGTCACCAAGGGAATACTTATTTCCCTTCGTCGAGTGCTTATCAAACCTTTTCTCCTCTTTCTAATTCCTGGAACCCCTATCAGGGGCTTTCCTCTTCATTTCATACTTCAGCGGGGGGAACTGGTCTGGGCTTTGGTAACTCTGCGTTGGGAGGAGGTTCTTCTACTTTTTCTACGAGTCCTTTTTGGCAACCTGGTGCCTCATCAAATCCAGGGTATTATTTTCAGAATGTTGGGAATCCATCCCATCAAGGATGGAATCCTCAGGCTCCACCTCGCTTACCTTTTCTGGCAACGTTAAACTTGCCAGATCTGTCGAAGTTGACTAATGATCCGATTCTTTATAGTCCGGGGTGGCCTCCGGTTCCCACCAAACTTCCTTCAGACATTCCAAATTTTGAAGGTAAGAATGGAGAAGATCCGGCTGACCACATTACTACTTTCCATTTATGGTGTTCTTCGAACTCCCTGATCGATGATTCGATTAGGTTGAGATTATTTCAACGCACCCTAACTGGAAACGTTGCCAAATGGTATATTGAGCTAACTGGGGGTAGTTTTGCTACATTTGGAGAACTGGTTGTTACATTTCTGAACCATTTTCAGTTGCTTGTCCGATATGACGCTGCGACTGAACTCCTAGCCAATTTTAAATAGGACGACGCAACCCACATTTCTGATCACATTCAGGAATGGAGGAGAAGGAAGAGGCTGATTAAAGCTCATATTCCAAGTGAATTCCTTTTGGAATGGTTTCTGAAATCTCTGCAGTTAGATATTTCGAAAGATGTATCCCTCTCTAGGGTATTTTCCGAGGAGCAGGCCATCTTTAGGGCCCAGCAGCTTGAGTTGATCTATTCTCAGTCTGGGGTCCTCCATAAGTATTTGCCCAATGCTCCTCGCTCCAAATTAGATTTATCTAAAAATAAGTCCGGTCCTCATGGCAACGGACTGATTGGATCGATCAATAGTGGTGCAGCCAGCCTGCTTACTCAACTGCAGCAGTTGTCTTTGCAATCTGCTCCTTTTGGTTAGGCTGTGCCTGCTGAGTCATCACCTTCCCAGTCTTTGTCCATAAATGTTGTCCAAGCTTCTGATCCCAAAGGAAATCAACAATCTGAAGGGAAGAAGAAGGGACGAAATAATAAGAAAAAGGGCAAGAACGGGAAGGGTAATGCAAATAAAACCAATGAGCATGTTGGTGAGGGTCCAAAGGAGAAAAGGAAAGTGAATTTTCCATGCAAGCTATGTGCTGGAGACCATCTTACACACCTTTGCCCTAAAATTCAGGATGCGCAACGCTTGTTAGCCTAGCAGGGTTCTTCTAGTTCCCAGGCTGTGTTAACAAACCCTTTTCCCCAAGGGCAACAATTAGTTGTTGGCGCGAATCAAAATCCTGGGGCTTCCTCTGGGAGCACCTAGGAAGGGGAAATTCCATCGAACATTTTCATGATGAGTGCTCACGCGGATATCGCTACGAGATCCCGTGATTATGGCGGAGAAGAGTCTTCGAAAGCTAAGGATGTTCCTGATGCTACTGAGCTGCTGCACATTACCAAGCCTACTGTTGAGTCTATGCCTCGGATGCCCAAAGCATCTTCTAAGCGATCAACGATTAATCCAAATACGAGGGCTGCCCAGAACTACTCGATTGTAGAAGATATGGCGCAGAGTCCTTGTGCTATGTCGGCTTTAGAGGTACTCCAGTCTTGTCCGACTCAGCGCAGTGATTTTCTCACTGCCATTGGGGCTATTGATCCGAAAAATTCTCTTCTGATTACTTTTGATATGTCTAATTTTAAGAAGAGACTTCCTCATCACATGGCTTTTCATATTAAATCATCGTACCGGAAGTGTAACATCTTTCGGACGGTTGTTGATGAGGGTGCTTCCACATGCGTGATGTCTCTCGCATGTTGGAAGACACTTGGATCTCCCAAAGCTGTTCCATCTAGCATTGTTCTGACTGCGTTCGATGGTCATTCTCACAGACCCCATGGTATTGTCCCAGCTTTGCCCATCTGTGTTGGGGGCAAAACTGTCAATATAGAGGTTGAGGTAGTGGATGCAAGCTTGGACTACAACCTTCTGTTGGGGAGAAACTAGATTTATGAGATGGATGCCATTGCATCCTCATTATTTCGCATTATATGTTTCCCCCACGAAGGGAGGATTGTTATAGTGGATCAACTGGGCTGTCCTCCTGTAGACCCGAATGCGTCTACTGACTCATCTATTCCTAAGTTGGATAATTCTAAGGCGCCTGTTGAGAATTTAGGAGTTGGAATGTATTCTTCCTTTATGGGTACTTTCGATATTCCTCCTCCTACAGTTCATATTAATGCAATTTCATCCTCCAAGGCTCCTCTTCGAAGAGAGTTCTTCAGAACTCATTATTTTTCGGACCCTTGGACCTTACCTTCCCCTACTGCCATATTAGCGGAAGGTCAAGTGGGTGGAATGGCATTTCCTATTTCTGCAGCTGAGATTTCTTATCAGTCTATTGTTGACTCTGCAGAATCCATCCCAGCCCCTCTGTCACTGGAAGATTTGGATGGAGATGTGGCTCCGGCTTGGACACTTAGTTCTTCTTCTGCCCAGGATTGCCTTGATACCACTCTTCCATCTGAAGAGGCCATCCTGGAAGCCATGACTGGTATAGATAGGTCGTGGGATGATTTGCATCATCGGTCTTATTTTTTACCTGACTTGAGCGAAGTTGAAACTAGTTTCCCAAGTCCTCAGTCTCCTGGTCCTGTTCACCCAGTCTTGAACCCTTTAGCACCAACACAGGTTTATGCTGAAGGGAATATGGTTGTGATTTCTCCTACTATCCTGGTGAACATTTCCAGGGATCCAAATATTATCGAGAATGTCTTCATCGGAGCTGAATGTTCCCGTGAAGAGGTTCAAATTTACACCAAACTCTTTAAAGAGTATAGGGATGTATTCGCTTGGTCTTATGAGGAAATGCCTGGTATAGACCCATATATTGTCCAGCATGAGATCAAGACTTATGAAAATGCTAAGTCGGTGAGGCGAAAACTTCATCCGGTCAATCCTAGGAAGGCAGCAGCTATCAAAGCTGAAGTTGAGAAGCTGCTTAAAGCGGGATTCATTTTCCCTATTCCTTTGACTAAATGGATTTCAAACCCCGTTCCCGTAGATAAAAAGCAAGGAACGATTCGAGTTTGCATCGATTTCAGAGACCTAAATAAAGCATGTCCTAAAGATAATTACCCCACACCATTTATCGATCATATCATTGACGAGTGTGCCGGTAATGAGATTTTCTCCTTCATGGACGGTTTCCCCAGATATAATCAGATTACTATCCGTCCTGAAGATCAGCATAAGACTGCCTTTATTTGTCCCTGGGGTACATTTGCATACAAGAAGATGCCTTTTGGTCTTAAAAATGCTGGGGCTACCTTTCAGCGGGCCATGTCATATGCCTTCCACGACATCAAAAAGATTATTGAGGCGTACTTGGATGATTTAGCTGCTCATTCTCGAAAGAGGATGGATCATCCTGCTCACCTCTGGCAAATATTTGAACGATGTCGGTTCTATAAGATTAGATTGAATCCGAACAAGTGCGTTTTCGCGGTTACATCCGGTCGGTTATTGGGATTAATTGTGTCTAAGGAAGGGATTAGGGTAGATCCCTTCAAGGTTGAGGAATTACTTCGGTTGCCTCCCCCGTCCTCTATCCGTTAGCTTCAAAGTCTACAAGGAAAGTCTAATTTTCTTCAGATATTTATCGTAAATTATGCTGAAGTCACAAAGGGATTTATGAGATTGTTGAAGAAGGGAGTTCCATTTCTTTGGGATGACTTCGCTCAACGCTCGTTCGATGCTTTGAAAAAAAAATTGACCTCTGCTCCTTTATTGAGTCCACCTGATTATAGCAGGGATTTCCTTTTGTATCTGGCAGCAGCAGAATCTACCATCAGTATGGTTCTGGTTCAGGAGGATGATCTCTTGCAGAGCATGTTATATACTACCTTAGTCGAGGCTTAGTAGGACCTTAACTCCGGTACACTCCGATAGAAAAGTTAGCTTTAGCAGCAGTTCATGTTGTGCAGCGACTCCGACATTACATTATTCTTCGAAAAACTTATGTTTTGGCAGCAACCAATCCATTTCAGTTTGTCCTCAGTAGGCGAGTGATTGGGGACAAATACAATAGATGGATTGTGATTTTATAGGAATTTGATCTTGAGTTTATGTCTGCCAAGTCCAAGAAATCATTAGTTTTCACGGAATTGATCTCCGAGTTGCCCTGTGGGGAGGAGATGATCTATGATGAATCCTTTCCGGATGAACACTTGTTTCTTATCTCTTCACAGGATCCTTGGTACGGAGATATCATTGTGTATCTCCAGACTGCGAAGTTTCCCTCTACTTTTTCGAAAGATGAGCATCGTAAGTTGCGTCACTTGGCCAAGAATTATTTGATTATTGGTGATGCTTTATACCGTCGAGGGGTTGATTCAATCCTGAGACGCTGCTTGACTCTCGAAGAAGCTGAGGCTGTGATGAATGATTCCCACAGTGGAGCTTGTGGGGGTCATTTATCTGGGCTTGCTACAGCTCAAAAGATCTTGCGTGCTGGGTACTTTTGGCCCTCGATTTTCAAATATTGTATCGAATCGGTCAAAAAGTGTCATCCGTGTCAAGTTTATACTCGAAAAATGCGCGCTCATCCAGCTCCGCTTTTTCCAGTCATTACTTTCGGTCCCTTTACAAAGTGGGGTATTGATTATACTACTTGTAACCCGCCTTCGGCTAAAGGTCACAAGTACATTATTGTAGCAGTAGACTACTTTAGGAAGTGGGTCGAGGCTATGCCTACTTTTGGGAATGATGGTGAGACTACAGCTCTTTTCCTTTTCAACCAGGTTATCGCTCATTTTGGTATTCCTAGAGAGATTGTCACTGATCATGGCAGTCAGTTTCAGAATACTATGATGGCTGAGTTGGCTCTCAAATTGGGTTTCCGACAGGAGCATTCATCTCCGTATTATCCTCAAGCCAATGGGCAAGTGGAAGCCGTGAATAAATCCTTGAAGAAAATTCTTCAAAGGACAATTGATAAAGCTAGATCCAACTGGCATATTATGCTATATCCTGCACTTTGGGCATATAGGACATCAGTGAAAACTGCAACTGGCTTTACTCCGTTTCAGCTAGTGCACGGGGTGGAATCCGTATTTCCCATTGAATGTGAGATTCCTTCTCTTAAGTTAGCTATTGAACTTCTTCCTGACACTTCTAGTCTTGAAGAATGGCTCCTTCATTTGGAACATCTCGATGAGCAGCGTCGAGATGCTGCCACGATGAATGAAGCGCATAAAAACCGAGTTAAAGTTTAGTACGATAAGGCGGTCAAACCCAGGGTTTTTTCGGAAGGTGACCTTGTCTTGGTCTATGCCCAAGAAAAAGATGCCCTGGGGGTAGGAAAGTTTAAGTCTATGTGGTATGGCCCCTTCATCATTAAAAAATTCCTTAAGAAAGGAGCGTATACCTTGGTTGATTTTGAAGGGAACGAGTTGCCGGAGCCCCGAAATGGGCTCTATTTGAAGAAGTATTATGCCTAGGCTTCGGCCTGGCATGTTGCTTTTGTATATAGTAGTTTTGCTTTGTACATATTTGGTTGATTTTTGATCTTTGATGAGTTGGTGATGTTTTTGATCTACTTTGGCAGGTTGTGTCGGATGTCATGAGTAACTTTGGTTTCACCGATGGTGCTAGTAGACACACCCGGAACTTAGCTTCCGCGACTTGGGTGCTTCATTATCCTTCCGGTTAGCTATTAGTATCAAGAGGGGTCTGCATTGGTCATGCTTCCAATAATATAGCAGAATACACTGCAGTTGTTTATCTACTCTCGGAGGCAATATCTTTGGGTGTTGATTCGTTGGTAGTTTTCTTGGACTCTCAGCTGGTGGTGTCGCAGTTGAACAATACTTATCGGGTTCGAGATCCATTTTTATTACGATTGTTCTTGAGGGTATGTTTGTTACAAAGATCTTTTCAATTTTTTACTTTCATTCATATTCCTCGAGCAGACAATTGGTTAGCAAACTCATTAGCTAATCAGGCACTGGATTGGCATATCAATCATTCCATACAATAAAATTTAATCATCAAAAACATCATACATTTTGATACATTTATCACATCACATCAAATATCGTTGTATATATATCATTAGAGTGTTCAAAAACTTTACAAAATTTGGATCCATAAGGTCATACAAAATTTGGGCTTATGCCCGATCATGTTCAGTCTCAAAAAATATACAGTCATCTAATACATAATATCTGTCTACTCCTGAGGTCCCTGCCCAGAATTCGTGTTCCTATAGAACGTGATCGCCGTGGCAACTCGACAGAATAACCGTACCCAGTCTCGGGGCACTCCTACCACCCATCTCTGGATGGCTTCCGGCAGATCTTCCACGGCAGCCATAGGTATTTGGCGGGTTAACCCCTCCAAGTTCCTCTGTACAGCCTGGAGGGTCCTGTCTGAATCCACTGTATCTGCTTCGCCCCTGCGACGCTTGTGGCGCGGGAAACCCTCAGGTCGAACTGGTCCAATATCTGTATCATGATCATGTTTACATTGTCATTCATTATGAATCCAATCAAAAACATGTTTGTTTTCCTTTTTTCATACATATTTGAAAAAATCCAACGATTTCTCACATGGTCGACTTCAACTCATTTATTCCCATTGTGTAGAATTGTGCCATAGTGATCGGTGAAGACCTCAGGTTGCATCAACATTTCTTGGTTCACTTTTGATAGTCCATTCAGTTTCTGCCAGTGATGCTATCCACCCTTATATGTTGCAGTTCAGTTCAGCAGCATCCTATATGTTGGCTCCCGAGTTGCGTGATTGTACCGATTTTTCCACCTCTTATGATTCGGTACTTGGAGATTCAGTTACTTATATGATCAGACATCCAGTTGCACCATCCTTGATCAGCTTTCTATATGTGATACTTGGACATTGATTCAGACTTATATTTCTGGGCCATGATCAGATGATTCATTGTGTACTTTCAGTTCAACTATACTTGTATACATGTTGGATCTATTCAGTACTTTTTATATGATGTATTTTTGACTGAGCATGGGTATGCCCGCCTCAGTATGAGTTGACTCTCTGTTTTCTTTCATTGGTTTTTTGGCAGGCTGAAATCTGGTGAAGTCCTCTCTTGTCCTTGTGAAGTTCTTTCTATGTGCATAATACATTTCGGCCATCATGTACCCCTTCTGACCTCATATATTAGGGGGCATCTATTATAGCATCATTTCTCACCTTCATATGATTCATGATTGCTTTTATGGCTTTGGGCACCCATTCCTACAAACTTGGACAAAATTCACTAAAAAACATTGTTAAATTCCCCATACGCAGTTATGCCCAGACTTTTCCGCGTGTATACGCGAGTCCACATGTACTTTCCCGCGTATGCCATTAAAATCATTAAAAATATATATAAAAAATCCCTATTTTCGGGCTGGGTTGATGGTTACTCTGGTAGTTCAACCACCCCAGCACGTGGCCAACTGTTTCCAACTATTGAAACTACTTTGAGGGAGTATAAAAGCCCCTCATGTGCATGGCCTAAGGGGGAGAGAGAAATTATTGATATTATACTCTGTTGGTATTCCCTATCCAAGTCTGAATTCCCGTGCCTCCTGCACTTCCCAGTTCATTACAGGAAACCCTTTTTTCCTGGAGATGCTCATCTCTTTATATGTCATCTCGTATGCACCAGTTCGGAAGGAATCTTAGCAAGGCAAGGGTGGGACGGATCTGGACGACGATCTGCTCGAAGATCGTGGAAGGATTCAGGTGATCTCTCCACTCGTTATTTCTGTACATGCTATTTATAATACAGAAGAACCATCTTGTTCCCGAAATATACGTGTTAGTGTCCACTTGCATATATGAGAATATTGTTATTTAAGCATTTATTATGGTTTATCTAATGTTTCACGTGGATTTCAGTAACATTTAGAGTAGATATATGTTGTACAACCAGTTCTTCGTGCTTGTTTCTTCTTGTCTTTCAGGTTAAGAAGGAAGAAGGGTTGCTGGGGGTTTGGACCCCACGGGATCTGCTTCAACCGTAGGACCTACGGGTAACTTCCTCGATCTACTCTATTTAGTTTTTCATGGACATGTATGGTTGTGTGAGTCCTTCTTGAGTAGCATGCCCTGCTCTGTGGAGGTTTAAACCCAAGAAACCTCTAGGGTGATTTTCCCCGAAACATTATCCCATCCCATAATTCCTTCAATTCATCTACCAGTGGTTGTAAGTAGACATCCATATTCTTCACTTGTCTTCTACCAGGGACTATGAGAGCCAACATAAGATGTTCATTCTTCACGGAAAACCATGGGGGGATATTGTTATTGATCACTACTACAGGACAAATAGAATAGTTGGTGTTGTAGAGGGAATATGGGTTGACGCCATCCATGGCTATGCTGAGTCGTAGACTTCGTACTTCATCCTTGAATTTTTCAGGCCATGTATCCTCTATATGCTTCATGGCTATTGAATCAGTTGGGATTTGCATAAATCCCAACTCAATTCTGTGTGAGGCATGCCATCCTTGCAACATAGCTAATTCTTTGCAACTAAATAGCCTTTGAATCCTTGGGATTATAGGCATGTGCCTCAATATATTAAAAGGAGGACTAGTACATGATTTACCCTTCTTTTTTTATTTATCATACCTGTCATGCCCACATTTCGGACACATCTCTTTGTCTGCATATTCTCCTCTATATAGAATAGAATAATTTGGACATGCATGATATGATATGTACTCAACACCCAACATTTTCAAAAATTTATTTGCCTCTTTGCAGCTACCGGGCAAGACATTATCACTCGGAAGAACCTTATCTTTGAATAACCTATAGTTGGTGATCATGGAAAAATATATTAATAAATGTACATTAATGTCGATATAATTATTAACGTTCATAAAATTTACCATTTTTAATGTTCATTGTAGTGTACTGATTATATTTCAAATTTATATAAGGGAGTACTTTATGGTAACTTACTTCAAAAGTTCCAAGAAACATGCATTCGACAAGCCAAAATTTTATTTCAAGTTGTATAGTAAAATTGTTGTCCCCAACTAGGTAGACTTTGACTGACCACCAGGTCCAAAGAGAGGGGTGGTGGAAGCAAATTTAAGGCTTTCGAAAAAGGTGTTAGCGATATGAGCATCATCCCCTAGCTTATCATCATTTTGGAGTGCATCTAACAACATTGTCTCCATGGCAGTCGTATCCCTTAAGTAATCATCCATACCAACCTATATTTCATTGCCTACATTGCCAGCTTGTGAAGAACTACTATTGTTGTAGTCATTCCTAATTGGTGAATCTAGACGTAACGAGAATTGAATCGGTGGTTGATTCAACCATTCTTGGTATCGTTCCTCTCCGATTTTTTCTCTTAATTCAATATTCTCTCGATTTGAAATTGTCATGGGGTGAAACGAAAGATGGTAGGTAGGTTGTTCATCATCACTAGAATCCTAATAATTTAAAAAAAAATATTTGAACATGATTAGTACAAAATATATGATATCAATTAGTAACCATGTTGACAATATTACATGATTATAAATTGGTTTGACGTTGAAATAATTACATATTAATCAATATATATACCAAATAATTATAATTATTACCATCATTGTCTCGGGATTGTGGCTAGAAGATGCAATATTGTTACAATTGGCAGGGTGAAGCGGTTATCCATTTTCATCTACCAAATGCGCCTTGCGGTATGCAGCTCCTGATAAGAACTTCCGATGTTTTGGAGCAGTTTGAATATTTTGTGCATCTAAACTTGATGTTGAATCTGCATGAACCTGCAAATTTGTATACATTATAAATTAAATTAAGTCGTGCATGATTGACTGCATGGATAAAAAACATAAATTCAATTAGATAGTGAAAATATAAATAAAATCTGAAGTAAATATTACGTCTCGAGATGGATAGGGAGAACTCCGCGATGGACTTTGAGAAATATTATGGAACGAGTTGGATTTTGAAGAATTGTCCATTCCATATAATTATGATATTTTCTCCCTGAATTTGAGCAAAACAACAATAAATTTTGGTGCACACACCTAAATGTAATTTCGGTGCCTAATGTACGATCACCGCACCAGTGCATTTTTGGTAATGCACACTAGTGTCGTTTTATTCCCAGACGCACTGGTGCGGCTCAATTAAGGGACGCACTGGTGATGAATAACTGCAAATAAAAAAAACGCAACTCTATTTTATTTAAGTGAAAAAAAGCGATAAATTAAAAAATGGGCGGAAAAATATTTTCAAAAATTTAATTTCATAAAACATTTCTTTAAATACTAAACACTTTTCATTATTTCACTGTTTTTGCAAAAAAATTCAGCCAGAGATTTGCAAGATACATACCTGGAGCAAACAGAGCATGAGAGCAATGTGGAGCATGGAAATAAGTTCGAATAGAAGTATTCAGACAATCAGAATTCCAAACCTCTAGTGATTCAAACCCTGTAGCGTAGAATTTCAACAATGTGAATAAATTTTATTGTTTTTTTTACTTTTTATGCAGTTTTTTTTATGCAATAAAAGAAAAAAATCAAAGTTTATTGTTTTTTTACTTTTTTTGCAATTTTTTTTATGATGTAAAAGAAAAAAATCAAAGTTTATTTTTTTTTTACTTTTTCTGCAGTTCTTTTTACTTTTTCTGTAGCTTTCAAAAAAAAAAAAAAAAAAACCATTTTTAGAAACAAAAATCCTAGATTCTTTTTGTTTCTGCCCTTTCTTCTCCCTCTTTCAGGAATTTCAGAATTAGGGCTTTTCAATTTAGATTTATAGGGTTTGTATCGTCATAAGACATCCAACCCAAGGGATGACTTGCATAGTCGGATCCCAATCCATGTCGGCCCTTGTGTGAATTTAAAAAAAACAGATTTTTTTCCTCGGTGCGCCCTTCGTAACATAGCGCACCGATGTGCTCTATTATACCAGTGCACTGCGAAAGTACAGTGATTAAAAAAAAATGTTTTTATCAGTGCGCCATATGTAACATATGGCACCAGTGCACTATTTCATTATGGTGCACTGCGAACGTGCTATTTCGCAAAAAAAAATCCATTTTAGAAACAAGCCCTACATTCTTTTTGTTTATGCCCTTTCTTCTCTTTCTTTCTGTGATTTCAGAATTAGGGATTTTCAATTTAAATTTATAGGGTTTGTATTGCTAAATATAAGCCTAAGAAATCAAACCCATGGGACAACTTGCATATTCGGATCCCAATCCATGTCAGCCCTTGTGTAAATTAAAAAAAAAAAGATTTTTTTTTCATCGGTGCGCCCTGCGTACCTGAGCACACTGGTGCGCTCTATTATCCCAGCGCATCACAAAAGTACTGTGATAAAAAATTAAAAACCAAAATATTTTTTCTCAGTGCGCCATTTGTGAAATATGCAGCCAATGCGCTATTTCATTATGGTGCACCGCGAACGTTCTATTTTGCAAAAAAAAAAGAAACACTTTCAAAAAATATAAACCCTACATTCTTTTTGTTTCTGCCCTTTCTTCTCCCTCTTTCTATGATTTCAAAATTATGGTTTTTCAATTCATATTTATAGGGTTTTTATTTCTAAATATAGACCTAAGACATCCAACTGATGAGACGATTTGCATAGTCGGATCCCAATCCATGTCGACCTTTGCGTAAATTTAAAAAAAACATATTTTTTTTTCATTGGTGCGTCCGACATAACCTAGCACAGCATTATTCTGTATTGTACAAGCGCACCATGAAATTAATGTGATAAAAAATTTAAAAACAATTTTTTTAATCAGTGCGCCATATGTAAAATATGGCACTGGTTTATGCTATAAAAACTAACACTGGACAATTTTTATTATTTTAACATGGTTAATCGGTGTGGTAGTTGACATGTAATGCACCGGTTCTCCTTGTTGACATAGAGCATTGTACGGTCTATTATACTATTTTTGCGGTGCATTTCTAAGACCCCCACGCACCGGCGTCGGTGCGTACACCATGAATGGTGCACCGGTTTCTTGAGATTTTTTTTTACTTGAAAATTTGACAATTTATTTATAAATGTATTAATGAATGATATTGTACAGGTTTGAGATTGATAAAGAAATTATTGACAAGAGATCAAGTAAAAAAAATACTGATAACACATCAAGAAAAGCAAAAAAGGCAAGTTCTTTGTAAATTCGTTACAAAAAATATTATTTTTGAACTATATGTAAGTTTAACTAATATGTATTGTTTACTGTCTATCATGCAGAGTCACAAAATGACGAAGCTCGATAAGATTATTTTTGATCTAGGACCAGAAGAGCGTAAAAGCTTGATGGAAAAATTGCAAAAGGATGAATCAGGTGAATGAAAAAATACTATCGATCCAATATGAGTTTATTTTTTTAATTTTCATTAATAATATAATTAAAATTATTAGATAACATGTGTCAAACAGTCTATTAATTCGCATTTGTTTAATGTTCTACAGGGACCAACAACTCAGAAAAAGACTGTTTTTCTAAGAAAAGAAAAAAAATAGAACATGCAAGAAAATGAATTGCTCCTTAGCTCATCTGGAGTGGTGTTGGAGGTTAACGAAAGGGAGAAAATCTTTTTAAAAAGTTTGAGGGATCTAGTGGAACGAATTTATAGAAGTTCTTTCCACTTAAAATACAAAAACCAATCCAATAATTCCATGAACCAAATTTTATCTAAACTACAGGAAGAGTTTCCAAAGAATTGGTCAATGAGACATGTCAGACTTTTAATAGCAAAAACGTACAACAACAAAAAAAGGGAATGAAAAAGTAATATTCCTTTAAATGTTTGTCTAGAATTATTTATAAATATCAGTTTTTTTATATAAACTTTTCATATATCAATATAAAAATTAAATAGTTTATTGTCATGTTACATTTTCAGGAATATTATGAAAATCTCAAAAGATGAACAAGCTGATATCAGAAATATGCCATTAGGAATGTCCAAAAAGGTGTACAAGGAGATGGTCAAAGAAATGGACAAAATTGCATCGCAGGAGGAGCCATCTCAACAACAACGTGCTTCAAATGTAATATGTAATCATTTAATTTTTCGAACATTAGGTACAATAAATGAACAATTTAGCATTAAATATTAATTTTCAAGTATTTTCTTGCTGAAAATAAAAGAAAATGGAACCCATTCAGCACATAAAACAGGACGACAAGGAATAAAAGGATTGATATCTAAGTTTGTGAGTAGTTGTTACTTCCTTATAACAACTTAAATAGATTTCATTTTTGTATTTTTTAAGGTGTTTTGCAAAAATCATCATTGAATGTCTTAAAATAGGTGCTAACATACAGAGAAGAACCATCAGAGGAATTGATTGAAATTGGGTTAAATATGGGTTGTGAGTATATGTTGGCATATCAGAACTTAATTGTGGAATTTGTAAGCATCTATCGATTTTGTTTTACTTAGCTCCGTCTATAATTAATAGAACAAAAAAATCTTTTATATTGAATATATGATTTGTTATGGGGTATAAAACTTGCAAGAAACGAAGTATGGAACTGCGCCAACAGATGAAATCTTGAAAGATGGCATGTTACATAGTTTTGAAAGAATGTTTATAGTTTATGAGTCAATTGTTGCAATGGTGCGTCATTTCTTTTCGATTTACATTGATGTATATTATTTAATATTGCAATTTTCATTATTCTCACCAAAGTATATACACTCATTACAGTTTATTTTTATGTTTGTAGATGGAAGGTGAAGAAGAAGAAAACAATAAATGTCATGAACAAAAAATTCTTGAAAATAACCCAAGTCATGGAAGTAGCTATAGCAGTGACAACAATTCAAGCGAAGAATGATGATCACTATGTTTGGATATCAAAGCAAGGTGTTGTATTTTTTGAAATATGTCTGTGAAATAAAACCTTTTGTTTAATGTAATGGACATAGTGTCCTAATTGAAAGACAAAGGGATACCAATAACTGTCCCATTTTGTATGACAAAGAATGTCTTTTATATATATATATATATATGTTTTAATTTGTTTTATTGTGTTCTCCATTGTCGTTCTCAAATGCACTAATAAAAATTTAATTCATATGAATATTGTTATAGTATATATATGTGTGTGTGTGTGTGTGTGTGTGTATGTGTCGAATTTTGATGAATAATGAATTTTAAAAAACCACAATAATTATGATATGATATAACAAATTAATCCAAACATCACATTCAAATGCATTAATAAAAATTTAATTAATATGAATATTGTTATAAGATGTGTCAACTTTTGATGAATAATGAATTTTAAACAATAACAATAATTGCACTGTCACAGGTTGATGTTTCTAAAAAATACAAAATGAAAACCGGTGTGTGTCAGTTATTGTACACCGGTGCTTTTGTATTATTAAGCGCACCGGTGTGTTTCTACAACCTATGGGCATCGCAAAAATACCAAAACCATTTAAAAATATCGGTTCATTTGTGCAGTACAATGCATCAGTGCATTTATGTGTCTATACGCACCGATGTCATTTTATGACCTATGGGCACCGCACGAATATCGATACCAATTATAAATCTCGGTGTGTTTGTGTGATACTGCGCACCGGGAAATTTGTGTGTCTATATGCACCGATGCATTTGTACGACCTATGGGCACCAGACGAATACCGATACTAATTATAAGTCTCGGTGCATTTGTGTGATACTACACACCGGGGCGTTTATGTGTCTATACGTACCGGTGCATTTGTACGACCTATGGGAACTGCATGAATACCAGTACCAATTATAAATCTCGGTGCATTTGTGTGATACTGTGCACCGGTGCATTTCTATAAATCTACGCACCGGTGCATTGATACGACCTATGGGCATCGAACAAATCCCAAGACCAATTAGAATGGCCCTATGCATTGTATCACCAACACTATGCCTGGTGCATTTTTATACCTTAACAACATAGTGCATTCTCCTTTGATTGCCCCAGGGCACCTTCTACATGTACGCACTGGTGTGTTAAATCCAGAGCAGCGTACTGATGAAAAAAAAATTCATAATAACCTCCATCCGCCCATTTTTTTTTAGTTGTGTTGAATTTTCGTTAAAAGCTCCGCAAAAACCTTTGTAACCATAAACGGATGTTGTAGCAAATGTTTTTTTGACAATTTTGGCCAATTTTATAACACTAAAAACCTCCTTTATAACCTCCGCTAGAGGGTCTTTTCCTTGTAGTGGGAAAAACTTTCCTTTGGAAACATTGTCCATGCCCCTCTGAGTCTTTGCTTCCCTACTAAAGTTCAAACTCTTCTGAAACGGCTGGCTCTTTGGAAAATTGAACTCTCTAAGGAAATCAAACCTCAGAAGTGTAATCTCCATCTACCCGTTTAAGTTTTCTTATGATACTCTTTTGGAGCACCAACTACCAAGATTAGAACTTAATCAAGGACCCATACTAATTCCAAGTCAATCTATGTGAGTTTCTAGAGAATTATCACCTTATATTAATTAATTATAATTAATTAACCCCTTTCCCTAAGTTTAGACTAAGGAAATAACTAATAAATGGGCTAATAATCTAATTACGACACTTCTAGGTGGAGTTTCTAGAAACTAATTTTGGGTTATGGAGATCTCATGTGTTTTAGCCTCTCCACAAAGTTAGAGACTAGAACACCTATAATGCTACAAAAACTAACACTCCCTCTTAGCACGGAAGGTGTTCTCTCTCTAGTGATGCACATCCTGCAACAACACCCTGTTTATGTACCACCCTCTGTCATGTTGTTGATGTCTGGCCACTAGCCACCAAATACTGTGCAAATATGATGCTACATATGTTATATTACTAACACTGATATGCTATTGGAAACTCTACAAATGCACTGCAACTCCCTCTCATATGTTGTTGTTGCAACTGCAATAACTGCAACTGAGAAGCATCTAAAATATTGAGTCAAATATGTTCAGTATAATGCATCTGTCTCCTGAGTCCTAACTGCGACTATCTACTGCAATATCCACTGAAAATTTTACGTTTTTTATGACTCTACACTATGCCACTCTGCACTGCTACCAACACTACATTGTGTTCCTCAACACCTTATTGCTAATAGTATGCAACTGTCAGTATATAACATGACTTCATTACTGACACTGATCCACCCTACTTATATTGATTATAGTAGGCCCTCATAGCTAGGTAACGATCCATGAGGTGGAATCCTCAATGGTTCCTTCCCATGTCTGCAACTCACTTGAACTACAACTCCATGTTGCCCCACCTCTCTCTTAGAGGTATGTCCGCAAATATAGCAAACTCTTCCTCTAACCCGGAGGACAAATTGTCGATCTCTGTAGAAATTTCCGCCTAGTCCTGCTTCTCTGGCATGTCCTTCTTCCTGAGAGGAAAATGTGTTTTTTAGTGATTGAACTCACCACATTTGAAGCACTTAACCTTTGATAGGTCCTTCTTGTTGAAAATGGCACCAAGAAAGATTCTAATTTAATTTTCCCTTGAATTAAATTAAAATAAAATTGTAATTCCACATCACATGACAACTTGTATGAGTTAATTAAGTTAGTTTGACTTAGTTGGTTTAGTTAATTCGATTTGAGGGTCTAACTTGAGCCATGTAGAGTGGCTCCTACAAAATAGGAGACCTGGTTGAGTTTGTTTTGAGTTGTGATTAATTAAATTAGTTTATCTGAGTTAAAGTAAGCTTAACTAGTTCCAACTATTCAAGGAACTAGTGAGAGCTCAAAGTGTGCAACTTGAACTTGAACCACATGCAGTGATCAATCAGATATCTGATAAATAAGCCATAAATAACTAATTCATGTCAGATCATAGAAAAACCCAGTTGAGATTGGAGTTCAAAGGAAGCGTACTATCAGTTGTATAATCATCCAAATTGTATAGGTGGTACATGCAGTTAGAGGAATGCCTTAGATGAATTGCATAGTTGTGGATGGGAATTTCCCTAATTAATAGGGGATAATTACCCAAGGAAAAAGTGCAAGGAAATAGGGATCGAGGAAGGCAGAAAATTGGTTAAGTATTGGCCTAAGCTTGTCTAAGAAGCAGTGAGACAGATAGAGATAATGCATAGGTTTCTTAGGCTTGAGATAAGAATTGTAATATTCTCGTATTTTCTGACTAATGAAATATACATATAGTGGGGTTTTTAGTTGTGGATTTCCCCGGGAAATTATTGTGTAATGAGTGATTTAAATTCTTTCTCTTTTATGCTTTGTGATTGCATGATCATAATTGGTTTCCGCAATTGGTAGAGTAGAATCAAGTCTATTGTTTTAGCATATTCCAATTAGCAGTTTGAATCTATGTGAATTTTATACATGAATCAAAGATTAAATCACTATAGAAGATACGAATATAAATTTATACTTGCAGGAGGAATAAGATTTGCAGATTTCTTCTCTAGAGATAGCGACAAGATTAGGATGGCATTCTATGGTCCAAGGCTCGAGTATTCCCTTGAGGGTAGATTGAATTACATTTCCTGGAGAGACTGTATGGAAGAAGCCTCAGAAGAAAATGAATTTAAGGAGTTCATTGAAAAGTACATCCCTAAACTAGCTGATGCACAAGACCTAGCAGAGTTGTAATATCCCAAAATGGGGATGCAACAATAAATAAACATAAAACTGGAGTAGCAGTGGAAAATCAACTCATGAAATGTAAGAAGATCCAAATAGACATTATATTAAGATAATAGCATCAAATGTATACAATTCCTTGAGGAAATAATCACTCAATATGGGAAAAACAAGCCTCAAGAGAACATGTACATGAAAAATTAAATACACTGAAACACAAAAAATGCTCAAGGCTATGACATCACAGTTTTATTAGAGACAACTGCTACTGTAATATGTCAATACACAGATATGGAAATATATAGCTCATTCAATGTTGGGACTGTATATCTAAGCTCCCAAACACAATTCCAAGACAATCCTAGAAGGATTTCCTGAAATAAGCAAATTGGCAAAAATGCCAGAGTTGCAGTCCTAGGACTGAATAGCAACTGAAACTCAAGATCCAAATGAATATGGATGTATATATAACATGTGAGGAATGAATATCATCCAATGGATCCTTCAGGGGAAAGGCTGATCCAATCACTGAAGATCTCACCCTCCAACAATCACTGCAAACCCTCACTACAAATGCTCACTGAAAATAATGCAGTCAAGGAGAGGGAATGCGTTGTAGGAGATAGAAAATGTGTTGTCCAAGTGCCAAGATCTGAAATATGCTCCAAAATATTCCTCACTAATCTTCCAAAGGAAAGAAATCTTCTTCCTCTGAAAAATGAGCTCCGGAAGTGGTGTTGTGAACCCTCCACTACAACACCCTGCAACACAACTCAGCTCTAAATAGAAACTACGTTGTAGCTGAAGTGGGTAGCTTGGCCTCAAGCCTATATGTGTAGAAATGTAGTGCAAGAACCCTCAAGAGGCCTGTCTTGAAAGGAGAAGGAGTTCCTAAATAGTAATGCCTTGTGCTAAGCAGCACAACAATCTCAACTAAACAATTGAAGAAAGCACAAAGTCATATAGACCATAAAATCAATAATCCATAACATGTCTTACTATGGCTTCTTTGCCCTCCTTTTATACAAATGGAAGCCCTCTCACCATGGTTCCCACTCATTAGGGTTTCCTCCACCAAGGAATCTTCCTCCCACTATCTCTGCATTGTCTCAAAAGATGATCTCCACCTCCTATCCCAGCATTGTTGACTTGGTCAAACTTGATCTTGTCCACATGCAAATGCCCATTTTCACACATGAGGGTGTGAAATCCATCTCCTATGATGATCCCTTTTCACATTATGAGGGTTTTTATTCATATTTCTGAAATGTATGGTCCTCCTTACCCATTTATTCATCTCCTAAGTGAAATCAGCAAAAATCAATATCCCAATTAGCTGCATGCTAATTTTGGAATATTACAGTCCTCCCCTCCCAAAAATTTCTTGTCCTCAAGAAAATGCAAAGATAGAAATGAAGAGCCTCCTCTTCTCCCCCTTTAGCATCCTCATATGATAAAATCCTCCAAGGATCAAGATGTTGTCTCATCAATAGATCTCCAAGTTGTCCCTCCCAAGTATGCAAGCTAGCTTTTGGTGTGCATCCCAAATAGATATCATCATGTAAAACATCCATGGAGGCAAAAATGGGCTGTCTAAAGGCCTTATTGAGGCATGAGTTCTGATACATATTTGGATCTACCATCCCCATATGAATCTCCCATCCCCAAGCTATCATCCATACAAAATGAGCTACCCTCCAAAATGGTAACTCATACAAATCATCCTCCACCTTGAGCTCCTGCAATGTAGGTGGGCTGAAAATATGATCATGGTAGACAAAATAGCCTACCCCATGTTTTCCTCCTCTCCACTTAGGATAAGTGTAGAGTGTATGTTGATCTTGGGCTACAATAATATTTCCCTCAAGTGGCAAGATGAGGACTAGATCTCCAAAGATCTCCTCTCCAACATTGTGAATCAAGCTGGCCCAAACCATACCATATATGATGAAAAGGACTTGACATCATATGGCATCCAATCAATCCTATGGCCCACCTCATAAAAGAACAAATGTTTTGTTGTAGTGGCCATATCATCTCCCATGCTCCCATTAGAACATGTAATGCAAAAAGTGTGAGAATCCTCTTCCCCAAAGGACACATCCATCAAATGTGTCTCTCCCCTAATCGTGCTCCCAATAACCATAAGAACAACAACAACATAGGAAACCATAATGAGAATCATACTTGCTGCCATATGTAGCAAGGGGGAAGGAAAATGGTCCCTAAAATGCAACCAACGCAGTTTGATTTTCGACTACAACAGAAAATGAAATGATGGGTGGCCTCCCCACCACTTGCTTGCTACCCCAATCTCCTCACAGGTTTGGAGAAATTGTATGGTGTATGGTGCAAAGTGAGCATGCTCTGCAAAAGATAGAACCTCCCCAAGTCCTCCTAGGGAGTTTCCATCACCAATACTTCTTATGGCCTCAAGTAGACCATGAAGTCTAGAGGGAAGAATTCTCCCTCCTTGAGCAATATCCTGAACATATATGGTTAAGGGTTGCACATATACATTATACAAATCATTATGTAGATAAATAGTACCCTTACCATATGTTTTTTCCATGCAAATGGAGTGGCTCATAGATGAGTCTCCTCTCATCCTCAAAGAGAAAAGAGGTGGTTGTGCTAACTCTTCCCAAGAGTTATGTATCTCCTCCATCTCCACATGATCCATGCATCTCCTCAAATGCTGATATATCTCCTCCTCAAAGCCTTCCTTAAAATACCCCTCCATGACGGTGTGGTATGCTCTCGTAGAATAAGTGTGGCTGAAAAGGAAATCTTCATGAGCTGCTTGTAGCAACTTCTCCTTGAGCTTGGAATCTCTAGATAATAATATCCTACTATGATAGTAGATGACACCATCTCTGACTGAATATCCCTCCTCCTGCAACTAGTCATCCAATATCATACAAGTAAAAATATCCTTGGAATACTCTACCAATAGCTAGGAATTCCAATATGGATCTATCCTCCATAGTGACAGCACTGAGGAACTATCATGAAGAACATCTGTCATATGGTTGTCCACTTCTTTGACATCTCCCATGCCAAAGATGCAAGTTGGAAGGTTGTTATCCTTCCCATGCTACTTTTGCCACAGTGCAGAGTTTGAAATGAGAGTGGGTAATGATGATGTTGAGAGAATGCTCCTTCTCTCCTTGAGTCTACCCAAGACTCCCAACACTGTACCAAGCTCTCCCAAGGTCTCCACTCCTCTGAAATCAATGAGTAATGCCTCCAAATGTGAATCATCCCTCATCATCTGCTGATCTAGTGGTCTCCCCGGTGAAATGTCTCCATGCAATGAGACATCATCATCAAGAGTAGACTGTATATATGGATGGACATACTTGTCCTTGCCCTCACTGCGTAATCTAGGCTCCCTCTTCTATACATCAACCGGCTGAAATATATAGGGGTGTGTGCTCCCCATCAAATGATGTTGGTCATCCTCCCTATCTCCTTGTTTTATCTCCATAGTTGCACACCCTTTCATCAATGGCACCTGTAGATCATGAGTTGTGCCTTGATCTAAACATATGAGATCCTGGGGAATTCTTTGCAATGATGCAATAATCCCTCTTGTTGGAACAAGAGCTCCCTCTTCCTCTGCATGAGGTGCTATATAAACTCTAGATATGACAGCACTATTGCCCTCATCCTGTAATTTTCCTACTTTAGCAAGTAGCTAATGGGAATATTAATTTTTTTATTTTTTCACTTAGTAGATGAATAAATGGGGGAGGATACCCATACTTAAATAAAATCAGCTTAAAAACCCTTTTGGTGTGAAAGAGGGATCATTATAGTAGCTGGATTTCACAACCTCATGTGTGAAAAGGGACTTTTTGCTTGTGGACTAAGTCAAGATTGACCAAGTCAACAACATGCATGAAGAGGAGTGGATCATCATTGCAAATAGCTCAATGTGAACAAGGATCAGCTTAAACAAACATATGAGAGCTAGCTTGAAGACACTTGAGTGTGAAAGGGGATAAAGCAGGATGAAGAGGTCAACCTTGACCAAATCAAACAACGTGATTTTGGAGGAAGGCCTTCATGGAGACACAACGCAGTTTTGGAGGGAGATTGATCATGTGCATGTGGAAACCCTAATGGGTGGGACCCAAGGTGAGGAGCCTCACAAAGCTTATAAGGAAGGGGATGGCAGCCATTTGAGGTTAGCTTGATGATTATTGATTTTGGTCTGCATGACTATTTGGCATCCTCTTGTTGTTTAGCAGAGTTGCAGTGCTGTTCAGCACAAGGCATTCCTGTTTAGGAATTCCTTCTCCACTCAAGAGAGGCCTCTTGAGGGAGCTTTCACTTCATTTTTCCACATTTAGGCTTGAGGCCAAGCATCCTCCTTCAGCTACAACATATTTCTTGTTGAGAGTTGGGTTGTGTTGCAGGGTGTTGCAGTGGAAGCACCACAACACCACTTTCGGAGCTTGTATTTCAGAGGAGGAAGCCTTTCTTTCTCTAGAAGATCAGTGAGGGAGTCTTTGGGCTTCATTTCAGATCTTGGCATGTAGCCAATGTAATTTTCATCCTCTATAGTGAATAGTTGTTTCAGGGTCAAGACCCTTGATCTTGAGCTTGTCCTTTGGAGAAAGGGCAAACCCTTCTCCTAGGAGGATTGTATAACACCCTTCTTCTCTTTATTGTACATTTCAGCTACATGTATATAGATCTGCAGTATAACCATTTTCCAGATCTAGATCTACAGATCTGTCATTTTATACTTGTACTTTCATGAAGCCCTTGCTGGGTTATTCTCATTTTGTATAAAAAGGGAGAGATCTCCAATTTTCTCAGCCATTGGATGAATTTAAACTCTAGATATGATATTTCTCATTATTTTCTACATAAACCCTCATAAAAATAACATTTTTATATGCTTCAGTATTTTTTGTTAGAAAAAGTCATGGGGTTTGGGCTTATTTGAGCAGTATTGGTTTGGAGACCTGTTTAGCTTGGCTAGAATTATTTTTTTTTGCTATAATTCTATATGTGAGATTTATACTGCATATTCTAAGGGATATAAGTCCCATTTCTCATACTTATAGTGTTATTTTCTGAAGACATCCTTTTTATGGTCCCATTTGCTGCTTTTCCTCAACTTTTGGGATCATACAAGGTGTAATAAGTTGTTGTTGTAACAAAAATTGATGGCTATGTGTTTATTAACACATTTCATGAGTTATTAGCTTGCTTCTGCTCCAGCACTGTGTTTACATATTGCTTCAGTCCCATTATTGGGCATTTTCCAGCCACACTAGGTGTGAGAGGCCTGTTTACCTCACCTAGTTTGATTGGTTTCTTATTTCCTCTTGGATTTGGGTCTTAGATTAGCATATATAAGGAATCCAAGGGATGATATTGTTTATTGTAGCACACATTCCTGAAAAATGTGTTTTTTCAGGCATGTCTTGCTAGCAATCCCAATTTGGGGACATTATAGTGGTATTGGAGCATGATCTTTGGCTCAACATGTGAGTTCCAGCTATCAGAAAGAGCAAGATCAGAATGATGGAGAGGATTATTTTACTCCCATCACTTTTTAGATCTAGAAATAACCTCTCCAAGGAGGTTAAGCTGATGAAGGAGAAGAGATGCCAAGAAACTCCTAGAGGGTTTCAAGAAGAGGAAGGACCATGCACTTCCTATTCTCACGAAAAAGAATACCAGCATCATGGAAGACACTTGGAACATCAGATTCTAAGAGAATAACTTGTTGAGTACAAGACTCAACCTAGAGCCTTCAAGGAGACTCTAACCTTCCCACAGTTCATTCAACTGGAGGAAGAAAGGAGACCTTGCAGCACAAGAAGAATGAAGGGCAATAAGTTTCTATTGTCTACTTTTGAAGGATCATCTTCAGCAAGGACTTGGACAAGAAGAATTTCAACATTCTTCCTACTACATCCAGTGATAGAAAGAGAAGCAGTAGAGATTGCAGTGTTGCACATGAAGGGAAAAGCAAGCACTTTTTGGTTCAGTCACATAAGTCATGCAAGAGTACCTACTCTTGTAGATTTCACTCAGAGGGTGATCAAGATATTTTATGAAGAAAAATCAGAGAGGGAGGAGCCCTCACCACTTCTTGAGGAGACTTATATCAGCGTTGTCACAACCTTGGAGGAGCAGCCTTCAACATAAACACTTGAGGGAGCCAACACAGTGGAAGAAAGAACTCTTGCAGCCATGCATGGTGTTCCCAAAGCCCAACAAGGTATGATTGAATTTCCACTTTCTATTATTGCGGAAAATATTTCATAATATTGTGGAAATATGCTGTTGTATGACCCAAGACCATCACTTACTGCTAATATAGAGTAGAAAGGTTGCACTGCGCTATCCAAGAGCAGTAGTGAAGAAAGAAGGACCCATTCCTCATGGGAACATTTAGATGCCAACTTCATTTAGGAAGCCATGGAGGAAGAGATGTCAAAGGGTAGACATCTTGAGATGAAAAAAAAATTCTCCTCTCTAGATGACACTCTCTCATTGAGCATGCCATAGCTCAAAGAGAGACTCATACTTGTAGAAAATCCAAGGCCCCATTGGTTTTGGAAGGCTATGCATGAGGAGGAGGTCTCATCAAGAGATCCCATTGGAGGTGCACTTTAACATTTCATGAAGTGCAAAGTTCTTCAAATATTTGAGGAGGTTGGTGTCCTACCATAAAAGGATACCGAGTACTTGCAGAATGAAATATATCACCCACATAGGATGAGTATATGGCAGTATGGAGCAAGAAGTTTCCAAACCCCTTGAAGATCTATGATACAGGCCAACAAGAAGCATGGTTGCGCTGGTTGCTTTTGGGTGAGTCTGGTCACTACCCAAAAATTTCTATTTCCTTATCACATGCCTTAAGTCTCAATGATAGGATGCATAAGCAGAAGGCATGGTTGTTGTGGTTGTTAAGGAGAGAGTTTGGACATCATATGTCAAATCTTATGTCCATGTATTTACCTTTGTTTGAGGTATGCCTCATGTATTCACATGTATTTATGTTTGAGGTGTATCTCATGTATGAACCTTGGGTTGGGAGGAAGGATAACTCCCACATGATGTATAAGGGAGCTGTTCTGTACTATGTTGATGAGACATCTCACATGTCCATCATTGTATTATTTCTCCATGATTTTCATTTTGATAATGCAAGAAGGAAACAAGAGTCCTTGTTGTTGTGGCTACTATTGGGAGAGTATGGGCTGAAATTTCTCCATACTTATCATGATATTTCAGGAGGAATGTATGGCACATTCAAGGTGCAAAGAGGCTACCCTTAAGCATTGAAGGACAAAGAGAGGCTTCCACATGGGAGGAAGAGCTTCTCACATAGAAGCATATTAGTGGATGGCTTTGGCATGTGGAATGTCAAAGAGAGAAGTCATGGAGTGACAAGAGCCTTAACACTAAGGTCAACAACGCTGTCACTTGGGATTAAGTATCGTTTGATGGAGTGTTTGAAGGGGAATATGCATCCTTCCCTTCTGCATATTTTTATGAAGATTCTCATGGGAGGACTCATCCATGGACCTCACTTTTAGTTTACTAATTTTGCATGGTAAGAGATACATTTATGCTCTTACTGATTGTTCCATTGAGTATCTGTATCTTCTCACCTTCTATGGATTGTGCATTGCTCCACATAAGAGCAAGATTGTTCTTGGGTTACATGGTAACTTTAGGGCCAATATTTATAATGCTAATAACCCATCTCTACATAACTTTGGGAAAGTGTATAATTGTTTTGATTGTGCTCAGCTGATATATATTGCTGATTACTACCACATAGTAGATGAGCAAACTTGTGCAGCTAGTAATTCATTGATAAACCACTTGCCACATGATGTTCTCAAGCAGCAGTTAGGAACACTAGAATGTATCCACTTGAAAAACCATTGGTATCATGTAACCTTCAAAATTTTTCTGATTTGGATGCCAAATGGTGGTGATATGCCATTCATGTTGAATGGGATGATTTGGGCCAACATGTTTCATGACATGGGAGGAAGGATCTTTTGAGATCTAATCTTCTTCTTGCCACTTGAGGGAAACCTTATTGCGGCCACAAATCAACATTTTCTCTACAATTACCATGAGTGGAGAGAAGACAGCGTGGGGTAGGCCATTTTTTCTACCATTTTCAATTATTCAACGCACCTACATTGCAGGAGCTTAGGGTGGCGGAGATATTTTATGAGTTGCCATGTTGGAGGGTGACTCATCTTGTATGGATGATAGCTTGGGGATGGAGGTTTTACATGGGAATGATAGTTACCAAACACATTTCAGACTCCATGCCTTGGGATGAAGCTTTACAGTCCTATCCTTGAAGTTGCTTGAGGACAAGCAACATTTGGGAGGGGAGGACTGTAATATTCCTACTTTAGCAAGAAGCTAATGAGAATATTAATTTTTGATTATAAATGGGGGAGGAGACCCATACTTAACTAAAATTAGCTTAAATACCCTTTTGGTGTGAAAGAGGGATCATTATAGTAGCTGGATTTCACACCCTCATGTGTGAAAAGGGACTTTTTGCTTGTGGACTAAGTCAAGTTTGACCAAGTCAACAACATGCATGAAGAGGAGTGGATCATCATTGCAAATAGCTCAATGTGAAAAAGGATCAGCTTAAAAAAACATATGAGAGCTAGCTTGAAGAAACTTGAGTGTGAAAGGGGATAAAGCAGGGTGAATAGGTCAACCTTGACCAAATAAAACAGTGTGATTTTGGAGGAAGGCCTTCATGGAGACAAAACGCAGTTTTGGAGGGAGATTGATCATGTGCATGTGGAAACCATAATGAGTGGGACCCAAGGTGAGGAGCCTCAAAAAGCTTATAAGGAAGGGGATGGAAGACATTTGAGGTTATCTTGATGATTATTGATTTTGGTCTACATGACTATTTGGCATCCTCTTGCTATTTAGCAGAGTTGCATTGTTGTTCAGCACAAGGCATTCATGTTTAGGAATTCCTTCTCCACTCAAGAGAGGCCTCTTGAGGGAGATTTCACTTCATTTTTCCACATTCAGGCTTGAGGCCAAGCATCCTACTTCAGCTACAACTCATTTTCTGTTGAGAGCTAGGTTGTGTTGTAGGGAGTTGCAGTGGAAGCACCACAACACCACTTCCGGAGCTTGTATTTCAGAGGAGGAAGCCTTTCTTTCTCTAGGAGATCAGTGAGGGAGTCTCTGGGCTTCATTTCAGATCTTGGCATGTGGCCAATGTAATTTTCATCCTCTACAGTACATTCCCTTGCAGTAACTGCGTCATTTTTCTAACCATAGCAGTTTTAGGGTCAAGACCCTTGATCTTGAGCTTGTCCTTTGGAGAAAGGGCCAACCCTTCTCCTAAGAGAATTGTATAACACCCCTTCTTCTCTTTCTTGTAAATTTTAGCTACATGTATATAGAGCTACAATATAACTGCATTTTCCAGATCTAGATCTGTAGATCTGTCACTTTATACTTGTACTTTCATGAAGCCCTTGTCGGGTTATTCTCATTTTGTATAAAAAGGGAGAGATCTCAAATTTTCTCAGCCATTGGATGAATGTAAATTATAGATCTACTATTTCTCATTATTTTTTGCATAAACCCTCATAAAAATAATGTTGCTATATGCTTCAATATTTTCTGTTAGCAAAAGTCATGGGGTTTGGGCTTATTTGAGCAATATTGGCTTGGGGAGAGCTGTTTAGCTTGGCTAGAAACATTTTTTTTTTGCTCTAATTCTAGATGTGAGATGTATACTACATATTCTAAGGGATATAAGTCCCATTTCTCACATTTATAGCGTTATTTTTTGAAGACAGCCTTTTTATGGTCCCATTTACTGCATTTCCTCAAATTTTGGGATCATACAAGGTGTAATAAGTTGTTGCTGTAACACCAATTGATGGCTATGTGTTTCTTAACACATTTCATGAGTTAATATCTTGCTTCTGATATAGCACTATGTTTACATATTGCTACAGTCCCATTATTGGGCATTTTCTAGCCATACTAGGTGTGAGAGGCTTGTTTACCTCACCTGGTTTGATTGGTTTCTGATTTACTCTTGGATTTGGGTTTTAGATTATCAGATATAAGGAATCCAAGGGCTGATCTTTTTTTTTGTAGCAAACATTCCTGAAAAAATGTGTTTTTCAGGCATGTCATGTTAGCAATCCCAATTTGGGGACATTACACATCCTCATCAATATGCATGGGCATCCTTCCAATGATTGGATCTTCTTTTGAAAAATGGATCTCCATACCCTCTTGCTCAAGAATATGAGATAGAGGTCTTGCCTCTAGCAAGGTATGTGAAATATATTAGCCTCCTTAATGGTTTTCTGAAGTGGAGTTGACTTTATGGTTTCCTCCATCACATGCAAGGTTTTTGTTTGCTTAGGTTTGTTTAACTTCACCACATGTGTTGCAGAAATTTTTCCATCAAATATTTTCACCAATGTCTTAGTGAACCTTGCATAAGAAGAAGTATTTGCATTTTTCAAAGAAAAAGAATCAAATATCCACCATGCATCGGCCTTACCTCCAAAATTTAGCGCTGCAACTTTGATGGCTTCATCTTCAGAAACTTGGTGCTGCTGCAAATAGGTGTGTAACTCCTCTACCCAAGCTCTAGCTGGACATGTTGGTGAACCATCAAAAGTAGATAGGAAAAATCTACCCTTGTCATGCTACCTGCTTCTCTTCACCTTGATCTTGCAAAACTCTGGAAAAGTAATATGATCTCTAAACTTCTGAGTTTTAGATTCATACTCTTGCAGAAAATCACTAAGAGTTTCCCTCCTAGTAATTCCTTCTTCTTCCCTCTCTCTCATGGAAAATCTGGGCATATGACTGTGCTATGCATCATAGTGTGTGGCTTCATGCTCACACTCACCATATGAAAATCTAGAGTTTGATTCAGATCCAAATTCTCTTGGAGATTCTATACACATCTCCCTTCTCATCTTGTTGAGATCTCCATGAATGCTCTGCAAAGTTTGAGAAAGAAACTTTGGAAGTCTCTCCTCTTTTCTTCCTCCAAATAATGGAGTCTTATTTTTGTCTTTTCTGCTCATCTTCTCTTCTTCTTGTCTTCTTGATAGCATATTGGCTGAGATTCCACAGGCTGAGCCAAGATTATGCTCTGATACCACTGTAATATCCCAAAATGGGGATGCAACAATACATAAACATAAAACTGGAGTAGCAGTGAAAAATCAACTCATGAAATGTAAGAAGATCCAAATAGCCATCATATTAAGTTCATAGCAGCAAATGTATACAAATCCTTGAGGAAATAATCACTCAAGATGGGCAAAACAAGCCTCAAGAGAACATGTACATGAAAAATGAAATACACTTCTACACATAAAATGCTCAAGGCTATGACAATGCAATTTTATTAGAGAGAACTGCTACTGTAATATTTCAATACATAGATATGGAAATATACACCTCATTCAATGTTGGGAGTGTAGATCTAAGCTCCCAAACACAATTCCAAGACAATCCTGGAAGGATTTCCTGAAATAAGCAAAATGGAAAAAATGTCAGAGTTGCAGTCCTAGGACTGAATAGCTGTTGCGCTAAAAACTATCACCTTGACATTCTGCTAACTGTATGAGCTCATTAACACTTATACATGCCTCCTCTGCAAGTCTTACAACCTTTGTTCCTCATTCCAAGCCCTAAAAACTCAAAAAGTCTTGGGTACGCAGGTAACATGAAACCTGCCTATGTTCCTAGCTTGGGTACGCAGGTAATACACTGCTTACCTGCATTCCAGAACTTAGTTTTCCCATGTAACACCTGCGTACCCTTCTCAAAGTAAAAAAAGCGAGAAATTAAAGTTAAAAAGCTTATTTGAGGTCAATTCTAGAAGGTTCTAGATGAGATTTTTTGGGGATGAGTACGCTTTAGTATGGTTCATGCATCCCTCACCTTAAGGAACTAATCCCTTGATGTGAGGAGCCTATCCCTTTGAAGGAGGATTCTATCCCTTCAAAGGTGGAACCCTAACCTCCTCATATATTCTATAAAAAGAGGCACTGGGTAGCCTCAAAGGGAGTTGAAGCTTTATGTGTGATTGAGTTGAAGTGCTGTTGAGATTTAGACTTCTTTCTGCTGAGCTTTTGAGAGGAAAGATCACATACCTCTTTATGCTCCTGGAGGAAGAGTGCAAGACTTATCAAAGTAGAGGAGACTCCTGCTTTGGACCCCGGGAAGGCCTGTTCAACATCAAGGCTAAGGTTGTAAGGTTCTTCTGTTATTTTAATATTAATACAATCAATTTTTGTTTTTCTCAATAAATTGTCGTTCAATTGTTTATTTCAATAAGCTATCGTTTTATTGTTTATTTCATAGATTCCTTGATCACTATGATAGGTATGTTTTATAATTGTTTGTTATACAGGTGCTATTTAATATTTTCTTATTTGTGATTGCAGGTTGACAAAAGACGACACTTTGTTGCGACAAAAGACGACTCTTTGTTGCGACGGAAGAACTATTGTTGCGACGAAAATAATTATTGTTGTGACGAAAGAACTCTTGTTGCGACGGAAGGATTATTGATGTGACGGAAGCACTACGACTGCAAATAAGCATTTGGATCTAAGGTAGGATCGACACCTTCATAGCATTTATTTGTAAAACGAATATATTTAGAGAAAGACAAACTTAGTTGTTTGTTTGTTGCTAGATTGTCTTCTGACACTAGGGAGATCGATCTTGTCCACAAGATCAATTTATCCGACCAACAAATTGGCAACTCCACTGGGGAAAGAATTTGATTTTTGATTTTCTTTTGTTTTGATTTGAGAAAATGCTTTTTTTCTGATTTTTGATTGATTTGTACGGGCTTGGGTAACTTAGATTTAATTTTCTTTGAAATTTTTGAAGTCTTATTTGTTTTTCTTGAAATTTTAATGGGACCACACATTTTTTCAGACCCTGTTAAAATTCTTGAAAAACTTAAATTTCTTCTTTCAGTTTAGTTTATATTTGATTTAGGATTCTTAGTATCTACCCAAATCTATATGTTTTCTGTCTAAAATCTCTTGTTTATGAGTTTCTTTTAGAAAAAATTTCATCTCATCAATCTCCATTAAGTTAATTGGGTGTTTTGAGTCTCTTTTTTTGAGAAATTCTTAATTTGATTTCCTTTGGTCATTACTTGGAGGTTTGTCTCAGTATTTTTACAATTTTGCATATTTTTTCTTGTGTATGAGTGTTAATCGCCTTTGAGTGTTTTTATTTTTTGATCTTTGGAACTCTCACCCAATTTTCTTTACTTGCACTTGATTGGTTCTTAGATTACATTAGAATCATCTTGTGTTTGAGAATTCTCTTGCATAGATCACATTTGCATAATTAGAATTCTCATTTTCAGAATATGAGTGAATTCTGCATAGATTACAACTGCATAGTTTACATTCTGAAAAATTGATCGTAGATTTAGATCAGTTTTCTTTGATTTGAATTTAGATGTTTTTATGCTTGTTTTAAAAACACAAAAATAAAAAAATTGTTTTGGAATTGATTTGCATTAGTTTTTCTTGATGAAATTAGTGCATTAGAGAATTTGTTATATTTTCGCTTAGTGATCAATTTTTTGCATTGTTGGAAGTGAATGGAAACTCTCTCCTTACTTTAGTTAGGATTCATCAAATTGAAAAGATTACATTATCATATTCGATTTCATTCAGTTTTGGGTTGGGTCATAAAACCATTGGTTTCATATCCATTTACCCTTTTGAGTAATAACGACCTAAATAACACAGCGCTTAATTAAAATTCATCTAGTAATTTTTACATTTTTAGGGCTCTTTCCACCAATCTAGCTCAGGATTAGTTCTTTGGAATAGGTTGTAGTTAACTTTCCAAAGCAACTAAAACAAACAAGTAGATAAATCTTGAAGTAGGAAATAAATCCAATTGTAACTGGTACATTCTGGGAAGCTTCTCTTAAAGGAGTTAATCACGAGATCATGTTCGAACCTTTGAGACAATAAATTCCGTTTCATTGGGAAAGATAGAAGATCTGTGCGCATTACAAACGATAAACCTCAGATTAAACATTGTCGAGGAGCCTAGGGTCACTTGTCGGTAAACCTCGGATTGACCATGTCGAGAAGCCTTCAAGGGGATTGAGCTTTGTTACTCTGCCCTTGTGCGTGGAATCGGATCGTAGTTTGTTCCCCCAGTTGTATTTGTTACTGTTGGTAACCTTAGTGTCCATAAGATTAAGATTATTTCCTAAGGTGACAGTGAAGGAAAGGTCTCACTGTACCTGGAGCAGACGTCAACTAGACTCACTTGGACTCTCTGGGGGGTTCTCTTCACGCGAGATGGTTTTGTGAAGAAACTTGTGCCAGTCTATTTCATTAAGCAGGTTGTCGGGGTAACTGTTCCAACCGCCATTTCTACATTAAAATTCCACGATGTTGGATTTCATCACCAACTAGTGTGTTTAGTGCGGGAATCTACTGTTTGTGTGTGGTTTGACTCCTAAATTTGATAACCCGTGTTAATTTGTTTGTTTTTACTTTTAGAGACCATAGGTGTGAATTGTGAATTTTAATTGTTAGGTGTGAATTTTGAATTGTTAATTTTAGTTTTTAATTGTTAATAAAATTCACTGAAGTTGAATATAATGGCAACTGTTCCGGAATTTACCAACCAAGGAACCCCTCTTAACGAGAATCCTATTACTTTTCCTTGTTTTGGAAATGTTGGTCCTCCTTATATGGCTACTTTTTCATTACCTATATTTACAATAGGTTTACCGATATGGTTATTTTCAACTTCGTTGGCCCCGAATACTCCAATTGTTCCACCTCAACCGGATGCTTCACCTCAACAGAGTTCACCATCTCAACATCACCAACCTTATGTTGACCCTTTACCTTCTTCGCCTAATATTTCTTCCTCCATTTCTTCCTCTTCGCTTGGTAAAATCCTTGACGCTAGTAACCAGGTGACTAAGAAGAAGAAGAAAGGGAAGAAGAAGAAGAAGAAGAAGCAAGATAAGGAAGAAGTCAACCAACCAACCATGGCTGTAAGTGTTAGTTGTGTTGAGGAAACCTCCAACATGCATCGTAAACCCAAATACCCTTGCAAGCTTTGTAAGGGTGACCACTTCCTTATCAATTGTCCTAGTATTCCAAAGGTCTTGGAAGTATGGTCAGAAAAATCTCATCAACTTTCCGTTGATCCATCAACCAGTGATAATCAGGTTCCTGGGAAAAAGGGTAAAGTTAGGTTTCCTTGTAAGTTATGCAAAGGGAGTCATCAAACTCACATTTTCCCTCACATGGATGAAGCCTCAAAATTATTGGAAAACCTTTCTGTTCCACAACAAGAATTTCCAACTGGTTACCGTAAACTTTCTCCCAACCTACCATCAACTGACAGAGTGATTGATCTAATTTCAAGTACAATCGATCCCACTCTTCCATTGGAGAGTGAAACTCATACCACTTAGGTTGATGATCCATTAGTTGATCAAGTGGTCGATTCGATTTCACATTCGGTCGATCCCATTCTCCCTGTAGAGAGTGAACTTTCTACCGCTCAAGTTCTTCTTGTTACATCAGATTCTTCTACGTCGGGGGGCATTTCACCTGTTTCTACAGAACCCCCTCCAAGTACTGAGGTCTTTTCCTTTGATTGGAATAGACTGACAGAACCTCGTCTTCCTTCCTCCATCCCTTTCCAAATCATTGTGAAGTTTGGTGGTAGGGACATACACCGCACACAGGTAGATGATGGTGCTTTTGTTAGTATTTTATTCTCAACTGCTTGGAAATCTTTGGGTTCCCCTCAGCTTGTGCCTATTACACAGAATCTGAAAGCTTTTAACAGAACCATTGGTGAACCTTTAGGTATCCTTCCTAAGTTTTCTATTACTTTGGAAGGTAAAACTGTCTGTATTGATCTTATGGTAGTTCAAGGTCCCTTGGATTTCAATTTACTCCTTGGGCGAGACTATGTCTATGCAATGAAAGATGTCATATCGACACTCTTTCGCGTGATGTCTTTCCCTCACAATGGAAATATTGTGACTGTAGACCAGCTTTCGTTCCCTAGTCTTGATTCAACTACCAATAATTCGACACCCCTAAATGTTCCTGATAATAAAGTGGTATCTACCCTGCCACGGGTTAATTATGTGGCAACTAGTCCCATGTTTTCAGTTACCGATGTAAGAGAGCCTCTCACTATTTGCTCGACTTCCTTTGACTTAGATCCAGTAATTGACATGGAAAACTCTATGGGATTATTTGAACGCGTTGTTCTTATCCCTTTTGAGTCCCTTGACATGTGTTCCTTTCAGAGAACTATTCTTCCTTCTGATGATGACCTCTTGGAAGTCATGATCAAGGTATGTCCATTGACATGTATTTCTTCTAGTTGGAAGCCATGATCATGTAGCTGAGGATAGTTCCTTTTCCTGTGTCAACCTCATTAAAAAATGAATCGGTGAGTGCGAGGATAATTCCTTTTACTGTGTCAACCTCATTAAAAAATGAATCAGTGAGTGTGAGGATAGTATCTTTTACTCTGTCAACCTCGTTAAAAAATGAATCAGTTGGTCAGAGGATAGTTCCTATTACTGAGTCAACCTCATTTAAAAATGAATCAGGTATGAGGACAGTTCTTTTCCTGTGTCAACCTCATTAAAATATGAATCAGTAGGTAGATTGTAGAGAGTAGATTGATAGATTAGATATAAGTAGTTTCTGAGGATGGTTCCTGTTACTGAGTCAACGTCGTAAAAAAAGGAATCAGGAATGAGGAAAGTTCCTTTTACTATGTCAACCTCGTTAAAAATGAATCAGTGTATCAAGAGGAAAGTTCCTTTTACTATGTCAACCTCGTTAAAAAATGAAACACATTGCAATGAGCATAGTTATTTTCCTGTGTCAAGCTCGTTAAAAAATGAAACAAATCCTCCCCTAATTGAGTCGAGTCTTTGACTAGATCTCGTAAATGTTAAGTCATATATTTAGGTTATTTATTTCATTTTTTGCATAATTTTCTTATAGTTTTAGGTTGGGTCTTTCATATGATCTCATAAATGAACCTTCATTCCATCAGCTATTAATTACCAGTAGTCTTTTTAGTTGAATGAAATGAAGCTGGGGGGGCATGCGCTCTAGTAGTTATGCTTAGGGGGCATAAAGCATAGTTTTCTCTCTATTTCAAGCTTGTGTAAAAATGAAACCACTCTGAGGCATAGTTTTTCTCTGTTTCAAGCTTTTGTAAAAATGAAACCTATCTTGAGTCAATTTCAGTTATTTTCAATATTCGTTAAACTCATGAAAATCCCAAGATTATTTTTCTATATTTCATTCTCGTAAAACACATGAAAATGCCGAGTTCTTTCCGTTTTTTCTTGCTCGTTAATTAAATTGAAATTCGGCCACAAGAGCATACTTTTATCAATTTTTCAAACTCTTTCAAAAATTTACGAAAAAGTGAAAACCTAGAGTCCTCTTTTAAGCTCTTTTCAGACTCTTGAAAATTGAAAAGATTACTGAGCACTTGATTATTCGAACTCGTTAAAGTAAATGAATGATCGTCCCTTCAGTATAATTTTACCCCTTTTACGGACTGAAATGGACTATTTACGAAAAAGGTATACGTTGACTAATTATGGTCAATAGAGTTCTCTCCCGCATTATTTTATCCTTTTTCAGGATCGAGAGACTAAATTTACGAAAAAGTACACCCATGGATTTTTCTTAAGTTTTTTCTTCTGACTCCCTAAAATTGAAAAACACCGAGTTTCTCCTATACTGGACTCGTTAAAATTTAACAGTAAAGGACCTGTTCAATTTTAAACAGGAACGAACCACTCCTTCTTAGGGTTTGAATCTTAAACTAAGTTGGACTCATTCGAAGGATGAGCTTATAAACAAGCAAATGTTATCCTCCTCAAGCTTGTCAAAAATAAAGAGGTACTTGCCAGAAATGGTGGGGGAAAAGAGAGAAAAACAAACCTGTTTGTTACATTTTGATTATTTGGAAAACCGTTAACCACTCTTGAACACGACACTTGTGTTCACCTGGGTTGGGAAAATCCTTTGCCTAGCAGTTAATCAAACCATATTGAAAAGTCTTCACCTGGTCTCTGGGTATTAGCTTTGGGTTAATTGTCACCAAACCATCTGTAATGTTGTTATGTGTTCAAGAGGACAGTTCAAACAAACCATTCATCTGCAAAATATTTGTCTTCCATTTTGACCATCCCTGAGTCAGTCCTTACCAACATATTTCTTCAAAACTTCATCTATGATTTTGTGTTGTGGGCTTGCCTACGACGAATCACTTTCTATCGATGACAGCTCATTATCTAGGAAGTTGATCCAAAAATCATCAGTACCTTGAAATCTACATGCCTCAATGGCAGGTTTCTCGCCTTCGATGACAGGTTGCATCATTGACCTTCGATCGAATGATTCCTTGACATGTTCGACTTCAGCTCATTCATTCACATTTCATGGATTGTACTGAGTACTTTGAGAGCCATTGACATTATTGGTGGTTACTCTCACACTTTTTAACATTGTACATTATGGACTGGTAATCAAGTGGTTTCTACCATGTTCGACTTCGACACATTCATTCACATGGATAGAATCGTACTAGTTCAAGAAGCGGAAATCAAGACCCTGGATCTAGTTTCCACCATCCAGGTTGTGAGGAAATTTTGTTATTCATTTATACAGTAGACTGTTCATAAATAGATGGCTGTGTCCATGCTGTGCCTACCTATCTCTATACTGTTGATGTATTGAAAATCATTCCTGTATCAGAACAGTTTAAATCAGTTTTCTAGTTAGTTTTGATCTGAGTATTGGAATGCCTACCTCAGCGATGATATGTTTACATATATATATTTTTCATTGAATGTTTTACAGGTTCTGACCGGGGTGTCCACAGGATGATCCTTGAAATGATAAAGTACTTCACTCTTCATATATGACAGACTTCATCTTCATCTATTCCAGACTTCGCACTTTAGGGGGCAATCTGTTGCACTAAAAACTATAACCTTGACATTCTACTAACTGTATGAGCTCATTAACACTTATACATGCCTCCTCTACAAGTCTTACAACCTTTATTCCTCATTCCAAGCCCTAAAAATGGAGGAAAAACCCTAAAAACTCAAAAATTCTTGGGTACGCAAGTAACATGAAGCCTGCCTGCATTCCTAGCTTGGGTATGCAGGTAATACACTGCTTACCTACGTTCTAGAACACAATTTTCCCATGTAATGCTTGCGTACCCTTCTCAAAGTCAAAAAAGCGAGAAAGTAAAGTTAAAAAGATGATTTTAGGTCAATTCTAGAAGGTTCTAGATGAGATTTTTTGGGGATGAGTATGCTTTAGTATGGTTCATGCATCCCTCACCTTAAGGAACTAATCCCTTGATGTGATGAGCCTATCCCTTTGAAGGAGGATTCTATCCCTTCAAAGGTAGAACCCTAACCTCCTCATCTGCACTATAAAAAGAGGCATTGGGTAGCCTCAAAGGGATTTGAAGCTTTATGTGTGATTGAGTTGAAGTGTTGTTGAGATTTAGACTTCTTTCTACTGAGCTTTTGAGAGGAAAGATCACATACCTCTTTATGCTCCTGGAGGAAGAGTGCAAGACTGATCAAAGTAGAGGAGACTCCTGCTTCGGACCCCGGGAAGGCATGTTCAACATCAAGGCTAAGTTTGTAAGGTTCTTCTATTATTTTAAGATTAATACAATCAAGTTTTGTTTTTCTCAATAAATTGTCGTTCGATTGTTTATTTCAATAAGCTATCGTTTGATTGTTTATTTCATAGATTCCTTGATCACTATGATAGGTATGTTTTATAATTGTTTGTTATACAGGTGCTATTTAATATTTTCTTGTTTGTAATTGCAGGTCGACAAAAGACGACACTTTGTTGCGACAAAAGATGACACTTTGTTGCGACGGAAGAACTATTGTTGCGACGGAAAGAATTATTATTGCGACGAAAGAACTCTTGTTGTGACGGAAGGATTATTGATGCGAAGAAAGCACTACGAAAAAAAATAAGCATTTGGATCTAAGGTAGGATTAACACCTTCATAGCATTTATTTAAAAAAATATATATATTTAGAGAAAGACAAACTTTGTTGTTTGTTTGTTGCTAGATTGTCTTCTGACACTAGGGAGATCGATCTTGTCCGCAAGATCGATTTATCCGGCTAACAATAGCAGCTGCAACTCAAGATCTTGATGAAGATGGTTGTAGATAGAACATGTAATGAATGAATCTCATCCAATGGATCCTTCAGGTGAAAGGTTGATCCAATCACTGAAGATATCACCCTCCAACAATCATTGCAAACCGTCACTACAAATACTCACTGAAAATAATGCAGTCAAGGAGAGGGAGCGCGCTCTAGGAGATAGAAAATGTGTTGTCCAAGTCCCAAGATATGAAATCTACTCCAAAGGCTTCCTCACTAATCTCCCAAAGGAAAGAAATCTTCTTCCTCTGAAAAATGAGCTCAGGGAGTCGTCTTGTGAACCCTCCACTGCAACACCCTGCAACACAACCCAGCTCTAAACAAAAACTGCGCTGTAGCTGAAGGAGGTAGCTTGGCCTCAAGCCTAGATGTGGAGAGATGTAGTTAAATATCCCTCAAGAGGCCTCTCTTGAAATAATAAGGAATTCCTAAACAAGAATGCCTTGTGCTAAGCAGCACAACAATCTCAACTAAACAGTTCAAGAAAGCAACAAGTCATATAGACCATAAAATCAATAATCCATAAAATGTCTTACTATGGCTGCCTTGCCCTCCTTTTATACAAATGGAATCCCTCTCACCATGGGTCCCACTCATTAGGGTTTCCTCCACCAAGGAATCTTCCTCCCACTATCTCTGCGTTGTCTCAAAGGATGATCTCCACCTCCTATCCCAGCGTTGTTGACTTGGTCAAACTTGACCTTGTCCACGTGCAAATTCCCCTTTTCACACATGAGGGTGTGAAATCCAGCTCCTATGATGATCCATTTTCACACTATGAGGGATTTTATTCATATTTATGAAATGTATGGGCCTCTTTACCCATTTATTCATCTCCTAAGTGAAATCAGTAAAAATCAATATCCCAATTAGCTGCATGCTAATTTTGAAATATTACAAGAGTGGAAGAAATGCGTAGCAAGGGCTAGAAGGATTCTATTGGAAGGAGTTCTAGATCATATCATCTTGAACTGCCATGGAAAGGAAAATCCATATGCAATGTGGAAGGCCTTAACAATTTTTTTTCAAAACAATAATGACCACAGGAAGCTGGCACTGAAGGAAAAACTCATAAAGATCAAGATGGAGAAGGGAGACACAATACCAAATTACTTGACCAAGTTCACCCAATTTCGAGATGAGCTTGGAAGTGCTAGGGTTACAGTTGCCAAAGATGACCTGGTGATCCTATCACTTCTAGGCCTTCCCAAGATATGTCACAACTACCAGGATTCAGTAAATGGGAGGGAGAAGCTACCAGGGTGGGAGATTTTGTGGTCCGACTTGGTACAAGAAGAGATTCAATGGAACACCAAAGATAGATCCTCATCCAAGAATGATGATGAGGAGAAATATGCCTTGGATGGAAAGGAAAAAAAAGGGAAAGGGAAGTGATCCCATTCCAAACCAGACTTTGGTCAGGCAAGAAAAAATTACTTTTCAAAGATTAAATTTTTTCACTATCATGAGTTGGGACATTATGCCATGAATTTTCCGCACAAGAAGCTCAGAAAGAAGCTCTCAAGAGGAGCGGCGGGTGGAGCACTTGCTTCACAATTTGAGTTGGAATTTACCCTCATCACATGCATGGTGTCATCAGTGATGGGTAGTGTGTGGTACCTAGATAGTGGAGCCTCATCCAATATGACTGGAAACAAAGAGTTCTTTAGCGACTTGGAGGAGAAGGACCTCTAGATGCACATCGATATGGGAGAGGATGTAACTTATAACATGACCAACATCGGTATTATTAATTTTAAAAGGGAGTCTGGTTCTCCTCTCACATTGAAGATGTCATGTATGTTTCGGGGTTGAAGAAGAATTTATTTTTAGTTTCTATATTGGAATACCATGGCTATGATGTGGTTTTTAGAAAAGGAAAGGCATTACTTCATCAAATATCCATGGGAAAAGTGAAGAAGATAAGGGTCCAGGTAAATAAAATCTACAAATTGGATGTAGAATATTGTGTTGCTTTGAGAAAGAAAACAGAGAAGGTGCAGAGTCGAGACATCAGTGAGTTATGGCATAGAAGATTGGGCCATCTACACCATGGAGCTTTGAAGATAATGCAAAAAAATTATACAAGACTTCCCAAGGTTGCACTTGGATAGTGTGATACATGCAAAGGGTGTACATTGGGGAAGTACACCAAAGCCACCTTTCATGATAAGGATAGTCGAGTGCAAGCGATCCTTGAAATAGTTCAATCAAATGTGTGTGGACCGCTATCGACAACCTCCATGACCAAGCACAGGTATTATGTGATTTTTATAGATGAATTTTCACGCAAGTGTTGGATATTCTTCACATAGAAGAAAGACCAGACGTTCTCAAAATTTTGTGAGTTCAAAGCACTTATTGAAAAATATACTAGAAGGAAAGTGAAGGATATCAGGAGCGACAAGAGTGGATAATATGTGTAGAATGAATTCTATAATTTTTTTGTATCAGAATTCATTTGATAACACCCCATAACCCAAAATAGAATGAGGTTGCAGAAAGTAAGAACAAAAGAAATACGGGAGCTACACAGGAGATGATACATGAGCAGGGCCTGCCGTTGCACTTATGGGTGGAAGAATGCAACACATTTTTGTATGTGTAGAAAAGGAGTCTTCATCAGATTCTTGGGACAAATACATCCGAGGAAGCTTTTTTCGGCAAGAAGGTAGACGTGGCACACTTTATAATATTTGGTTCATCAGTTTAATGTCATGTTTCCAAGGATGCATGGAAAAAGTTAGAACCAACAGTTGAGTTCGGAAAATTTTTGGGGTACACTGATACACCTCAAAAATATTGAGTGTACCTTCCATCTCACAGGATGACAATGGTTCATAGAGACATGAAAATTGATGAAGGAAAGGCCATGCAAATTTCACTTGAGAGTGAGCTTCATATGCATGCAGATCAGGAGATCTTAGCTCCAAAATAAGAACCTCAATATGTCCAACATCCACTAGAAAAGAAGTAGAGAGTGGAGCACCCGCACGTGGAAATACTTCCATAGATGGAAGGAAGCACACCAGAGAGGCTAACAGGTTGATGCAAGATGCTAGTGAGAATGTGGGAGTACCCACCTCACAGCGCATTTAGATACGGTCCCCATATTGGTACACTAGCTACATGGCTCTTATGAGTGAGAGTGTATAGACTAAGACATCCTCATTCTAGGAATAATTGAAAAAACCAGTGTCGGCTTGATGGGTCCTGACCTAGGTTCGGAGTTAAGGTTAACCAATAAAACCCTCTTACTACTAGCCCTTTCGATAGTGACCTGCTTACGCAAGTCAAAGTATCACCCGAAGTAGTATGGGGGGGTGCTGGAACCAGGTTTCCACACCCTGAGAGAGAATTAAATGATGTGGGTGTCCTCAGATCTAAAAAAATTGTGATCAAACCTTCGTAACAGAAGCCCTAACCAGAAACCCTAACCAAACAGATTTAGGTCAATTACACAGAATACCTTATGCGCGCGCTAAAATAGAATCCGTAATCCTTGTAATAATCATTGGTTCATATTATTAAATCTCAACAATAATAGATCCATTCATTTATCATTCATCTAAAGCATAAAACAATTGTGCAATTGATCTGAATATAGATAACACAGTAACCAAAATAACACGTAGAAATAGATCATAAAGCAAACAACAGATGCATTTGATACTCAAATATCATGCAAAGCAATCATTTATTCATTTTTAGTTTAGATCTTCCTTACAACACCTTCAATCTACCCGCGCACGCATCCAACAAGGTTCGCACACAACAAGACTAAGGTCTCCGCGCACATAGCCAGTAGGAGCCTTGTAACCCATACAAGTTTGCTCAAAATATAAAAACATATTCAGATCAACACATTCATTCTTACTGTCCTTTATCGAATTGATTTAGAGTCTTATTTATAATTTTAGCCTACGCTCATCTAAGGTCTGCAAATTGTGGTTTGCGGCCACTAGTTCTACCCTTTAACCCATTACAACTCATGAGAGGCTTTGACCCACCCAAAATCCCCCTGATTTGTGTTGTAGATGACTAAAATTACAAAATATGACAAAAATATTCCAAAAATATATCAAAATTCGGTCCTAAGGGACCCTACTCCAATAGGCCCCCAACACAATATTGTGATTCATCCCGAGTCACAGCGACATTGGGTTCTTCATATTGTTCTGCAATTCTTCAATGGTAGTAGCAAAAGGTGCCAGGATGCCCGCACTCTGATCTACTGCACTCTACTTGGTATCCACCAACTTCTATGATGTCAACCCTTCTGCGGCTAGATTAATGCTTTGCAGGGTCTAAATGAGGTTCTTCAAGGCGAAATCTAGGTCTTGAGACAACTTCATTGCCTCGTCTTCCCATGACTTCATATGCTTGTTCACAATATTATTCTTCCTACAGATCTCCTTGAATTCATCATGTAGAACTTGGCTTGTTTGAAGGTGGGCCATGCGATGAGCAGGGATAAAAGTGGGCAAGGCCTCCTGAAGGTCGTCAAATGCCTGCTCCTTGCGCACAACTCTTGATCGATCTTTTTGACTAGTAGATATGTTTTCACATAGGTCCATAGTCCCATTGTTGTCTCAAGCAGCGCATAACCCTTGTCAACATTAGTTGAAATTCTTTCTGATGCTTCTTTTACCAAGGCTTCCCGTTGCGCGTGCACCTGCAGGGGAGTCTCGGGTTGTAGGTTAACCTGCAATGTTACAATCTGCTATTCAAACTCTACTTTCACCATCTGCACTTCTGTCCTATAAGCCTTTAGTGTGGCAAACAATATTTCAATTATGACCTGCAGCCAAGTGGATGCATGAATAAATACTTCGGGAAGATCACCACACAGCCTATCAATTAAGTGTTCCAACTTTGCACGTTGAGCCACAGCCACCTACTGCACTATCTATGCCTGGAGTGATTCTTCGGTTTTTTCTCCAACCGTCTGTTCTGCTTCATTCAACTTCTGCTGCACTACAACTCGTTGGAGATGATAGTATGGATAACATGTAGCTTTCCACTTAGTAACTTAGATAGATCGATTCTAACCTCTAAGTAGTTTTGGATCTACACACGCAACTCTGGCTACTCCACTATAACTGTTGCGCCCAGGAAGGGGTAGATTTTTCTATCTAACATTGAGATTATCATTGTTGTAGGCAGGCTCACTTGATTCACGCTCGCTTGTAAGTTGTTGACGTTCACCTGGAGTACCTGCAAATCAGATTGTAATGTGTAGACCGCAGCCTTGTATTGTTCTTCCATGGCGGTCCACCTGTCTTCTGAGGCAGATGCAACTGCATTTGTGATTTTTTCTAGGTCATATTAAGTTAAAGTGACCTCTTATGTGCCTCTAGCTTTGGATCCCGTCCTCTTGTTTTGTGGACCCTTGGGGCCTTCTGCGCCTCAATTTGTGCCATGCAGAGATGTTGCGCCATCACCATCTACCCCATCAAGGCCTCCAAGGTTGATATCGGCTTCTCTGCCCAGATCTGGCTTTGTGTTTTTTCGTGCTTCAACATCCTTTTATGTGATCATCTATCCATCTTTTTCGGTGCCTGTCTCGACATGTAATATTCCAAAAATTTAGCCTACATCTAAATGGAATATTATAGTTTGTTTTATCACTAGGTAGGTGAATAAATGGGTGGGGAGGCCCATAAAACCATTTTTGAAGGAATAATAACACTCCTAATGTGAAAGGAGGAAGAATAAGCAGCTGGATTAAGCACCTTTGGGTGTGAACAGGGATGGGATCATGTTGATTCGGTCAACTTTGACCAAATCAACAACATTGTCATGGAGGAGTGGTCTTTATGATAAGACAGCACAGTTTTAGCGGAGGACAACTTGTATGAGATTGGTGGCAAGTACGGATGGGACCCAATGTGAGAAGGTTTCCATGCTATATGTGGAGAGGATGGAAGCCATTGTTATTCATGTTTTAGATTATTATTTTGATATTGGTCTGCTTAGAATTTTTCTTCCTCTTGCTATTTAGCAGGGTTGTTGTGTTGTTTAGCACTAGGTGTTCCCGAATGGGAATCCCACTGTTAGTATGAATCTTAATTGCAAGTGTACGAAAAAATACCACTTTAGCTGTGCATAAAAAAAAAACCTAACAACAAATATGGCTACCAATATCTTCAGATCTGCAATTAGGTGATCAAGATAAATGCTGCACAAATCTAGATCTATGCATTAAAATACATTAAGCAGTAAATAAAAACGAGATTTACTCCATGCATCCAATAGACAAGACAAGGATATGTTGAATGAATTTTATGGTAAGGGCACCTAGGAGGAAAACATAGAAGGATGTTACTAGTTCTCCTCAATGGGATGGGTTCTTGTAAGTCCTCAGCACTTCAGATCTAAAATTCCTCTCTCTTGATGGTGTAGAAAACCCAGACAAAAATGGAACCCAAAGGGAGCTCACAAGAAAAAGATAGAAAAATATGACAATGATGGTGGATCAAAGTCAGACCAAAAGTATAGATCCAGAGTAATCTTCAGGCAACAAAAGGTGATGAATGAATGGAAAAACCCTTCTATTTATAACAAAATATTTAGTTATTCTAGATATTGGTGCATAATTAAAATATTATTAACCAAATCAAGATCCAACTTTTATGGAATATTTTATTATTTTTGTTGGAGAGAAAAGGAATTTGACTTGGGTCAAATCCCTTTATTTTTAAATAATAAATAAATAAATGATTTATTTATCATTTTAAGGATGTGGTTGAGTAATAATTAAATAAATGATGATTTATTTAACTATTTATGAGTGATTTTGTCAAATTTAACAAGGAACATTATTTAAATAAAGTTTAAATAATTATTCCTAGAAAATAATAAGATAAATAATAATTTATCTAATTAATTTTCCTTTTTTGGGTTAAATATGACCATGAATATTAATTAAATTGATGTTGAACTAATTATTCCTTGAGGAAAATCAAACAAATGTGGATTTATTTAATATTTTCTCATGGGGTTTCGTGTTTAGACCATAATCAACTTAATAAAGGTGTTTTACTAAGTTATTTTTCATAGTGAAAGCAATTTTACTTAGGGTAAAATTGGTCTTACATGGTGTACTTAGGTCCATTTAATAGTAACAGGTTAGATGACCAAAAAATGGTGTAACAAATTGCCCCCCAGTGTGCAAGCGTTAGGAGCTAATCGTATGACCGAAGTACATTGTAAGAACTCAATCACTAGACATCGAAGGGGAAGTAAAAGAGAGAGAAATATAAGGTAGACCAAAGCGCTAAAGGACTAGACCCTGAGGAGGCGAGACTTACATGTGTGACAAGTTATTTTATGAGTGAGTACCTGTGGTGTAGGCGGCGGGGGAGGCATACCTATGCTCACCGAGACAAAGTACAAAGAATAGTGCGTCCAATAAACAAGGGACTGAACAATATAGTACATGTTGGCATAAACATGAGCCAAGTAAAAACATGATAATGAATCCCACATACATACTATGCCTGGGATAAAAACCATGAATTATACAATAATATTTGAGTACATGAGATACAAATACAACCCAAATGCCCCTATAAACATGAAAGGGCTCTGAAAATATGACTGATACATGCAAACAAAAAGAAGCTGCAAGCGACTGAGGCCGACATCATCAAATATATGGAGCTGCATCAAAGGCTGTAATGAGGATATCGTCCGGGCATGTGGGGGGCTACCTGTAGGGCCACCCCCTCATGAGGGCTGAAAACATCTCACACACAACCGGGAATCATCGATATCATCTATTGCATCACTGAACCATCAAGTATACGGATCTCGATCATGCTAAAATGAGCTGGAGTTGAGAAACAATCAAGTCAAAGGCCAATAAGGAGTCCCTTTGCCTGATTTGAGGCACCGAAAAAGAGTGGAAGATGGAACCAAGGTACACCACCCTCTAGACTTGTCTTCTGGAATGAAGGATCTAATGTCGAGAGAAAGAGGTACGCCATAGGTGATGCAATAAGGGATCCTCAACTAAGGCATGAGAGAAAATAGTAGAGTGTTTGACAGACTGACACCAGGGATGATGATGAAATGGGGGGTATTGAGTAGCGGACGAACAACTTCCCTTGTTAGAGCATAAAGGGCATGGATGACTTGGCAGCGACTGACACAATATCATGAGGGATAGGGGATAGTGGGACTGAAGGCCATAATGTGCAACACGAGAGAGGAACCATGCAGTGAAGGATGGGAGACTATAGTGGGATACAAGGATAGACTCCATGGATGCGATGATGAATCAACTCAGATGCTCTAAACAAGGGCGACTTGATGATGCTACCACACAGAAAAGGTCTAATGAGGACCATAAAAACATGAGAAATGATGGTGACTCATGATAAAAATCGACACGAGCATGGACAAGTATGGAGGCAAAGTGGTGCCCCAAGTACAAGTGTTGCAAGTGAATAAATTCAATTTTTGGGAGTGGTGAAGTGACGCTTCGTGGAAAAAATGTGTCTTGGTGAAGTATCAAATCACAAAAAACTAACAGATACCCATTGAGGGCTCGGTGAGAGCTTTCCAATGGTGTAGACGGTTTGTCAAACTGAGCTACGGTTTGGCCACAGCAGGTGAAAGAAAAATCAGGATTTTTCTTTTAATAAGGCATTTTCCCTCCAACTTCACTCATTTGCATGTGGAGCTGTGGTGAATGTAGAGAGGAGAGAAGGCCCTAAATCTTGTGGCGATCGTAGTGGACAAACCGATCATTGGAATCGAGATCTGTCAATTGTAGGTAAGAGGCCTAACCCTACTCTTTCATTTTAGTGGATTGAAAGTTTAGTTTAGGTCCCCAGAGCTCAGGAACAGACCCCTTCCCCTATTCACAGCCAGGTCGCACTTTTTGGGGCAAAAATTATGACCTAGGTAGCAGGTTTTGGGCAGAAATTTGCGACCTGTCCCAGGATTGGGCCTGAAAAGTGCGACGTGATAGGGAGGGGTTTTTCTATGCTATTTTTTGGCTGAGAACTAGGTTTTTGTGTTTAGATATAGTATTTCCTATCTATACACTGAAAAATATAATGGTTTTGTGTAGATATGGCAGAATTACGGATCAACTGGAGAGAGAGAGACCTGGGCACATTACGGTCAGAGATCTGGGAGGATCAGGGTGTCTGCAGTGCATTGGCTAGGTTTGGGGTTCTTAATTTTGTGGAGAACCCTTTGATGAAAGCGAGAGAGCCCTTATTGGCCCGGATTGTCAGCTATTTGGATCCGTACCATGAGGTCTTTATAGTGCAAGGGCACTGGATCAAGTTGATGGTCTAGGATATATATCTCCTGACTGGTCTCCCACCACTTGGGATGGTAGGGAGTACTCAACCAGTGTTACCATGAGGGCGGAACATCATGGAGTTTGTAGAGTGCCATTGTCGTCTAGGACTCCATGTCAAATGGACACGGATACCTGTCAGGGATCTAGAGAGGCTAGAGACCTGTGCTTTGGCCGCAGCAGTGCTTCGGATCCTGGGAAACCAGGCACTCCACCACATCACTGGAGGACAGATGATGCTTGTGGAGAGTGTGTTGAGTGGGACCTACTATGGGTGGGCCCAGATGATGTTGTCGTCATTGAAACGACAGTTTTCACTATGCAAGCGGCAAGTGAACCATGACTGTGCATATGGTACAGTGCTGTGCTCGCTCTTCTTTGAGAAAATTTTGACACTTCGACCTTGTATACAACTCCAAGATGGGGGCCCGAGGGAGCCCAAGATGCGTTGGTGGGGGCGACTACTATGCAGAGGTGGAGGTGGGGCAGTCGGACGGGTGTTCGGACCCGAGTTCTTTGCTCATTGGGATCAGATTCCATTGTACATAGACGAATATCCCTATAGTGGGATGAGTTATCGTGGGGACCCGGACTTGCCACTGCCACGTGGTCGAGTATGGGGGCTCGATGGTAAGTGAAAATTTGCTAATTTTATTGTGCATTATAAATTTTCATAATATTGTATATGGTACTGATTCTTTCACTTTTTTTATGCAGATACAACATAAGTAAAACTGGCCAAATATATGGGACGGCCTACAGTATCAGGAGCTGAAGGACCTAGTTGATCGAGGGCATCACAAAATGAGGATGCAGCAGCCCTCCTAGAGGACATCTGTCATAGATGTGAGAGGATTTTAACCGGTGTTTCAAAGCACGGCTGGAAAGACTTAGAGGACCAGTACATAGAGGCATGTATTGGTCTACCCTCGGAGTGGCGAGGGGTCATGCGGTGCATGGCGATGGCCGAACAGGGGATGTGTGATCTACGAGCTGTGGGAGTAGAGCCATTGGCTCGGGATCCTCCAGATAGTGATTATTTTTGTAGGGGTCGGTGGTGCCCCCAGTTTTGAGTTTTTGTAACATGCTATGGGCATGTCATATGTATCAAAGTTGATGGACTATAAAACATTTTATACGACACATATTATGGATATGCATCGTTTTGATGGTTTTATGTCATTGTATTGTGTTAAATGCATGTGCTAAATGCCAATCTAGAATATTGTTTGCAATGCTATCTAAATAGTGATTTTTTGCTCTAGGTACATGAGTGAATGTAATGATTTCAAATTCACGTATCAAAAGCTTCACTCATAAATATCTTCTAAAAAGGATAGGATTATGTACCAATATACACCATTCAATTGCATGACAAGAAGCAGGGAATACAAATGAACCTGAAGGTGGAGGATGCGATGTGAAAGGGAATTACTTAATAAACCTCCCACTGCATCATATTCGGCCCGATTATTGGTAGCCGTACCAATGCATACACTGTTCGAGAGAACAAGTGAATGCAAGGGGGTAAAGATGGCCCAACCTGGTGAGGATAGATTCTGGGAGTAGCGACTTGCACCATCGGCATAACCAATATAAGGTGTGGATGGGAGGTACATCTGAAAGGTGACACAAGACAATAAATGGGAGGATGATGAAAAATGTTGGCAACCTAAGTGAAAAGTAGAAATCAAATGCACACCGCAAGAGGGAGTGTTCTGGGTAGGATTTCTGCTACTCACACGCCGACGGTGAGGTGGAGTGTGGGAGCTACTAGAGGTGTAGCTTGTGCTCAGGCCATGAAAATCACCATAGAAATGGATGGTGCCATCCCGCTTATGGGCGGGAAAGATGAAGTCAGGGGTGGACAAGGCTTATATGATGTCATCATCACAATAGAAGATGGAATGACTGGAGGAAGGGATACCACATGACGCCGTGAAGCTACCTGAATCATCATCATGAGAAGAAAGGTTCACATGCGCATCGTCACGGGGGATGATGGAAGAATAATTAGATAAGGGTTCTACCGATGTTGAGCCTAGGGTGATCGCTGATGGGAGGTCAAGCGAAACAATATGGGAAGATGCAGAGGGAACTTACACCGAGGGTCTCATGGATGATGATAGGTATAGGATGGTGGCTGCAGGCTCTGTCATCTCGACATCAGGAGGGGGAATGTCAATGGGAGCGGGTAAATCCTCAAGTTGGCCCGCACCATACTGTGCAAGTACAAGAGAGGTGGATTGGCTCTGTTCAACCTCGTACTCCCGCACTACCTCCAAAGAGGCGTGGTAATGCGTAAGGCGGGGACAATGGTGGGAATAATGGCCATGGAGATCACAAAAAGCATAGTTTTGATTGGTGTGAATAGTTTTCGGGCTCTTGGCAGCAGTCGAGGAAGAAACAAAAGCTTTAGGGACTGTAGACTTAGGGAATGCAACATTAACCATGGGCTTGATACGGGGCAGTTCAGGACAGTTATGGGTGGCATGGCTGACAACATCACACAAATCACAAGGCTTTGGAGGTGGAGGAGGAGTAGGGTTAGTCAGGGTAGCCTTGTCTTTTGATGCCCTCTTGCGAGCTTTTCCCTTCTTACCCGAAGCAGTCGCAATAGGAGGTGGTTCCTGTTGAGGTGGTTGAGGCACTATAGTAGTGGGAGAAGTCATGGGGACCAATTGAACCGAGTTCAAAGCAAGATAAGGTTTGTGTTGACCAGGCGGGGTAGCAGTTGGGGATCAAGGTACCAGATGGGAATCCCAAGGGTCAGGTTAGGAAGAGAGAGGGTAGCCATGATAGGTACCGTGTACACTCCTAGGGGGGGAGCTAGGAATGGTATCTGACCGGAGGGGTAATAGCCAGGCAGGACGACTCCTAAATGGTTAAGGCCTGGAGGAACCATTCCAGGAGGGTAAAGAGGCTCATGGATACCAGCTATAGGTGAAGGGAAAGGAGGAGGAGGTCCAGAAGGCTGAATCAAAGGGCTAGGAGTAGGTTGCGAAGGGAGAGGAGGTTGCTGACTAGCCGAAGCGAGCCGCTTGAGGGCAGCCTGAGACGATTGCATCATGCAAACATTTGATGAGCTAGGATCAGAGACAGGAGGAGGAAGACCAGAATATGTACCAAACAATGAGGAATCTTTGTAGACTCCGAGTGAGACACTGGTCAAAGGATCAACGATTTTCTTATTGGCCACCGAAGAGATGATGGAATTAGGGGAGGTCTGAGACTTTGGTTCGTAATATGTCAATTGATCAATGGTGACTATCTTTCCATTATGAGGGAAGGAAATCTTGCGGTGAACCGCAGATGGGACAGCAGACATCACATAAGTGTAGCTACAACCCAATATAATGTTGTAATCTAAGGGGGCATCTATGAATTCTACATCAACGCAAACAATCTTGCCCTCAAGAGTAATAGGACAGTTGTGGAATAAGCCAATGGGCTGGGAGGTGTGGCCATCCCACGCTCGGAGAATGATCATGGAAGGAGCCAACTCAAGTGATCCAAGTTGCTTCCAAACCAAAGCAGACATCATACAAGTGGATGCCCCCTCATCAATGACGCACCAGGAAATGTTGGCGTTCCAGATTTTGACTGGGATCGGAAGGCGATGGAAGCATGGAGAGGAGGATGTTCTGACCGGTCAACATCAAAGGCAATCAATTGATCATCAGAAGGATCTACAATGCCCATGGAATATAGTAGAGCTTTTTCGTTGTGAAGGGAATGACTGGAGGAGTTCCAACGTTGAAACGGTAGCAGGAGATTGCGCCAAATCATCTACTATGCTATACGAATGGACAGCTTTGCCAGAAGCAGAATTTTGGTGTAGTGGTCCCTTAGGGATCTTGGTATGAACCTCCGCCTTAGGCTGAGGGATCTGTAAGGGACCATTAGGTGTCTAAAGAGGCTCTGTAGGGACCGAAGGAGGTGGCTCGGGGACAGACGTAGCGGAAGGCTTGTTGTACTGACGGTACCGAGTCTGAAGATTGATGTCTACGGTTAGAGGTTGATTAGAATTCATTATGAGAATCTGGTAATCGGGGGTACCAGATGGAAGAGGTTGAGTGGCCACCTAACCTTAAAGTGGTTAGGTAGCCACAAATCCTTGCTAAGGGAAATTATTAGTAAACACAACCAACTGACTAGGCACAACACTGGGAGGGACGGAAGGGGAGGATTTTTGTCCTCAAAATGTTGATTGAGACTCCCACATCTGCTTCATCTGTGTTAAAATAGGACAATCATGCATGTAATGACCATAAACACCACAACAAGAACAAGGCTTGTTCGTGCGAACAGGCTTGTCATGTTTGGGCTGAGTGCCCTATTGTTGGTTAGCAGTGTTAGGAGCATTATGTTGAGGATTAGGTCTAGAATTACTAGGAGCAGATTTATTTTGAGTGCCTTTCCTCTTCTTTTTGGAAGGAGGAGGATTAGTCACGCCCTGCTGTGCATACACCTGCCCCTGAGGGGGCAGTGGCTGCTGTTTCGGGGGTTGAGAAGGCAAGGGAGGAGGAGGTGCTAATGTTGGAGGAGCTGGAGAACCAGGCCATGGATATGGATAATAAGGAGGTTGTGTAACAGTGTGGTAAATAGGAGGTTGGGCAAAAGGAGGAGGCATGTCGTCTCTTGGATACATGCTACCAGGAGGGGGAAGAGTGCAGGAGGTGTTGTCCCCCCCTGAGGAAAACCATAGCCCATGGGAGGCTAAGCATATGGATGAGAGAGAGCTCCAACGATGCCGTTGGTGGCATGAGATGCCCCTGGTGCGTTGGCACCACCGGGACTAGTAATATCAGGTAGAACGGTATAAACATAACGCGACTGAGCGTAGATTAGGTCATATTTTAACGAAATTTGGAGAGTGGCTTCTTCGGTTTGAGGGAAATGCAATGCGACATCTTTTCCGATAGCGGGCAAGAGAGATTTAAGGAACTAGTCCATGTAGACACGGTCTTAGAATGTAGGGGCTTGACATAGGCTCTTTCTTCTTCGTCATTCCTGGACATGATCAGATAGGCGGGTCGCAGACGATTGACAAAAAGAAGTCAAAAGTTCGGTGCTAGTGTCGTAAAGAAGGGGAAGCTGGAAATAAGACAAAAAATCTCGAGCAAGAGTCACAAAGGTGGTATGAGAGGATGAGGCCTGATCAACATACCACTTAGAAGCTTCGTCTGTAAGTGTACGTTGGAACAACCGAAGATGGATAGAGTCATTGGTAATGGAGTTAGACGAACGCCACATGTGGAAATATCTAACATGATTTGTAGGATATTCTCCAGCAAGGCCTTCAAACTTGGGGATGTCCGAAGAGAGCTTGGTCAGCATAGCAAGCCAACTAGCGTCATGGTGTATAGGGTCATTAATGAACTGGTTAAAATCAAGAAGACTGAGGCCTACCATATGGGGGAGAAAGGGAGCAACTGGAGTAGTTCCTGTTGCTGTCCCAGTAGTAGTATTCCAAGAATTAGGTTTGGGGCCACCACTAGCATTAGGTCCTGAACCAGACATGGTGAAGGTGACAAGAGGAGAACCAGGAGCAGAACCAGAAGGGGAACCCAATGAACCAGAAGAGGAGTTGGAGTGCGGACTCGGTGGAGGACTAACTCGAATCCTACGCGGAGGAGTAAGTCTTCCTACCGGAAACTAAGGATGAAGGCCAAGAAGTCTCTGGGATAAACACCTTGGTGGCACAATGATGACGACACAAACATGGCACAAGGGGAAGAGAGACCAACAAGGGCAAATAGGTGCAGGATCAATTGATTACAATGTCGGAACAAGGGTAGAGAGGTGTAGTATCAATTGATTTTAATGTTAAAGTATTTTCTTGGCGGTGTTAACCAAGCTCTTCTTCACTTAGGGTGTGTGTGTAAAAGTGTGTAAATTTTAATTTTCAAACCTAGAAGTTTGTAGAAAAAAAAGAAAATGTGTGCTATATAACTGTAAATAACCCTGCAAATAACAGTATATGAAACTGTAATAAGAGCAAATAAACAGCTAATAATGCAATAATCTAAACCCAAGGAGGTGGGCCTCTCAACAAGTAGTCTGTAGGTGGGGAAAAAAAACTAGTCAAAACACACCAAAATAGCCAATAGATCTAAGGTCAGGAGGGACAGGGATCTAAAGGTCAGATTTGCTGGAAATTGGTGCAGAAAAACAACAATAAATCAGAGGAAAGATTGTTGTGAATGAGGTGGCGAAAGGCTATATCCTATTGGGAAACGGAGGGGACCCTAGAGGAAAACCCAAAAAAAACCAAATGAGGTGATTTGGATGGATAAATAGCCAATATGAAGTGGATCTGAAGGTGAGGTATCATATCTGAAAAATGGCTGAACACTCTGAAAATTTCAGACAACCTGTAGTAGCTAAAACTCTTCCACAAAGTGTGGAGGGTACTGAAGCCATAGAGGGATAGGTTCCCACTTAGATGAGTAAAATAGAATAATTACAGGTCAAAAATGAGCGGAGACGGAGGTCAGACAACCCTGAATAGAGGCCCAGACAAACCCAGAAAACTTTCAGAAAAAATCCCGCAAAAAGTCCAGGTCGTAGTTTCTGACCTGTTTCTTGCTGAGGTCAAAATTTTTGGGTAGATATTTGCGTCCTGAAGCTCCAGGTCACATGTTTAGGGCCAAAAAGTGTGACCTGCACTTCGAGCACTCTTGGGAGTAGGTTTCAGCAAAATGTGTCATCTCGGCTGCGGCTGATGTCGGTCACCTGCGCAATAGGTCCAAAAACACACGGAAGTTAGAATTTTTAATGTTTTAGGGTTTTATAGGTTGAAAACAACATAAAGAAAAGCAAAGCAAGAAGTTGAAGAGAAATCCTAGGGTTTGAAGCAGCTGGATATGTAGGGATCAGAAAAATGACAATGGTCATAATTGTAAATGCATGTGGAGTCGCCAGTTGTTAGTATGAATCTTATTTGCAAGTGTACGAAAAAATACCACTTTAGCTGTGCATAACAAACAACCCTAACAGAAAATATGGCTACGAATATCTTCAGCTCTGCAATTAGGTGATCGAGATAAATGCTGCAAAAATCTAGATCTATGCATTAAAAGACATTAAGAAGTAAATAAAAACAAGATTTACTCCATGCATCCAATAGACAAGATAAGAATACGTTGAATGAATTTTATATTAAGGGCACCTGGGAGGAAAACATAGAAGGATGTTACCAGTTCTCCTCAATGGGATGGGTTCTTGTAAGTCCTCAGCACTTTCGATCTAAAATTCCTCTCTCTTGATGGTGTAGAAAACCCAGACAAAAATGGAACCCAAAGGGAGCTCACAAGAAAAAGATAGAAAAATATGACAATGATGGTGGATCAAAGTCAGACCAAAAGTATAGATCCAGAGTGACCTTTAGGCAACAAAAGGTAATGAATGAAAGGAAAACCCTTCTATTTATAACAAAATATTGAGTTAGTCTAGATATTGGTGCATAATTAAAATATTATTAACCAAATCAAGATCCAACTTTTATGGAATATTTTATTATTTTTGTTGGAGGGAAAAGGAATTTGATTTGGGTCAAATCCATTTATTTGTAAATGATAAATAAATAAATGATTTATTTATCATTTTAAGGATGTGGCTAAGTAATAATTAAATGAATAATGATTTATTTAACTATTTATGAGTGATTTATTCAAATTTAACAAGGAACATTATTTAAATAAGGTTTAAATAATTATTCCTAGAAAATAATAAGATAAATAATAATTTATCTAATTAATTTTCCCGTTTTGGGTTAAATATGACCAGGAATATTAATTAAACTTTTGTTTAACTAATTATTCCTTGAGGAAAATCAAACAAATGTGGATTTATTTAATATTTCCTCATGGGGTTTCCTGTTTAGACCATAAACAACTTAATAAAGGTGTTTTACTAAGTTATTTTTCATAGTGAAAGCAATTTTACTTAGGGTAAAATTGGTCTTACATGGTGTACTTAGGTCCATTTAATAGTAACAGGTTATATGACCAAAAAATGGTGTAACACCTGCCTCTTCCTTGAGAGGCCTCGTGGAAGAGTATTGTATTCATTTCCACATTCAAGTTTTTAGGCCAAGCTATAGATTTCTTCATCAGCGCAGTTTGTACAGGTTATTGTGTTGTGTTGCAGGGTATTGCAGTGGAGGGGTTAGAAGTCCACTTTCTGAGATATTTTCTCATAGGAGGAAGGTTTTATTCTCTTGGGAGATCAGTTTGGAGAGATCTTGGGCATATTTCAGATCTTTGGCATCAGGCCAACTATTTTTCATCATTTCCAGCATTGTTCCAACTAGAGATTGCATTATTTTGGAGGGCATCTTCAATGAGGGATCTTGTGGCTCCTTTGGAGTGTTTTCTTGTGATTGAAGGGTTCAGACTTTCATGGGAGGAGACCTTTGAGGGGATCTACATTAGATCTATTATATTTTAGGCTTCTACACTCGTGTTCTTCAGTTTGCAGTGAATCTTCAGCCATTGTTGGGCTTTAGATCCCATCTTGTATAGAGTGTATTTTTGAAACCCCTTTCCAGGTTCTTTGTAGGATTTTGTATTAAGCCTAGATCTTTATTGGGCATATATTTTAAGGCATATAACAACCCTACATATGTTTTACATTATTTTGCTATAGCAGTGTGTTTTTAACTGCACTGTAGTAGTCTTCCGACATTTTTGTATTGTGACAACAGCTCATTTGTGGAGTGATTTTTTAGAGGAGGCTTGTTCCTTCATTGTACATGGTTTATGCATCACTATTTATGATGATTTTCTGATCTAATACATGATTTTTTGTCTCCATATTGGTCTCCAATGTTGTTAATTTGACTTACACTGCTATTTCCAGTTTTGTGTTCGTATATTGTTGCATTCCCCATTATGGGATATTACACGACATCTTTCTATGTGTGTTGCTCTGCTTCCTTGTCCTTGTCTCTTGACGTGGTATCTTTTCCCAAAGTGGATGTTGTGATGGGCTGGGTGGAACTAAGCCAAAATTTCCGTTCTTTTGGCCAGGTCGCAACGCCCTGATCTACTTATGCTTTAGTGACCATGAAGGGAAGATTATACAATGCGGGATCATTGCGCGCCTGGATTTTCACATGGTCCATGGTAACTTGAAACACATCGATGATTTTGTTCTTGTCATATACTGTCAGTGATAGTATCGGTCATGAGTGGATTACAACAGCCATTGCGCCCTCAAATAGTACCCAAAAAATATTATTTTCCTTCACTCGCCTAGGGTTGGAGGAATCCCACAAATTGGCGTAGCACGCCCCCTCGCATACGCCAGGCTCTAATTATGGGAGGAGTGCATCTGACAGAGTCTCCCATGCAATCAACGCAATGAGTAACAACAATGAGGAGTAGGAAAATAGTTTCCCTTTCTCTTGCGCTTCGCGCAAATTTTCCAAGAATTCCTCGCAGAGGTACTAGGACTAGTTGTAGCTGACCCCCTTCTCGCATTTCCATGCCAACGAAATTATGTGTGTAGGGACCACCTTTGGTTGACAATTTTGCATCAAATTGTAGCCTAGGAATAAGGTTCCTATGTGCACTTCCAGATTTGCAATTGTTTGGACTAGGAATCGCCTTTTGTCTCGCTCGACCTTGTAATATTTATTTACTTTTGTTGCAACCTTGAGCTCATTTATTTTTCCAAAACCTGCCATTGGATGAGGCCCCTTCTTGGGTAGGCCAGCGATTTGATGGATCAGCATGGCATGGATTGGAATGCATCCCTAGATCCGTAGAAATTCATCATGTACTAACTCCAACATCTAGTGCACACAGATAGTGGTGATAGGGTACCTCCCAAAATATGAAATCCTCAGCAAATTTAGGATCCCGGCGTTGCCTAGCCCACGTGCCCACGAAATTGGCTCAACCTACACCACATCATCATAGAGCACCCTCTCCAAATAGTACTCTGGTGCTAGTTCAGGGAGCGTCTCCTCGTTCGCCAAGTCATGGTCATCGAACTTGACACGCGGTATCTTGCAAAACATATAATCACCAAGGGGAACAACCTGCGAGATGAGAGGTGTCTGAAGATAGTCCTACATTTAGTTAACCTTATTTGGCACGTGCACAGAGGGTATGCACAGCTTGACATATGGCGTCCAACATGATATATGTTCGACAAGGGCAACCTCCTTAATGGTGCTCATTGGTCCCTTCGAAGGGTCACTGATAGGCGACCTATCCTTACTAGCCTGATGCGGGGATGTCACATTCCTCGGGGAGGCCCGTGACTTCGAGGAGGACCACTTTGATATTTTTCCCTTCCCTTTAGCCAGTATGGACATAAATTATTCAACCTCAGGTATCACTTCATGGACATCGTCCGACCCCAACTCAGTTGATGTTGTCAGGGGCCCCGAGTGCTCCTCAGCAGGTGTGCTCTCCAGATTGGTGGCTGTCATTATTAGGCGGAAGATAAATTTATGATTACTTACGTCAAATGGGGTCTCTCGGCCAAACATAGAGTGCTTACAGACAAATGTATAATGCAAATTACGAATAATCTCAAGGCACAATGTACTCAGAAAGCAAAGGAAGCAAATATGACCCGCGCCCCTCCTTTTATAGGAAATCCAAGTTGAAAAATGTTGGATTGTCATTAATTGCAACTTACCTCCATAAAAAAAGGTAAAAAATATCGTAATATCACCTCATTAAATGCATAAAACCCGCTCCATCTAACGGTAAAATCACCTTTTCACCCAGTTTCACTGTTCCAATGACTAGTTTCTTTTCTTGCGCATCACCCTTGTGCTCCTGTCGCACCTATCTGCACCTTTCCTCTGTGCCGCGCGCAAACCACTGGATTCTTATGCTCTGGCCATATAGTCATTTGGTCGACATAGGATTGTCCCTATACGGCTTTATACGAATTCCATTGAAATACCCAGGAACATTCTCACTGCACAATGTGGCCAAGCACACTGCACCTCCATCAGTGATTTCCTTCACAATGTATGGCCCCAATCAATGCTTTCTGAAATTCCCTGGGTGGTGCGCAAAATGAATATCCTATAGCAAGGCCAACTCTTCCTCCTTGAGCACCTTTTGTCTAATGTGCCTATCATTCCAGGCCTTTTCGCGCGCCTTCTACACTTTCTGATGGAAGTTAGCAATGAAATGATCCTCTTCTAAGGCAACCAATTACGCCAAATGTTCCTCCATAATTCCTGAATCATCCTTATTAGTGAAAGTTGCGATGCATAGGCTTGGGAAAATATACTCCATTGACATGATTGCTTCTTGCCCATAGACCATCCTGAAAGGTGTTTTCCCAGTCAAATTCTTGCATGTGGTTTTATAGGACCATAAGACAGAAATGATGCGCATGTCCCAATCATTCTGGTTGGAATTACATATCTTTGTGAATGAATTCTCCAAAACTTTGTTGAAAGCCTCTACTACACCATTTTATTGTGGGTGATAAGGGGTACTCTTCTGGTGATGGATCTTAAATTCCTCTATTAGAGCTTCAATGGTTTCATTAACAAAGTCTGTACCTCTATCACTCATCAATATCTTTGAGCATCCAAATCTAGTCAAAATATGTTCAAAAATGAAGTGCGCAGCAATATCTGCAATAAAATCCTTAACAGCCTTAGATTCTTCCCATCTAGTTACATAATCTGTCCAACCTTCTTCCCTGGAGGATTAATAGGTCCAACAAAATCTATAGCCCATTTATCAAAGGCCTGCAGGGGCATTTCATCTCTGCTTGAGGGCTTCCCCGTTCTCTGACATGCATCACAAGCTCGATAGTATGCATGTGCATTACTATGTAGTATGAGCCACCATAACCCAGCATGAAACACCTTCTACGCAGTAGCCTTCCTAGCATAGTGGCCTCCTGCCACCCGTTCATGAGCCTCAGCCAAGATATCCTGCCTCTCATGTTCCAACACATATCGTCTCAATAATTCACCTGCTCCCAACTTATACAATTGACCTACAATCAGGTTAAAACCAGTTGCGTGTGCAATCAACTCCTTCTTCTGTTGCGTCGAATATTCAGTAAGCACGCTTCCCGTGGTCGAAAAGTGAATAATATTACAAAGTTCTCATCAACCACCTTGATAGCAAAGAGCTACACATCAGGTAACCCCTCCTCTAGACTGGTTGGTTCTTCCCAATTTTCGATGTGTGACAAATGATCAAGTCCAACATTTAGTCTTCTAGGATTCAAAATGATTTCAAATTCATACTCCTGATATAACAACAACCACCTGCAAATTCCCCCCCCCCCAAAACACAGGCTTATTGACCAGGTATTTCAAGTCAGAATGGTCAGTGAACATTTTTAAATGTCCTCCTAGAAGATAGTGCCTGTATTTTTGCAAAGCATAAACCATGGCCAATCCTTCCCTCTCCGTGGTTGAGTAGTTGTGCTCTGCACTGGAGAGATTCCTAATGGAAAAAGAAATCGAGTGATCAATGTCTCCTTCTCCTGGCTGCATTAGAACAACCCCAAATGCTATACTAGATGCATCCACATGTACATGAAAAAGCTTAGACTAGTTTGGGAATATCAAAATAGGTGCAGTGACCTTTTTCTCCTTCAGCGGCTCAAAACTCTTTTGACATTCCTCATCCCAAAAAAATGACACATCCTTCTTCGGTAACTTCTACATTGGCGCAGTGATTAGGGGATAGCCCTGAATGAAATTTCTGTAATATCTGGTGTGTCCCAGGATGGAGTACAACTTTTTCTCATTAGTGGGAACTTCTAGGTTGATGATAACTACTATCTTGGCTGGGTAGATCATCAATCCTGGCTGAAACACCATATGCCCCAAAAAACTTCCAAAAGGTACGCAGAATATACTTTTCTTCAAATTGGGAGAAATATGGTGCTTCGTACAAGTGTCAAGCATCATGCACAGGTTTGACACATGTTTCTTTACCAATCCAAAAACTATCCAGTCATCAAAATATACCTCCAAAAATTTATGCATGAATTCCTTGAACACAACCACTACCACGCGCGAGAAGATCGCAGGTGCATTCTTCAATCCAAAAAGCATGACAATGTACTCAAAATACCCCCACTCTGTTGCAAAGGTGGTCTTTTTGCGGCCTTCAGGCACAATTTTGATCTAATGATACCTCGAAAATCCATCAGTAAAAGAATAGTTCTCTTATCCTCCCACATTATCCAGGATCTCATCAGAAAATGGAGTAGGGAATGGGTCATGCACACATGCATCATTCAGCTTGCGTAGATCTACACAAATCCTTATCTCTCCTTTGGTCTTCTTTTCTTGAACCACCATTGGGCTCACCCAATCAGACTGCTCTACAGGCTCAATGATTCTTGTAGCCACCATATTTTCTAATTCCTCTTTTACTTTCTTCTTATAATTGGGATTCAATCGGTATGGTCGTTGCTTGACAGGGAGCGCATATGGTTTCAAAGTGATCCTCATAACACCTAGGTCTCATACTATTCCCTTGAGCTCAAAGAACCTTTTAGGAAAGAGGTCCTGATACTTTGTCAGCAGCTGCACAATATTACCTATTGTATCATCATCCCAGTAATCCCTAATTTTGGCCAACTTGGGATGCTCTTATGTCCCAATGTTTACTTCCTTTAACTTCAGAGGTTTAGTTACATCTACCATTCCCAATGAGAGCCTTGCAACGACGCGCTCCCCTTCAGACTCAGGGATGTTGACATTTCTTGGATCATATTCATTATCCTCTATTGACAAGTTCCTGCAATTGACAATATCTTGCATCTGCGCATCCCATGCTAGCATGGAAAATTCCCTTTGGGGTCGAGAGTCATCAAAGACAAGATAATCTATGTCTTGTAGGGCTTCATCTAATTTTTCTAATCCCCCAACCAAACTAAAGGTTGAAGGGAAATCATCAGTCATTGTAATCCAATGGTGAGTTCCTCGGTGTAGCTCTGTTTCCATATACCAAGTGGTAGGTACCAGCCCCAACAAATGAATAAACATATGAACCCACTCGTTCGAAGTATTTTCCTTCCAAACTTCCACCCACATGGCTAGGTGTTTGTGTAGGTATCCCTGACCATAAAAAAGCTCAGTTGGTGGGGTAGCGGGAGGCTCAAAGTGCAATGTCATCATCTTGCTACATTCCTCCCAGCCCTTGAAAACACCCGTGTGCGTATCCCACCAACGCGTTGGGGTTGCGCACATAGCTAGGTCAAGTTCCTAAAACATTCGTTCTTCTGGGACAACCTTTTCCAATTCTTCCAGAAACACTATGACACTACCAAAACCATCAAAATAGGGAATTTATCTTACCTATGAGGAGATGCACCAGAATTGCTTAGTGATCTTGAGGCAGCGCAGCGCAAAAACATCATGAAACTGATTCTTCCAGTTCTCCATCTTTCCATCCGAATCTAAAAAATATGAACTACCCTTCTCCCAATTCAACATTCGATCAGGATGGAGAAGCTTAGGGTTTCCTGCTCCAAAACCCCAGCCGTCACAGTGTTTTCCGCAGCCGCGGCTACTGCAGCAGCGTCTCCCTACGCTTGGTATCAAGAAGTCCTCTGCCATTTCCAGGAGAGCCCGTTCCTGCTACGAAATGAAATCTACCAAGGGTATGAAAACCATTATGTTTCCTCTGATACAGATGTGATTGCAGCCGCACCTCCCTCAAATCTGCAGCTTGGAGCCGTCAACAACTGCATGAAGAGCTTGATTTGGCCTCAAGACGTCATCAACCAGAATCATAAGTGCCAGATCTCTGTTTTGGCTGCCGATGCAAATGCTACCCTCATTGATTTGCAGTGAAGCGCTGCCATTTTCAGCAAGAAAGGCCAAGAAATGTGGCGAGTTTCCCACATCCCCTGTCTGGCCACCGCTGCCTTGGGAAATTCAGCTCTGTTTGGTCCAACCGCTGATAATCCTTACATAGTTTCTCTCAAAGCTAAAAGCCCTCTGGATTTGGGGAATCCAGGAATTGTCTCAGTTTAGAAGCTGGCTAGAATTGGAGAACAGAAGCTTTCAGATCATTCACCCTCTGCTTACCAGATCCAGATCTCTCTTCTATCTGGTGGAACAAAACTGCTCTGGGTGCAAGCCAAAAATATGGTGCAGGATATTCTTCAATATCTTGAACTCAAATTGGGGATCCCCTCAAATCTCATGAGGCTGCTTTACGGAGGTAAACAACTTGAAGATTCTTTGCTCCTATCTCATTACAATATCAATAAAGATGCTTCAGTTATGCTCTCCCTTTGTTTGAGAGGAGGAGATGCTGGGAAATCCTCCTCGGCTCCTTCCTTCTCCTATAAGGATGTGGTTAATTTGCAACCATCTAAGAGAGCCGCTCAACCAATTGAGGCTCCCAAGCCTTTCCTGGTGGACAAAAGGGAGGAAACCCCTTCCATTGAGATCTCCCATCCAACTTTGGAAGACCAATTTCAGACATTTGCAGAAAAGGCTATCATTTGCAGGTTTAATGGCCTATGGCCTCGAACTGCAGATCTCTATCATTGGATCCATTCCAACTAGACCAACAACTGCAAGGTCTTCTTTTGCTCGAAAGGCTTCTTCATTTTGGCCTTTTCTTTCAATGAAGACTATCAGAAGGCATTAACGGAAGGCCCCTGGTTCTGGGGATCAGCAGGGCTCTTCCTTACTCCTTGGTTTCCAGATTTCGACCCTTCCACTGCTGTCATCACCAGACTTCCCGTTTGGGTCAGGCTTCCAAATCTACCTGCGCACCTCTGGCACTTCGCAGTCTTCCAAGGAATTGGGAACACTCTAGGCCGCTTCCTAGCCACAGACACCTCAAGGGGGGAGAAAGGAATATACACATTTGGCAGAATTTGTGCAGAAATAGATATCAGTAATGGGCTACCTGACAAGATAAATCTCAAAATTGGGGACTTCCATTGGACCCAAACCTTGGACTATGAGAACACTGCCTTCCGGTGTCGTCACTGCCATTAGACGGGACATCTCCAGAACTCATGTGCCACGTTCTTTGACAAAACAAAGAATAAAAAAGGGAAATCCAAATCGAAAAGCTGGAAGCCATGTGATACACCTCCCATGGACGAAATTGATTCCTTCAGCTCGGACGAGGAGGGAAAAGATGTGAATTAAGAAAATGATGAGCAGGCAAAGGACCCCCCCTCGGCCAGCCCTACGGATCCTTCAGAATTGCAGATTTTGCAGAAACACTCACATGTGCCCTCTTCCTCTAATTCAGATAAGGAGGCTCCTCCTTCAGAATAGAATTTTCAACAATTGGTTCCTGTCTAGTCAGATCGCAATGGATGGGTTAAAGTCAGCAAAAAAAAAGTGAAAAAATGTCGTTTGGAGGTTCCTACCCACTCTGGGTAGACCCCTTTGTTATTCTTTATGCTTTCAGTTCTCCTTGTTACTTTATGCTTGCACTAGGTAGCTTATAGGAGCCGAGGTTGATATCTATCATTTTCGGCTCCCCTGTTTCTTTACTTTGCCTTCTGGAAAAGCTCTGATTCTACTATATGGTTTTTTCTTAATAGATTTAGTCTTATTCAGATAATAAAAAAAATATAAAAAAAAATTCAACATTCGATCAGCTGTGGGGTTGATCTAATCCTCGTCCCATGCAGTCAGCTTGTAAATATGGTCAACATCATCTCCTTCAAGCATTGGCTCTGTATATATTTCTTCTTCTGCTGGGTCTAGTGGTACTATTACCCGCGTACCATCATTCTCAAATATCATGCTTCTGCGCTTTAGGTTGATGATGTCTCCCATATCGATGGCCCAATCCACTCCCAAATGCGTAGGTTAGGGGTCTGCATCATCCACAATTTGTATTACTTCGAAATCTGCACGTACCTTTACTCCAACAATGTCTACCAGAACTTGTGGAAGTCTTCCAAGTGGAATGATATTTTGTTGATTGGCCACGCGTAACTGAATGGTGGACCATTCCATATTTTGTTCTCCCATCTTCTTCCATGTCTTCTAGGTAGAACATTTGTGTCAGACCCTAGATCCAAGATGACTTGATCCATCTCATACTCTCCAATCTGCACATCTCCCGACTAGTTCTCTTCTTATTTTTATAAATCTTGTTCACAGCTTGAGTCTCAGTTCAAGGCACTTATTTTTCCGCGCAACTGTCTATTAGGGCCTGAAGATTATCTATTGCCTTATGATTGTAAAATAACTTAATACAGGCTTGTAGGAATGGTTTGACTTCATCCTCAACCTTTGGTTCCATGATATACTTTGATGCGGATGCTCCTGCAGCAGAAAAATCCTTCCTGGCTTCAATGAAAGTCTCCTTTTCCTTCTGTAGGTTGAGTCCTTCTTTCTTGTTAGAAACCTTTTTGATCAGTGGCTATGCATCAACCCTATTTTCCTCATCTCCTCTGGTGGTAGCACCACTGCATGTAATTATGTTTACACTTAGACCATCATCGCGTGGTTCAGCTTTAACCATTTGTATGTTTTACGTAGGTGTCTGCTGTTTCTTTTCCTGCATTCTAGAAATTAACACAGGAAAATATTCAATTACATGATCAAATTGCCTACAGTACCTGCAAGATTGTCACGTAGGGTTTGGGCAGTCACGTGCATAGTGTCCAGTGCCTCCACAGTTCTATCAAATTAATTGCCCTCTTCCCCGACCTACGCCTCCACCTTTTCCCCCTCCCCTTCCTCTTGGTGAGGATCCTCCTTGTCCAGAGGGAGATGATGGTGAAGAAGGGTTGGCATGTACTCTATAAAGGTTAGCATTGTCTATCATTAGGTTGAACTTCCAGCAGCGGTGCTCATCATGACCAACTAAAGAGTGAAATCTGTGGATAGTGGTCTATATCATGTCGTCCAACTACCCTGCAATAAACACACCATAGTGTGGGGGTAATTGGCCCAACAACACCCTTGGGGCGCAGTGGATTCGATCCCCATGCTTTCATGTCATCTAAGAACATAGTGCATTGATATTTGGTGTGGCCTGAACCCTTACAGCGTATGCACAAGACATCTGCACCAACTTCTTATAGTGGTCTCTTCATAGGTTCTATATTTCTAGGTGCATAGCCTCCAGTTGTCTTTGAACTTGCAGCGTTCTATATTGAGCATCTTCTTTGGGCACAACTTCCAATTTCATTGCAACTTCTAGAGATTTGACCTGAGAATCAATATTTTGTTGACCCATAGGCCCACGCAGATGTGGGAAGAGCATGGAAGTGAACCATTCCTTGTGCTGCTTATCATCATAAACAAATCCTCCTTCGCTGATGGTGCGCTTCAGTCATTGATCAACTTCCAAACTGATTCCGTTGGCCCTTGCTTGATATATTTTAGTTCTATCACACACTGTGAATAGGACTTTGACTTCCTAAATTATTGTTTCAGAGCATCCTTAATATGAAAAATAGTGGGATCAACGTTCTAGGCTAGATATCCCATGAACCAATCTAACGCGTGACCTTCGTGTTAGTCATCAATATTTTTGCATGTTTTGATGACTAGATTCCTTGGTTGAGTTTTCTAGAAGCTAATCTCAAATTGTCAATTTGTCATCCAGAAAACACCTCAAACAAATTTTTGTCTTCCTACCCCTCCTTTTTAGCCTATGATGAGAATAGTCTTCATTTTCCCTACCTATCACAATTCAGCAAAGCCTCCCTGCCTGTAGTTGTCATAAGTTTGTCTCACTACCATCAAAACGCCTTGTTTTTCATACAACCCACTGTCCAAGATTTGACAAAGTGTCTACCCCTCTCTCCCTGATCATCTTGTCATGTGATAACCTACTCGTGCCTAAGAAGCCATTCAAGAGCTGTGACAAAGTATATAGGTCTAGGTGGTGGTGTTTTAGAAAAAAATCCTTGGCAAGACTGTTTTAAGCCAAAAACCCTATTTTTCATCATCATGTCAGCCATCATCTTCTTCTCACCCAACAAACAAAACCCTGGTCTATCCTTAGGTCACACACCACTAAATCTTTCTTTGTCTCTTTAAGCAGAGCTCACAAGTGTTCAAATCAGGAAGCAGAGAAAGAGTTTCCCTGTCTGAAGAAAGATGATCAAGTGAAATTTCAAGCATTATCATCATGTTATATCAGCAAAGGCCTTCAGTGATCAAAGTCATTTCATCAATGCATCTCTGTAGGGGTGCTAGGATACATGGCACAAATCTATTTTGGGCAAGGGAACATTCCAAGGAATAGCTTCAAGTAAAAGGAACAGTTGACTATTATAAGACTAAGGGAAATAGAGATTTTAGAGAGAAGAAGACATACAAAATTCATCCCTGCAAGTCAAAACACCAAGAATGTCAAAAAACCTCCATTAGGGAAAAAAAGAAGTACAAAAGTTAGAAAAATACTGCCTCCAGTGCTTCAGGTCAATTACAATGGAATTTGTTCCAAAAATTATGGGCCATCTCTCAAAATCAGTCTCATAAAACCAAGAGTGACAGTCTTTTGGCAAAAGGCCTCTAGCAGACTAGGCATCAGAATGAAAGGTGTAAAAGGAAAAACTACCTTTTTATCCTAATTTATCCTAACCTCTAAAAACATTCAAGGACAAATTCATCATCAAAAGAGCTAAAAGCCAATACCAAGAAGATGTTATTTCCAAGATAGGCACAATAAACATTTATTAGTTGGAAATGCATTACCTACTCTTGGTTTTCACAGTGAGTTTGCAAGAAGTCATGTCTTAAAAGAAGAACAGGCACAGGGCACAGAATTTGGTTTTCAAAAAGAGCCTCCTTCATGACAAGCAGAGGGCCCATAGAAAATTGGTTCAAAAGACAAATCTTCAAATGATGTAGCAGTGTTAGATGAAAGAAGATTTTTTGTGTTTTAAGATGGCCTCCTTCATAACAAGCAGAGGGCCCAACAGTGGTTTTTTTTTAATGACCTGAGTGGTTACATTGGCATGACCTCCTTCATGATAAGCAGAGGGTCAGATCATCAAGTGTTAACTCTGTAATTTGAGAAAAGGTGTCATTAATAGACAATTTTGAGAGATACAGTGTTTTAAGAGTTCATTCAAGGATAAACCAAGGCTAATAACAGTTTGGTGGCATGTTCCCCTAAATGTCTCAGCAAAAGACACATCACATGCAGAAAAGTTTTCAAAATACAATCTCTAAATGATGTGTCAAAGATGAGAGAAAACTTCGGTTTACAGTGCCTCTTCCAATCAAAAGAAGAAGGCAAAAAACACTAGTTATCAGGAAGCCTCCTTCAAATCATCACACAGGGGGCAAACATTACAGTTTATCAAAAATAACCTCCTCCGAAAGATGAGCAGAAGGCAGGTCACCAAGTTTTAACATTCTATTCAAAAGGCTTTCAGTAATAAAGAGAGATCAGAGACAATGTGTTTATAAGTTGTTTATTTGATAAAAAACAAAGTCTAAAAACAATTTTTGTGGCATTTTCCCTTAAATGGCTAACACATCTATGTTTGCATTTCATCCTTGGTGCTGAAGATACTCAAGACACAAGTTTTATGTTTCAAGAAGGTTTTCAATCCTAAAATGATATAACAGGGATGAAGGATAAGTTTTTGCAGGACAAGTAGAGAGCTTGAGAAGTTTTGTTGACAAGATACCTCCTCCGAAAAGATGAACAAATAGAAAACACAACACTTGTTTCAAAGAAACTGTCATAAAATACACATAGTAATGTTTGTTTTGTATCTCTCAATGAAAAGTATACTCATGGCACAAAGTTCAATCTTTCAAAGAAGACACCTTTCAAAAAAGGGATAAAGAAATTGGTAAAAAAGCAAGCCCTCAACAAAACAGAGAAAGCCATTTTTCTTTACAAAAAACCAAGGCAAAAAGTGGAGTGTCTAATTGTCAAGAAAGGAGGGAAAATGACCATTCAAAAAAATTTAAAAAAGATATAACACCCTCAAAGGGTATTTTCCATGTCACTCTATACTTAGCAAAGGAGGGATTTTTCGTGGTTTGAAACCTCGGGCAGCATCGTGCAAAAAAACAGGTCGCGACGCGCCTGTAAGATAGCGCGACGTGCCTGTAAGATAGCGCGACACACCTATAACATTCCTCCAAAGGCTTTTACACACGGCGCGGTGTGCCTGTAGGATAGCATGATGCGCCTGTGTTCTCTGACCAACCTGCCCCGCCCGACGTTCAGGAGGCGCCCGGCCCGACACACAGCAGCGTTTAGGTGCTACGCGCTTGTGCACAGGAGCATAGCACCTCTCCAAAGGTCTCCAAGGGTGGAACAAACCGGTTTTTGCTTAGATTTTGTGGTTTTCAAACACAACAGAAAGATTTCAAAGGTATTTTTCGTGTCTTTGCATCTCAATTTTGGTCACAATTTTTTTTTGAAATCAAGATTTCAAAGAAGAAAACAGTGATTTTAGAAGGGGAAAACATAGTGGTTTTCAAGGGTCTCTTGCTTGCTAAATAAAAGGAAAAACAATGTTTGAGGAGTAAGGGATTATTATCAGTTGAAAGGCCTGTTTTGATTAAGAATCCAAACATAGTTTTTGAAAAGGGAGAAAATAGTGTTTTAAAAGGAGAAAGGCCTATTTCATTTTGAAGAACCTGTTTGCTGAGTGGGTAAAGAAGAAAGCACAAAACCAAAATGCCTCCCAAGAAGAAAGGGGTTAAGAAGGGAGGTCATCACAAAAGGTTTGAACCTACCACTACTCAAGAGCTCACTGCCTCCTCTTCAATCTTGTCTTGCTTTCAAGAGGTTGGCTGCCTTGAATTTTGCAACAAAAACCAAGAAGTCACTAGCCACCCTTTCTTGACTGAGCTTTTTTCCCTAAGACTAGATGGAAAACAAGTTCACCTAACAGGTCTGGACTTTAAACTCACTCCTAGGGTTGTCTCCAAAGCAACTAACATCCCCTATATAGGAGAAAAGTGGTTCAAACAAGAAAACCTGGATCTAAATCACTATAAACCCTTCCTAAAACCAGACCATCAGGATGCTTGCCAAGCTATATTTCCTTTTTCTCACTTATTAAGCAACTATTCCCCCCTAATGAAATTTATCATGAAGCATTTCACATGTGAAGGGAGATTTTCCCAAATTTATTACTATCACATCAGGCTTCTCATGCATATCACAAGAACTCAGTTGCTAAATCTCCCTTTATTCCTCTGCAAAAGCATAGAGAAGATGTCCTCCCTTGTCCAAATGAAACCTCTTGCTTAGCAAAAAGCTAGTCTTTTCCATCATTCTCTCATCAAAATCATCATCCTTCACCAGCTTGAAAAGAAAGGAGTTTCTTGGGAGACTTTCATTTCTCATCCAAATTTTACTACTGCCTGTTCATCTCATGGCCGATCTCATATGTCCTCTTCACCCTCCACTCACTATGTCTCCCCTACACCTAGTTAATCTACCCCGCAAAAGCAAACATCACCCGTGATTGATAGTGAAAAAGAGCAGTCTTATGAAAGCAGGCATGAAAGTTAGTGATGATGAGGAAAATAGTGATACTTAGCAAAGTAGTGAGCATGAACCAAGTGACAAACCACATAACAATGACCATGAGTATACTAGTGATGGTGAAGAAAGCTCACCATGGGATAAGGAAGTCAGTAACACTCAACAAAGTAGTGAGGATGAAGAGCAAAGCAGCCCTAACAAAGTAGTGAAAATGAGCATGGGGACAACCCACATACAACTAGTGAGGATGAAGAACAAACAGAAGAGCATCAGGGTAGTGATGATGAAGAGCAAAGGGAAGATGTTCAAAGCAGTGATGAGGAACACCACAGTCCTCAAAAAAGTCATGAAACCAATCAAAGGGACAGTGAAAAAAGTGCCTCCCAGCAAATTAGTGAACATGGTGGTAGCCCACACACAGAGTCTAAGGAAAACAGTGAAGATGATGGCAGCATGCAAAATGACAAAGAATATGGTCATAATGAAGGCAACCCTCAACAAATTCAAGACAGTGAGGAGGATAAAAAAGGCAATGCACAGACAGAGAGTGAAGATAGTCAAGCAGCAGAAAAAGATGATGAATCTAACAGTCCTAAAAAACATACTTTAAATAGCACTGATGAGGTTGAAGGCAACATATGTCAAGAGGTTCAAAACAATGATAAAGGTGAAGATGGCAGCCCTAAACAAACTCAAAACAGTGAGGAAAACAATGAACAAGGTAGCAAAACAAGTGATGATGGAGGCAGTAGTATAAAGGATCAAGTTGAAAAAGTGCTAGTGATGAAACCTCCTCTCTCTTCTCCTCAACACATCCAAGAACATGTGGTTACTGCCTCTCCTAGGCAAGGGGCCATGATTCATTCTCCAAAAGCACCAAAGTTTAAAAACACCAGATCTGCAAAGAAGAAAATCACTCTAGCAGTCACCAGTAATGTCACTAGGGCACTAAGGAGTAGAGGCAAACTACCTAAGAAGAATATTGTTGAATTTCCAAAGAGAACAAGAGAAAAGAAGTCTATCCAAAGAAAGGGGAAAGAAAAAGTTGAACAGTAGGAGAGTAGCCATGAACAAGAAAGGGAATTTGACATCATACAAATAGACAGTGATGCTGGAGATGATGAAGCCAGAATTCTTGAGTCACTTTTGCAAAGCAGAGAAGCCCAAATCCATTACTTAGAAACTGATCTAGAAAGGTCGAAGGACCTCATACACTTTCTACAAATGAAAAATAAACAAATGAGTGGGAAAATGGAAATTTATGAGGCCCGGGCATTCAAATACCAAAGGGAAGCATACAAAGCACAAGTCAAGATTGAAGAGTATATGGGCGAATTTGATGATATTGAGGAAGAAAATCAACCTGTAAGAAAAAGGCCTAAGACTATGGGTCTTAGGAAAGCTTTGGAGAAACAGAAGGAAGAAGAAGTAGCCCTTGTTTGATCTTACCCTCTCACACAATTCTTGTCCAAGAGATAGAAAATGATAAAGAATCATGGCTTGAAAGAGCGAACAAGAATTTGGAGGATAAATTAGACAAAGCAAACAAATACTTGGGTTTTCAAAGGAAGATGACTGGGCACTACATGAAATTGAATCAATTTGCCCGAAGAAAACTCAAAGTTGCTCAAGAAAGGCTCAAAACTGCCCAAAGGAGGCACCCGGTGAAAAAAGGGGAAAAAGACATATATAGGCTTGAAATCTTGGCTTCATCTTACTTTCATGCTTATAAGAACCCATAAGGGGTTTTCTCGCCAAAATTGAGCAAATTTTGACATTATCTTGTTTTTTGTGTTTTTGGCCCTAATTGCACATTTTTCTAGGCGCTGCCATGTTTGCTAGGAGCATCCTCAGCTCGTGAAAGTATTTTTTTTGGATTTTTTAAATTTTGGGGCATCTAATCACAAATTTTCAGATCCAAAGAAGTTGTTTTGGTCCCCCAAAGAGGCAAAAATAAGTCAAAATTCACCTTTCTGCCTCACATATCAGCAGATGAGACCCTCCTGGGTTTTTTTTTTTTTAACTCAGTCCAATTTTTGATAGACTTCCAGGAATAATTTTGAGAAAAATCGAGTAGTTCCAGAAACTAGACATCTAGAGCTTTCCAACGAGCTATCACAAGCCTCGTTTCGACATTGGGAAGTCCCTCAAAAGTTATCTTCAAAACATGCTTCTTTCTGCTACTACGCTCCTGTAGCATTTTGGCTAAAAAAGCAGTTTTCTGAAGGTGTCCATCCAAATGTGTGTTTAGCTATTTTTAACTCTATGTCAGAGATTAGAAGTCAATTTTATTGCTATTTTTGGCTTAAATAGATATTTTTGAAGATATTTTGTGCCTTGGGCTTTGCAAAGCCTCAAGGACAAAATCAGATATTTGTATTAGGCCAATGGCCTTCTAGATGCTCTAGGAGGGTTTCTTTCTCTTTGGCCTATATAATGAAAGAGAATTCATTGTAACCAGAGGCTGAACTTGATGTTATAGAGCAATACATAGCATTATAAACTTTGAAGAAATACTTTGTCTTATGAAGTGGATGATCTCTTATTTGACTTAGATGGTGGAGTAGGATTGTATGTAGGATTCTATGTCTTGGTGAATGGTATTGTGTTCCTTATCTGTTATGTTTTCTTAGTTTATCATACATGTTTTCATGCTTCTTGCTTGTTGTAGTTTAGTAAAGAATAATTTTGAGATATGCCCATGGAGGCACCTCAAATTTCCTGATTCATTGCAGCTTAAATGTTTTCATCTTTCTTGGTTATGTCAAAGAATTCTTAATTGCTCTTTGGTACCCTAAGAACTTGTTATCAGTTTCATTAATGGTTATTATGTATGCTATCTAGTATGATTCATAGTATGCCCTGCTTACTCATAGCTATTCAAAACTCCATTCCTGAAATCTCTCTCTGAATTATTGGTTGTCTTAGTTAAGTCAAAGAAGTCTTGTTTCGATCTTGCCCTTTTTCCATGCTTTGCAGTCTTATTTCAAAGTTCCCGATAACTCAAGATATGATGTTTAGGAGTTCCCTCTTCATAGATTGAGTTGTTTTTTTGTCTTATTTTTTTTCCCAAAAAGTCTGAAGGTGATTTTCTCAAAGTTAGAGGGTCTTATACTTCTATGCATCACCCGATTGTTTATTTTCTGCATCTATCAGTTTGAGTTTCATTTATAGTGATTAATGGTTATCGCTACCACATGAATGATTGTTGTTTAACTATTTGTGCTTAAAATCTCTTTGTCCTTCACAAACTTAATGTCCATCTCATTTCACTTTCACCCAAATAATCCATTTACCTCAACCAAATTGGCCCTACAGTAATACCTTATCCATCATTGAGACAGTCTCGACCTTTTCGACCCCATAGCCTAGTTGATCTGAAGAAATTTTTATCTATTTATCCTTTGATCAGTTCCCCTCAACAGCCCAAAATAAACTAAAAGAATACTTAAAAACTAGCCTAAAATCAAATATACAAAAAGCAAAAAAATTTACATCCTTTGCATAATAGAGAGAGCCCTCTCTGAGTCTAGGAAGGCTAGGTCATAGGGCTCCAAATTTGGTTTTATGTTACCTTGTCATTTGGCTTGCCAATCTACCAAATCACGAGACCCTAACATAATGGCGATCACGGTGGGACGTTCTGAGTTAGTGACAATCTAAGTACACCTTAGAACTCCAGAAATCCCTTATCTTCAAGAATATCTAGTGAATCAGCCACCTCATCGCCACACTAACATAATGGCGATCACGGTGGGACACTGAGTTAGTGACAATCTAATTATACCTTAGGACTCCAGAAATCCCTTGTCTTCAAGAATATCTAGTGAATCAGCCACCTCATCGCCACAATAACATAATGGCGATCACGGTGGGACCTTGAGTCAGAACATCCTAGGTATCCCTTAGGAACTCTCAAAGTCTCATTCAAAGTTAGAAGACTAAAATATTGTCAAAAGAGTAAAATCTGGTTGTCTCACCATCCTAGCAAAATGATGACCCAGCTATAGGACACTCTTACAAACCTTAGGGCTACATAAAGAAACTCAGAAAACCCCAAAACACCCTTAGATTGGTTTTTTTTCAGTATTAGTGGTGGACCATACACATATACCCTCAAAACAACTAAAAACATCCACCTGGCGACTCCACTAGCCTCCAGTAGGCATATTACTCCACTAGTCCTTATAAAATCTCCTGGGAATGCATTGAGCAATCCTAGTCATGTTGATGGTGGACAACAAAGTTCAAATCTTCCACCTGGTGACTCCACAACCCTCATTAGACCAAAAGACTCCACTGGTTGAAAAGACACAGTGATCCTTTCCGATTAACAAGGATGGATCCAAGGATACAAAAGATATATGATCCGATGAGTAGAGAACATATCCCTGGATTCCCACACAAAATGCCTAACATAAATTGGATAAAAAACCTACCTGTCTTTCGAGATGAAAAGGTTGATGACCCCTTGTTACATCTCATCAAATTTCATATACATGTATGGAGGTTAAAGGTTGAATGGCATGAGGATTGCCTCATGAAAATTTTCATGGGGACATTAGAAGGAAAGGCAAGAGAATGGTATGAAGGCCTAGAACCTGGCATCTTGTTTTCTTTGAAGGATTTCCACAAAGTATTTTATAAACACTATATAGGGAATTTTCCATCTCTATCATTGGCTAAAAATTGTTGTGATCAATATGAAGACCTCATACAACACCTTGTAAACATTGATGGAGACTTAGGAAATTGGCATCCTGAGGATCTTTTAGAGGAGGTTCATACTTTTCATACCCAAGATAAATATCTTGAGAGCCAAGAAGTATTGGTTGAGGATGAAATCATAGAATATGAAATGGAAGAAAAATCAAAACCTGTAGGATCTCTACCTTTATGCTTTGAGTCATTTGAGTTCATACGAGCAAACTGGCCACCTGAGAATCTATCAGAGGCAACTCATGAATCCCACGATTATTTTCTCAAACATCAAGAAAAGTTGGTTGAGAATGAAATTAAATCTGAAATGGAAGAAAAAACAAAACCTTTAGGATCTCTACCTTTGTGCTTTGAGTCATTTCAGATTATACGAGAAAATTGGCCTCTTGAGAACCTATCAGAGGAAACTCATGAATCTCATGCTTATTTTCCCGAACATCAAGAAGTAGGAGAAAACCCACAGGCTCTCTCTAAAGACACAAGTGATGATTCATCGCCCCTACCAGATGAGGCTCAATAAGATATCCAACCTAATAATCAGTTTTCTCTAGAGAAGGAAAACAATTGTTGCCCAATCCAAAGAAAACAGAAAATGCCTCCTCCTTTAACTAAAGAAGAGATAGATCAGATGTTGAGAGTAAAACCAACCTCTGAACCTTTATATAAGAAAATTATTCCTGTTTTTACCATTCCTACCTTACCTACTAAAGAAATTTCTCATAAAGAAATAATGGAAAAAATTGTTGTTGAGGTTGTAATACCTCCTCAAGAAGAAATTCATCCTTGTGAGCAGTCACAAAAGGAAGATAAACATCATAGTTCCATCCAGAGAAAGAGAAAGACACCACCCCTTTTAACAAAAGAAGAAAGCAATGAAATCCTAAGCATACAGCCAACATCCAAACTTTTTTGTAAATAAGATATGTATATGTGTTCTACTACTGAATTATCTACTAATGAATTTTCTCATACTGAAAGTACAGAACAGATTGATGCTGATACTAGAATATCTTCTCAAGAAAACCTGGTGCCAAATAATGGTCCTACTCACCAGGACAATGGCTCACAAACAGAAATCATCTCACTCAATCAGGGCATACCAAGATTGCTTGAAGGTAGCATAACATTTCATTCTGAAGTTGCCAAATCAGATAATCATATATGTTGGAAATATGATGCAGAGTGTTGTCCTTGATGGCAACCCACTAAATGAAGATGAAGACATGCGACTATTGACATGTGTTGTCCTTGATGGAAAACCACCTGATGAAGTTATTCTTGACTTGATGGACTTGGTAAATGATGTAAATATGATGTGATATGATGTTTGTTGACAATATGATGCTGAGTGTTGTCCTTGAAAGGCAACCCACTTGATGAAGATGATGACAACTTACTTGATGAAGTTGTGCTTATAGAATATGTCCTTGATGAAGGAAATCTGATGTATCTACAGTGTGAACAGAAGGCAATGAAGAAAGGAATTTAGCATGTGCTAATTCTATGATGAAAAAGAGTATGTCTCTAGGTATACGCGGATTGTCCTAGGGGAAGTCGCGTATGCGTACTTTAAACAAGCTTCCGGGTGGTGGGGAATAAAGGCCGCGCGTAAACCGCGTGGCAATTCACCATGGTATTGAATCTACGTATTGGGCATTGATCTCGCCAATTGACCCTGGTCTGGTAGTTTTAAATTTGCTGTATTGTTTTGGCCCACAGGTTGAAAAGATCGTCATGGTATTGAAAAAGGATAAACCTATATAAAGAGATGAAATTCATTATGAAAATCATGAGTGTGGTGCAAGAGGTCTGAGCTTAAATGAATACTTCTCTCTGAAGTAGATCTGAATGGAAAGGGTTACACTTGAAGATAAATCTGAATGTATGATGCACCAATGATGAAGAAGGGGATCTAGATTTGAAATGCACTTGTATCTGCTAGATCTGCTTATGGAAGGCCTAGATCTGTGATGAGGCGAACATCTAGGCGAACATCTGTTTGAAGTAAAAAGGGTAAATATGAATTGAACATCTGATCTGATGAAGTATGCTGCTCTGTAATGACATGATCTGCACATTTCATTATCGTGAGTAGTTGTGGCTAGAGATGCAAGTCATTGCTAAAAGCTAAGAATGAAATATACACTGGCAGATACTCGTTGTGGACGTATGCTATATACGCGACATCGTTGGTGTAAAGCGCGAGGTAAACTAGGCGCATGAAGCAAGTGCAGGAAATATTCCATCTGCTCTGCGTGCCTGCTTATCTGGAAGTTGTTGCAGCATCTCAGATGAAAGGATGAGCTTAAAAGTATGGAAAGGATCCAAGCCTCAAAGATGTGAAATGTGGCCTTGCAAATGTTGTTCTATTGAAGTTGTTGATCCAGAAATTGATGAAACTGTCCAAGGTGGTGGCCAGCTGTAGCCTTCAGCCAGGGGTTTGTAGCTCCTTTCCGTGAGGTCGGTAAACGAGATTGGGGAGCTCGAGGCTCTTCCCGTGAGAGAAGCCGCAAACGAGTCGTGGTTGGAGCTTCCTCTCAGGAGAGGGTCAAAAGAGCTTGTGTGGGTGCTCACGTAATTGTCAAGTCTACGCTAAAGACATATGTTGTAAGATGTTTTCTCTATAATAAAATATTGAAGGCTGAGCAACTGCAACGGTGGTTTTCTCCTGACTTGGGTTTCCACCTAAAAATCCTGGTGTTCATGTGTGATGCTTTGTGTGATGGTTTATTCTGTTCCTACTGCATATGTTTACTATTTATTAAACATCTGATGAATGACTGATGGAATGTTTTAAGTGAAGAACTAATGACTTAATTAGATATCTGAGTATACGCGAGTTTAATAAAGGGTATCCGCGTATATACGCGAGTCTGCTTCAGGAAAGTAGCGTATGTGTTTTAGAGCATGAAAAAGTAAAAAGTTTGAATATGCTGTAAATACTGATTCACCCCCCCCTCTCAGTATTTTTCCCAACAATATAGAGGGAGAAGAGATTCTTTCTGAAGAGAGTCCCAAACATAGCCAAGTGGAAGAAAGAGTAGTCCTGAATAAAGCTTATATATCAAATCCTCTAGATCAGGTATTATTCCAAGATCCATTTGTTGTTTTCCTTGAGAAATCTGAAGGAGTAGTTTTTTCCACCCAGAACAGTCTATTGCAAAGTGTGAGAAAAATTTTAGGCACTACTGTTCGAAAACAAGTAAGGTGGAAGTGGCCTTTTCATTCCTTCAACACTCTCAAAAAGCTGAAACAAAATCCCTCATGGAATCACCTACTTGATTGGCTTTGTTGGAAAATAGATTTAACTAAATGAATGTATATTGTGTATACGTTAGATTAGGATAGATAGATAGGTATGAAAAATAAGCTTAGCCTTGTGAGCATATTTTTAGTCCTAGATTGTTTGAAGAAAAAGTAAAAAACAGAAAATACAAAAACAACAAGAAAAGTAGGAAAAGAGGGAAGATTCTAAAGAAATGGTACAGCCCCATACCCAAAAAAATATTCATGCTGAAAGTGCGCAAGTCTAAATGCCACTACTAGTGCTCAAAAGATATCTTGTTCAGTTATCTAGCCTAATCATAACTGGACATGTTTTAAATTAATTGCTGATAAGTTAGTGAAAAAGAATGATAGTCAAAATGCGTAAGCTTGACTTATCAATGGAAGTGGATTAGGAAAAGACACTGGTTCCACACACTCAAAACAGAACCAAAGAGGAAAACAGGGATGAAAAACAAACTATGTATCCTAGCCTTGATTTTTCTAAATCTCATTTTGTACGAAAATAATATTTGTGTGCAGCTTGTCTTTTATGCCACAAACACATGACAAATCAGACCGTCTAATCCTGATTTGGTCATTTTTCAATTTCATGTTTTAGTTTAGTGAATGAAATCCTATCAAACAACTTAATCTTGACAATCGATCTAGCATAGGTAGAGAATCAAAGGAGTTCATCAGTTTAATCTGAACTCTCGGAAGATATAAGTGTAGAATTAGATAGTTTTCCTTTTTTCAAAAATATCATGTCAAAGGGTTGCTAGTCCAAGTGCACCTAAAGAAGAAAAAATGTTAGGAAATGTAGCTAGGTAGGTAGAGATGACTCTGATGCTAATCATGCTGTGAATCTTCAGAAATAGCATCAAGAAAGAGAGAAATTTGTGCCAATGGATAAGGCACTGGTCTTCACAAGCCAGAGATCTACAATTCTGGACACCTCCCAAACAGGAGCTTCCCTCCCCAAATGGAGCCACTGTTAGTCATCAATATTTTTGCATGTTTTGATGACTAGATTCCTTGGCTGATTTTTCTAGAAGCTAATCTCATTTTGTCAAATTGTCATCCAGAAAACACCTCAAACAAATTTTTGTCTTCCTACCCCTCCTTTTCAGCCTATGATGAGAATAGTCTTCATTTTCCCTACCTATCACAATTCAGCAAAGCCTCCTTGTCTGTAGATGTCATAAGTTTGTCTCGCTACCATCAAAACCCCTTGTTTTTCATACAACCCACTATCCAAGATTTGACAAAGTGTCTACCCCTATATCCCTGGTCATCTTGTCATGTGATAATCTACTCATGCATATGAAGCCATTCAAGAGCCGTGACAAAGTCTATAGCTCTAGGTGGTGGTGTTTTAGGAAAAACTCCTTGGCAAGACTGTTTTAAGCCAAAAACCTTGTTTTTCATCATCATGTCAGCCATCATCTTCTTCTCACCCAACAAACAAAACCATGGTCTATCCTTAGGTCACACACCACTAAATCTTTCTTTGTCTCTTTAAGCAGAGCTCACAAGTGTTCAAATAAGGAAGCAGAGAAAGAGTTTCCCTGTCTAAAGAAAGATGATCAAGTGAAATTTCAAGCATTATCATCATGTTTCACCAGCAAAGGCCTTCAGTGATCAAATTCATTTCATCAATGCATCTCTGCAGGGGTGCTAGGATACATGGCACAAATCTGTTTTGGGCAAGGGAACATTCCAAGGAACGGCTTCAAGTAAAAGGAACAATTGACTATTATAAATACTAAGGGAAATACAGAGTTTAGAAAGAAGAAGACATACAAGATTCATCCCTGCAAGTCAAAACACCAAGAATGTCAAAAAACCTCCATCAAGGCAAAAAAGGAGTACAAAAGTTAGAAAAATATTGCCTCCAGTGCTTCAGGTCAATTACATTGGAATTTATTCCAAAAATTATGGGCCAGCTCTCAAAATCAGTCTCATAAAACCAAGAGTGACCGTCTTTTGGAAAAAAGCCTCTATCAGACTAGGCATCAGAATGAAAGGTGTAAAAGGAACAACTACCTTTTTATCCTAATTTAGCCTAACCTCTAAAAAAATTCAAGGACAAATTCATCATCAAAAGAGCTAAAAGCCAATACCAAGAAGATGTTATTTCCAAGATAGGCACAATAAAAATTTATCAGTTGGAAATGCATTACCTACTCTTGGTTTTCATAGTGAGTTTTGCAAGAAGTCATGTCTTAAAAGCAGAACAGGCACAGGGCGCAGAATTTGGTTTTCAAAAAGAGCCTCCTTCATGACAAGCAGAGGGCCCATAGAAAATTGGTTCAAAAGACAAATCTTCAAATGATGTAGCAGTGTTAGATGAAAGAAGATTTTTTTTGTTTTAAGATGGACTCCTTCATAACAAGCAGAGGGCCCAACAATGGTTTTTTTTTTTAATGACCTGAGTCGTTACATTGGCATGACCTCCTTCATGATAAGCAGAGGTCAGATCATCAAGTGTTAACTTTTTAATTTGAGAAAAGGTGTCATTAATAGACAAGTTTGAGAGATACAGTGTTTTAAGAGTTCATTCAAGGATAAGCCAAGGCTAATAATAGTTTGGTGGCATGTTCCCCTAAATGTCTCAGCAAAAGACACATCACATGCAGACAAGTTTTCAAAATACAATCTCTAAATGATGTGTCAAAGATGAGAGAAAACTTCGGTTTACGGTGCCTCTTCCAATCAAAAGAAGAAGGAAAAAAACACTAGTTATCAGGAAGCCTCCTTCAAATCATCACACAGGGGGAAAACATTACAGTTTATCAAAAATCACCTCCTCTGAAAGATGAGTAGAAGGTAGGTCACCAAGTGTTAACATTCTGTTCAAAAGGCTTTTAGTAATAAAGAGAGATCAGAGACAATGTGTTTATAAGTTGTTTTTTTGATAAAAAACAAAGTCTAAAAACAATTTTTGTGGCATTTTCCCTTAAATGGCTAACACAGCTCTACTTGCATTTCATCCTTGGTGCTGAAGATACTCAAGACACAAGTTTTACGTTTCAAGAAGGTTTTAAATCCTCAAATGATATAACAGGGATGAAGGATAATTTTTTTCAGGACAAGTAGAGAGCTTGAGAAGTTTTGTTGACAAGATAGCTCCTCCAAAAAGATGAACAAATGGCAAACACAACACTTGTTTCTAAGAAACTATCATAAAATACACATAGTAATGTTTGTTTTGTATCTCTCAGTGAGAAGTATACTCGTGGCACAAATTTCAATCTTTCAAATAATACACCTTTCAAAAAAGGGATAAAGCAATTGGTAAAAAAGCAAGCCCTCAACAAAACAGAGAAAGCCATTTTTCTTTACAAAAGACCAAGGCAAAAAGTGGAGTGTCTAATCATCAAGAAAGGAGGGAAAACGACCATTCAAAACATTTCAAAAAAGCTATAACACCCTCAAAGGGTATTTTTCCATGTCACTCTGTACTTAGAAAAGGAGGTATTTTTCATGGTTTGAAGCCCCGGGCAGCATCGTGCAAAAAACCAGGGCGCGACGCGCCTGTAAGATAGTGCGATGCGCCTGTAAGATAGTGCGACATGCCTGTAACGTTCCTCCAAAGGATTTTACACACGGCACGATGCGTCTCTAGGATAGCGTGACATGCATGTGTTCTCCGACCAACCTACCCCGCTCGGCGTTTAGGAGGCGCCTGGCCTGACACACAGTAGCGTTCAGGTGCTGCGCACCTATGCACAGGAGCATAGCACCTCTCCAAAGGTCTCCAAGGGTGGAAAAAACCGGTTTTTGCTCAGATATTGGGTTTTTCAAACACAGCAGAAAGATTTCAAAGGTATTTTTCGTGCCCTTGCATCTCAATTTTGGTCACAAAAATGTTTTGAAATCAATATTTCAAAGAAGAAAATAGTGAATTCAAAAGGGGAAAACATAGTGGTTTTCAAGGGTCTCCTGCTTGCTAAATGAAAAGAAAAACAGTGTTTGAGGAGAAAGGGATTATTATCAGTTGAAAGGCCTGTTTTGATTAAGAAGCCAAACATAGTTTTTGAAAAGGGAGAAAACAGTGTTTTAAAAGGAGAAAGGCCTATTTCATTTTGAAGAACCTATTTGCTGAGTGGGTAAAGAAGAAAGCACAAAACCAAAATGCCTCCCAAGAAGAAAGGGGTTAAGAAGGGAGGTCATCACAAAAGGTTTGAACCTACCACTACTCAAGAGCTCACTGCCTCCTCTTCAATCTTGTCTTTCTTTCAAGCGGTTGGCTGCCTTGAATTTTGCAACAAAATCCAAGAAGTCACTAGCCACCCTTTCTTGACTGAGCTTTTTGCCCTAAGACTAGATGGAAAACAAGTTCACCTAGCAGGTCTGGACTTTAAACTCACTCCTAGGGTTGTCTCCAAAGCAACTAAGATCCCCTATATAGGAGAAAAGTGGTTCAAACAAGCATACCTGGATCTAAATCACTATAAACCCTTCCTAAAACCAGACCATCAGGATGCTTGCCAAGCTATATTTCCTTTTTCTCACTTATTAAGCAACTATGCCCCCCTCATGAAAGTTATCATGAAGTATTTCACATGTGAAGGGAGATTTTCCCGAATTTATTCCTATCACATCAGGCTTCTCATGAATTTCACAAGAACTTAGTTGCTAAATCTCCTTTTCTTCCTCTGCAAAAGCATAGAAAATATGTCCTCCCTTTTCCAAAAGAAACCTCCTGCTTAGCAAAAAGCTAGTCTTTTCCATCATTCTCTCATCAAAATCATCATCCTTCACCAGCTTGAAAAGGAAGGATTTTCTTGGGAGACTTTCATTTCTCATCCGAATTTTACTACTGCCTCTTTATCTCATGGCCCATATCATATGTCCTCTTCACCCTCCACTCACTATGTCTCCCCTTCACCTAGTCAATCTACCCCGCAAAAGAAAACATCACCCATGATTGATAGTGAAAAAGAGAAGTCTTATGAAAGCAGGCATGAAGTTAGTGATGATGAGGAACATAGTGATACTCAAAAAAGTAGTGAGCATGAACCAAGTGACAAACCACAGAATAGTGACCATGAGTATACTAGTGATGGTGAAGAAAGTTCACCACAGGATAAGGAAGTCAGTGGCACTCAACAAAGTAGTGAGCATGAAGAGCAAAGCAACCCTAAAAAGAGCAGTGAAAATGAGCACGGGGACAACCCACATACAACTGGTGAGGATGAAGAACAAACTGAAGAGAAGCAGGGTAGTGATGATGAAGATCAAAGGGAAGATGTTCAAAGCAGTGATGAGGAACACCACAGTCCTCAAAAAAGTCATGAAACCAATCAAAGGGATAGTGAGCGCCTCCCAGCAAAGTAGTGACCATGGTGGCAGCCCACACACAGAGTCTAAGTAAAACAGTGAAGATGATGGCAGCATGAAAAATGACAAAGAAGACAGTCATAATGAAGGTAGCCCTCAACAAATTCAAGATGGTGAGGAGGATAAACAAGGCAGTGCACAGACAGATAGTGAAGATAGTCAAGAAGCAAAAAAAGATGATGAAGCCAACAGCCATAAAAAACATACTCTAAACAACACTGATGAGGTTGAAGGAAAAATATGTCAAGAGGTTAAAAATAGTGATAAAGGTGAAGATGGTAGCCCTAAACAAACTCAAAACAGTGAGGAAAATAGTGAACAGGGCAGCAAAGCAAGTGATGATGGAGGCAACAGTATAAAGGATCAAGTTGAACAAGTGCTAGTGATGAAACCTCCTCTCTCTTCTCCTCAACATAGCCAAGAACATGTGCTTGCTGCCTCTCCTAGGCAAGGGGGCCTCTCCTAGGCAAGGGGCCATGATTCATTCTCCAAAAGCACCAAAGGCTAAAAACACTAGATCTGCAAGGAAGAAAATCACTCCAGCAGTGACTAGTAATGTCGCTAGGGTGCTAAGGAGTAGAGGCAAACTGCCTAAGAAGAATATTTTTGAATTTCCAAAGAGAACAAGAGCCAACAAGTCTATCCAAAGCAAGGGCAAATAAAAAGTTGAACAGCAGGAGAGTAGCCATGAACAAGAAAGGGAGTTTGACATCATACAAATAGACAGTGATGCTGGAGATGATGAAGCCAGAATTCTTGAGTCACTTTTGCAAAGCAGAGAAGCCCAAATCCATTACTTAGAAACTGATCTAGAAAGGTCGAAGGACCTCATACACTTTCTACAAATGCAAAATAAACAAATGAGTGGGAAAATGGAAATTTATGAGGCCCGGGCATTCAAATACCAAAGGGAAGCATACAAAGCACAAGTCAAGCTTGAAGAGTATATGGGTGAATTTGATGATATTGAGGAAGAAGAGAAGCCAGTAAGAAAAAGGCCTAAGACTATGGGTCTTAGGAAAGCTTTGGAGAAACAGAAGGAAGAAGAAGCAGCCCTTGTTCGATCTTATCCTCTCACACAATTGCTTGTCCAAGAGATAGAAAATGATAAAGAATCATGGCTTGAAAGAGAAAACAAGAATTTGGAGGATAAATTAGACAAAGAAAACAAAGACTTGGGTTTGCAAAGGAAGATGACTGGGCACTACAAGAATTTGAATCAATTTTCCCGAAGAAAACTCAAAGTTGCTCAAGAAAGGCTCAAAACTACCCAAAGGAGGCGCCCGGTGAAAAAAGGGGAAAAAGACATATCTAGGCTTGAAATCTTGGCTTCAGCTTACTTGCATGCTTCTAAGAACCCATAAGCGGTTTTCTCGCCAAAATTGAGCAAATTTTGACATGATCTTGTTTTTTGTATTTTTGGCCCTAATTGCACATTTTTCTAGGCACTGCCATGTTTGCTAGGAGCATCCTCAAGTCATGAAAGTAATTTTTTGGATGTAATAAATTTGGGGGCAGCTAGTAACAAATTTTCAGATCCAAAGAAGGTTTTTTGGTCCCCCAAAGAGTCAAAAATCAGTCAAAATTCACCTTTTTGCCTCACATATCAGAAGATGAGACCCTCCTGGGTTTTTTCACTTAGTCCACTTTTTTACAGACTTCTAGGGATCAGTTTGAGAAAAATCAAGTAGTTCCAGAAACTAGACATCCACAGATTTCCAACGAGCTATCACGGGCCTCGGTTTGACACCGGAAAGTCCCTCAAAAGTTATCTGCAAAACATACTTCTTTTTGCTGCTACGCTCCTGTAGCATTTTGGCTAAAAAAGTAGTTTTCTGAAGGTGGCCATCCAAATGTGCGTTTAGCTATTTTTAACTCTATGTCAGAGATTAGAAGTCAATTTTCTTGCTATTTTTGGCTTAAATAGATATTTTTGAAGATATTTTGTGCCTTGGGCTTTGCAAAGCCTCAAGGACAAAATTAGATATTTGTATTAGGCCAATGGCCTTCTAGATGCTCTAGGAGGGTTTCTTTCTCTTTGGCCTATATAATGAAAGAGAATTCATTGTAACCAAAGGCTGAACTTGATGTTATAGAGAAATACATAGCATTATAAGCTTTGAATAAATACTTTGTCTTATGAAGTGGATGATCTCTTGCTTGACTTTGATGGTGGAGGAGGATTGTATGTAGGATTCCATGGCTTGGTGATTGGTATTGTGTTCCTTATCTGTTATGTTTTCTTAGTTTATCATACATGTTTTTATGCTTATTTATTGTTGTAGTTCAGTAAAGAATAAGTTTGAGATATGCCCATGGAGGTACCTCAAATTTCTTGATTCATTGCAGCTTAAATGTTTTCATCTTTCTTGGTTATGTCAAAGAATTCTTAATTTCTCTTTGGTACCCTAAGAACTTGTTATCAGTTTCATTAATGGTTATTATGTATGCTGTCTAGTATGATTCACAATATTCCCTGCTTACTCATACCTATTCAAAACTCCATTCCTGAAATCTCTCTCTGTATTATTGGTTGTCTTAGTTAAGTCAAAGAAGTCTTGTTTCGATCTTGCCCTTTGTCCATGCTTTGCAGTCTTATTTCAAAGTTCCCAATAACTCAAGATATGATGTTTAGGAGTTCCCTCTTCATAGATTGAGTTTTTTGTTTGTCTTATTTGTTTTCCCAAAAATTCTAAAGGTGATTTCCCCAAATTTAGAGGGTCTTATACTTCTATGCATCACCTGATTGTTTGTTTTCTGCATCTATCAGTTTGAGTTTCATTTATAGTGATTAATGGTTAGCCCTACCACATGAATGCTTGATGTTTAACTATTTGTGCTTCAAATATCTTTGTCCTTCACAAACTTAATGTCCATATCATTTCACTTTCACCCAAAGAATCCATTTACCTCGACCAAATCGGCCCTACAGTAATACCTTATCCATCATTGAGACAGTCTCGACCTTTTCAACCCCATAGCCTAGTTGATCGGAAGAACTTTTTATCTATTTATCCTTTGATCAGTTCCCCTCAAAAACCCAAAATAAACTAAAAACATACTTAACAACTAGCCTAAAATCAAATATAATGAAAGAAAACAAGTTTACATCCTTTGCATAATAGAGAGATCCCTCTCTGAGTCCAGGAAGGCTAGGTCCTAGGGCTCCAAATTTGGTTTGATGTTACCCTATCATTTGGCTTGCCAATCTACCAAATCACGGGACCCTAACACTTTGAACACCATAGACAGTTGCGCTCTCTTGACAACATTGGTATTAACATTCTGCACAGTCCACATTGCATCAACAACAAACAAAAACCTATCCATGTCCTCATCTCCCACACCCTTAAAGGTGGGTAGCTTTATATTGAAGGCCATATCTTCTACAGGTGGCAGTGGTGGTGGGGTAGGAGATTTCTTACCCCTACGCGAGTTCGACTGTGGTGTAGCAGGTTGGCTACCTTTAGCACACATAGCGTCACTACTCTCTATATCATATGAATTTCTTAGAGGGATGTATACAGATATGTCCGCCCTCTCATTGACCTGAGAATATTTTCCACTGCGCGTAGTACTTTCTATCTTATCAGCAATCATTCACTCAGTGTGGCTACACAAAACACCATTTTCACACAATAGCATCTTAATAAGCAGAGGCAAATATCGTATGAACTTACCTCTCAATCCCTTGAAAATCTCCTTTCAGCTTCAAAATATGACACAAAGTGATCTACTGCAAATTCTGTCACAAACCCACCCAAGATGTTGTCAACCCAATGATCTACAATCTGAGTGATGGAATTATCATTCTTTTCCAACTGTTGGATCAATTCAGGTGTCTAATGCGTGACCTTGTCGTCCTTCCAACAGGTTTGGAACTCTGCTAATCTTGAAAACCACTCCTGTAATTCGTGCGCAAAGGTCACAAAGAATATCTCATGAAACTCTGTAAAAATATACTTCTATTTCCAATCTTCAACAACCAACTTCTTACTTATGTTTTCTTTAAGGGAAAATTCTTGAATTTTCTTCTCAAACTAGTCCTCTATTTCAGACTTTGATGGCTGCCACATCACCAATTATCTCTCAAAATGATCCTAATCTTGGAAACAAAACCATTTGTTGGCTTGAGGGGTCTTGACCCAGGTTCAGACTTAAGGTTAACCAACAAAACCCTCTTACTACTGGCCCTTTCAACAGTGACCTGCTTGCGTAAGTCAAAGTCTCACCTGAAGCAGTATGGGGGGGTGCTGGAACCAAGTTTCCACACCCTGAGAGAGAATTAAATGATGTGGGTCTCCTCAAATCTAAAACAATTGTGATCAGACCTTTGCAACAGAAGCCCTAAACAGAAACCCTAACCAGAAAGATTTAGGTCAATTACAAATAACACCTTATGCGTGTGCTAAAACAGACTGCACAATCCTTGTAATAATCCTTAGTACATATTATTAAAGCTTAACAGTAATAGATCCATTCATTTACCATTCATCTAAATCAGAAAACAATTGTGCAATCGATCTGAATACAGATAACACAGTAACCAGAAATAACATGCAGAAACAGATCATAAAGCAAACAACAGATGCATTTGATACTCAGCTATCATCCAAAGAAATCCTTTATTCATTCGCAGTTCAAATATTCCTTACAACACTTTAAATTTACCCGTGCACACAGCATGACTAAGGTCTCCGTGCACACAACCAACATGAGCCTTCTAACCCAGACAAGATCACTCAAAATATCAAAACATAGTCAGATCAACACATTCATTCTTACTATCCTCTATCGACTTGATCTAGACTCCTATTTATACTTTTATTCTACGCTCCTCTAAGGTCTGCAAATAGTTTTTTGTGGCCCCTAGTTCTACCCTTTGACCCATTATAACTCATGAGGGGCTTTGAACCACCCCCAAAGCCCCTTGAATTGTGCTACACACGACTAAAATTACAAAACAATTACAAAAATATTCCAAAAATATATCAAAATTCGGTCCTAAGAGACCCCGCTCCAACAACCAGTATGGGTTGATGCCATGTTAGGGGATTATGACTCCATTATCAATAAAAATGCATGGGAATTTTTCCCAAGATCGAAGGAAAATTCAGCTGTAGGATCCAGGTGGATCTATAAGGTGAAGAAAGCAGTAGATGGGACTGTCGATAAACACAAGGCCATATTTTTGGCCAAGGTTTTCTCTCAGGTGAGGGAATAAATTACGAGGTGAAATTTGTTCCAATTACAACATACTCTTCAATTAGATCTATTGTTTCACTTTCAGCATAGATGGGATCAAAAATACATCAGATGGATGTAAAGACAAGTTTCCTCAACGAAGTAATTGAGGAAGAAGTGTCCATAGAGAATCTGGAAGGATTTGAGACCTTTGGCGGAGAGTTGCATGTGTGTAGACTCAAGCAAGCATCGTATGGAATGAAACAAGCACCTTGTGCTTGGTACACCATGATTGACAAGTATTTCATTGGGTTTGGCTTCACCAAAAGTGAAGCAGATTCGAAAATTTACCAAATTGTGGTTGAAGTTAAATTATTGATTATAGTATTATATGTCGATGATTTAATTCTAACAGGTGATGAGAATATAATCAAATCTCACAAATAATATTTCGCAAGATATTTCGAGATAAAAGAAAAGGGGCTCCTACATTATTCCTTGGTTTTTAAATTTGGCAAAGAGATGGGGAATTGTTTGTCTCTGAAAGCAAGGATGAAAATGAGATACTAAAGAAGTTTCACATGGAGAGTAGAAAACCCATGGAGACTCCTCTAGCAGGGAATTGGAGGAAGGAATATGCTACTTCAAGCGAAGTGGTAGAAGCTACCATTTATAGGCATCTTGTGTGTTCACTTATGTACTTGGTGAACACACAACCAAACATGTGTTATGCGGTTAACAAACTTCGTCAATAAATGGTTAAGCCAAAGAAGCTCTATTGGAAGGCAACCAAACATGTGTTGAGATAACTCAAAGGAACCACTTAGTTTGGTATTTGGTACAGAAAAGCAGAGGGAGTGAAGCTGCAAGGATTCATAGATGAAAATTGGGTAGGGAGTCTATATGATAAGAATATTGGGTTAGCAACAATTTTCTGGTACAGTGGGAAGCAGAGATCAGTTGCACTCAGTTCAAGAGAGGAAGAGTACATGGCTGCTAGTCATGCAACTTGTGAGGTTATCTGGATGAGGAAGATTCTTGTTGGGTCTTTTGGTCAATAGATGGATCCTACGGTGATTTACTGTGACAAACTTAGTTGCATCAAACTTCTGTTAATCTGGTTTTTCATGATAGTTCCAAGCATATCAACATCCGATATCACCATCTCAGATATTGTGTGCAAAGGCGGATCACAATGCTAGAGTACATACCTACAGAGGAACAAGATGCAAACATATTGATAAAGGCATTATTAGGAGGCAATCTCATATTCCATAAAGGTGAGATCAAGGTATTAGATAATCCCTTTCTTGTTGTGAGGGATTGTTGAAAATGATACCAAGAAATATTCTAATTTAATTTTCCGTTGAATTAAATTATGATAAAATTGTAATTCCACATCACATAAAAAATTATACGAGTTAACTAATTTAGTTTGACTTATTTGGTTTAATTAATTCGAGTTGAGGGTCTAAATTGATTCATGTAGAGTGGATCATACAAAATATGAGCCCTGGTTGAGTTTATTTTGAGTTGTAATTAATCAACTCAGTTTATCTAAGTTAAAGTCAATTTAACTAGTTCCAACTATTGGAGGAACTAGTGAGAGGTCAAATGTGTAACTTGAACTTGAACCACATGTCGTGATCAATTAGATAACTAATAAATCATCCATAAATAAATCATGCATGTTAGATCAAAGAAAGACCCAGTTGAGTTTGGATTCCAAGGGAAGTTTACTATTAGTTTTATAATCATCCAAATTGTACATGTGGTGCATGCAGTCAGAGGAATGCCTTAGATTAATTGCATATTTGTTAATGGGAATTTCCATAATTAATATGGGCTAATTACCCAAGGAAATGGTGCAAGGAAATAGGGATCCATGTAGGCATCAAATTGGTTAAATATTGGCCTAGGATTTTCTAGGAAGCAATGAGACGGATAAAGACAGTACAGAGGTTTCTCAGGCTGGAGAAAATCATTGTAATCTTCTCATATTTTTTTACTAATGCAATATACATATAGTAGGGTTTTTATATGTGGATTTCCCTAGGAAATCATTATGTAATGTGTGATTGAAATTATTTCTATTTTATTCTTTGTGATTTTGTGATCATAATTTGTTTCACAAATGGTGGAGTATATTCAAGTCTATTGTTATAGAATATTACAATTATTAGTTTGAATCTACGTGGATTTTGTACAAATATTATTCTTCTTCTGCTACCCCTAACCTTGAATGGAACCCTTAGATTCTAAGGACACATTATCCTTGCCACTCTTTGGTCCCTTGCTACTTTTGCCACTGATAGTACTATTTAACAAAGCCCTCTCAACTCTTCCTGATGTAGATCATACCACATCTTGTCCCACTTCGGTAAGGTGTGTCTGCCTAAGATACTCTGGAAAAATATATGTCAGTCCTCTGAGACACTATTTGATGCCAATTGTTAAATATTTGGGGGTTTGGGTGCCTCCCCAATGGCTGCTAGATTATCTTGGACTTCCTGAATATGAGTGATATAGGCATATATGCTCTCTCCCTTTTGCATCCTAGTATTACTCAAATTCTCCTAGAGAAACATCTTTCGCTGCTCGGAATAACTCTAAAATAACTCAGACAGAGCATCTCACATCTCCTTGGCCTTATATTTTTCTTCCACGCGTGAGACTATATGGTATTAGACTCCATCCAAAATCATCCTCTTTGTCTTTTCCATTTCTTTTCTATACTCCTTGAGTTGATAGACATCCAGGGGAACTGCTACCACACTCTCTACAAAGGCTTTTAGGACATGTTCATCCTGAAGGAAGGACATCCTAGCCTTCCAAATTACATAGTTGGAGGCTCCCTCCAACCTATCCCGATCTCTATGTAGAAATTTAATACAAAATATGTATTGACTGGATTCTCCTGATATAACAATTATATGCCACTGTTAAATACAAAATCGCTTCTACAAAATCTTTGTGGAATTTGAAACACAATCGCCAATCACAATATCATGAAGAAATATCAATCACACATAACACAGATAATTTACTGAGAAATAATAAAGCTAAAAACCCCACTATATTCTATTATGTATTATATCATGGATCATGAAACAATTACATACAAAGCTCCAATCCAAGAGCTCTTAGTACGATATACAATCTTCTCACACTGTCATACAAAAACTGGAAAAAAAATGTGCCAATTTACTGCCTCCAGATACCCTGCCTTCACTATGCAATCCCTGATGGTCAAGAAGCTATGAATGAATGATTATTTCCTGCCTTAATTGTGCAATCCTCATATGCACATCCAATGTGTGTGTGGTTGCATGTGTGCAACCACTAATGTCACAACTGATAGTCAAAATGTCCCTTTCGCCTACATCTCAGCTGGGTCTCCACTAGATCTGACATGCATGCAACTAATAATAGTAAAACATCAGTTGCATGTGAATTAATTAATATTTAATTTGCTTGATCTCTCACTAGTGCATTTGCAGTTTCAACTAGCACAACTGAGTTTAACTCACTTAATTGAGTTAAACTATTTACGACTTGCACAAACTCATGCACCACTACACTTTCAACTATGTTACGACTAGAATCACTTTTTTACAACTGGAGTCACTCTGCATGTCCCACCAACCAACCTCTTAACTTGAAATTCACTTAGCTAACTGATTTTCCACTTCAGTTAACTATTTCCAAGTGCTCATTGAGAATAGATTCAATTATTTATTGTCCAACTAATATTAAGGGATAATAATAGCCGACATGCATCTATAAATAGAACTTTCACATACATCTATAAATATACCTTATTTATAAATATAATTTTCTCATGCATCTATAAATAGACCTCCACCTAAAAATAGCTTGTGTGGGCCCCACCTAGTGTAGGTGCTTAATTTTCACTAGGATCAAGGATGTTGTTTCCGAATGCAAATTTTATTGTTTCTTGTTGCAACCTTCAAAAATCTAAACCTAGTTGTGGCCATCTCTAAATATGGTATGCCAACTCCCTCTTCCTCTGTTCGACTGTTGAACCCGCTACTCGCACTTTTGGAGTGAGAAGATATACGTACAACTACTACCAATTTTCAACTGGGAAAATAAGATTTCTCGTATAAAACCCCTCTAAGAGAAATTTCCCATTAATGCGTGCGATTTTATTTTCCACCCGACGTTGATTTCATTGTTGCAAAACCCTCTGCATCCAACCAAGGAATATGCTTAGCAAAAATATGAGTTGTTGCCTCTCTCTCTAACTGTAGGAATCACTACTTTGGGAAAATTGAATTTTCTGCCAACCTGCAACTGAAAATTGAACCCTTTCCCAATAATTCAATATTCATGTATAGGTACTATGCAACCTATGAGAAATTTGGCTTGTTTCTCTCTATGAAAAACGAAATTCCCTTCTATGTTTCTAAGCTTCCCGACTTATCACTCACGCTCTGATACCATGTGAAAATTTCAAGTCTGAAATCCTATTGTCGCAACTGGAAATTATTTTTCTAATTGTTAATTAATTTTACAATTTATCTGCTATGGAAAATATCAAATAATTCACATTGAAATATTCACAAAAAAATACATAAGAAAATAGTGCTAGAAACTAAGAAAATACTAGAACACACACATAAAATTTAACACAGTGATTTTTGGACAAATTTCCCTAGAAAATATCAACTTGGGAAAACCAGTGCAACAACTGAGCATTTTATTATTCTTGGGTGTGTGTTATATTATTTCCATGAATAGCTTTAGGCAGTAAGAGGGGGGCGACCAAACCCCCTACACATGCGTCAAGCACAACAGGGGGGTCACAGGGCGGGCGCAGCCTCCCCTGTTGGGGGTTTGCAGGGGGGCAGTATTCCCCCTGCACGGGGTTCAAGGAAACCCCCCAAAAATATTCTTGGACCCTATATTAGGTGGGTGGACTTGCCTATTGTTTTGTGCATGGTTTTGCACATGGTTTTGGGCATGATGGTTTCTTGCCATGGTATTTCGTAAATCTGGTCAAGGGAACTACGATTATGTTCTAATATAGGGTTAATGGATTGGTATTTATGAATTCTTCGACATGTATATATATGTGTTGTAAAATCAAAAGGAACATAATGTAAAATCAAGCTAGTAGTCCCGATTTTGGGATCTAAGGGAAAATATCTGTGTATATATGTTTTATTTTTTATGCTCTCACTATTATTTATTTTCTTTTTAAGATTTCATTTGCAGATGATTTCCGTACAATGCTAAAACCTACAATTATTATGCAGAAGTGAAATTTTGAGTACAATATGGATGAAAAATCTAGCAATCCACTAAGGGAAAAAAAAACCAACCACAAAAATTAGTGAGACAAATTTTGTCTCACCCAACATTGATCCAACTCTAATACTGGCTATGAATGGGCTTCGTGAAACCCCTACATTAGCCTCTATGTCAAATTTGTGCATGCACTAGGATGATCTACCTGGAACTGCAACTGATCAAGCTGCCTGCCTAATCCAGCCTCTGAGAATGAATCGCTAAAACCTTCCAGAAATATTCCCAACCTCCAGCAACTGAATCGACCCTCTGTCTAGCTAAATCGAACTCTGCCTCTGAAGCTTCTATGTTGGGATTGCACAGGCTCACTGAGAAAATTAGACTCTTGTATATGACTCTCAGGATCTGGAAAAATTTCCTCCAGACTCGTTGTCCCTTCTCCTCTTTATCTCTACTTTCATATTGAAGTTCAAACTCTTCTAGCACTACTAGCTCTCTGGAAAAGCAAACTCTCTAGGGAAATCAAACTCCACAAGTGTATTATCTATCTACCCATTGAATTATTCTTATAATCCTCTTTTGGAGCACCAACAACCAAGATTAGAACTTAATAAAGGGACCATTTTAATTCCCAATCAATCTGTGTGAGTTCCTAGAGAATTATCACTTTATTTTAATTAATTCTGATTAATTAATCCCTTTCCCTAAGTTTAGATTTAGGAAATAATTAAAATTTTGGCTAATAATATAATTAACACATATTTAGGTGGAATTTACATAAACCATTTTTGGGTTATGGAGACCTCATGTGTTTTATCCTCTCCACAAATTTTCAAGACTAGAACACCTACGATTCTATAGAAAATAACACTCCCACCCCTCTATGTCCCACCTCATCAACATGTTATGAGTATACCCTAATTTCTAAAAATATTACTCATGGAAGGATGATTTTCTTTGCTATTAGGATCATGTATTGCCATCCCCAAAATCCACCCTCAAAACCCACATTTTGGCATAGCTACTCTCCTCTCCTGTCATAGGACATTCAGGATTTTAGAGGACTTATGCATGAGCACACCACTCTTTCTTTTGGACTAGAATGAAACAAGACAATGTCACTTTAGTAGTTGAATGTGAAGTCTACCATCGCAACAAAGAGGAAAATTTCAAGCTACCGGGCACCTTAAAACCCTCACCACTCCCTGCTTCTATTTGGAGAGATGTCACCATGGATTTCATTACAGGTCTTCCAAATTTAGGAAAAGAATAAATAATCTTGGTGGTTGTTAACATAATTTCTAGATATGCTTATTTTTTCAATTTACCGCACCTATTTTCCCCAACATTTGTGGCACAAGTTTTCATGGATCAAAACTTAAAGCTGCATGGAAAACTAACTTCCATTGTTTGTGATCAAGAACCCAATTTCACCAAAAAAATTTGGCAAGAAATATTCAAGCTATAGGGAATGCAAATCCAAATGAGTAGCGTTTATCATCTCCAAACAAATGGCCAAACAAAAGAAGTCAACAAATATTTGGAGACTTATCTACGATGTTTCACTTCAAATAAGTAACATCAATGGGTCCAATGGTTGCCTTTAGCTAAATGGTGGTATAATATTAACTAACATGAAACCACCAAGATGATGCAATATGAGGAAGTATATGTTTAACTCCCACCTTCACCAGCTTCTTATATCCCAGGATCATCCATAGTACAGGAATTTGATAAGATCCTTCAGAACCATATCCCCATGATCACTCATCTCAAAGACAATCTCCATCAAGCTCATAACCGAATGAAGCAACATGATGACCAACAACATTCAGAGAGGTAATTTCTAGTGCGTGACCAGGTGTTTTTACGACCCCGGCATTATAAGTAGACCTATCTCAAAGAAAAGGGTTTCTAAAAATTAGCCCCAAAATTATATGGGAATTATTGGGTAATTCAACGTATCGTCACAGTGGTTTACAAACTGGCACTGACGACCACTTCAAAAATCCATCCCGTCTTCCATGTCTAATACCCCAAGAAATTTTTGGGGAACAATGGCAAGGTTAAGACAATTCTACTAGAGTTGGACAAGGAAGGTTCACTTTAACTCAAACCCTAACATGTCCTCGATACTCGAGAAAGAAATATTTGTGGTTGCATGATAGAGGAATTCCTCATCAAGTGGAAATACACCTATCCAGAGGATGCAACATGGGAGCCAACCACTATTCTTTAATAGTTTCTACAACTTCAACCTTGAGGACACGGCTGCTTTTTATGGGGGGGGGGGGGAGGTGTATGTTAGTGTCCAACCCTAACCCCTTTATTTATGTAATAATCCCAAGGTTCCTCGTCAGATTCATGATTAGTTAGTTGAGTCAATAAAGCTTCTAAGTAGTTATCCGTGTTAATAATGATTGTAAGTGGTTGATCCACATTATGGAAAAGGGACCATAATTAGCTATAAATGGGTCATATTTAATAAATAAGGTGGTTAACCCATATTATGCAAGGGACCATTAGTAGTTAGGGTTTTGGATGTCATGAAGTTATGTATAGTCTTAGATAACAAGGGAAGTCTTGTCAAGTTTTATTGTAATTGAGCTCTGCTTTGTTAGAGGTTGCCCCCTCGAAGAGGCAAGTGAACATGTCATTCTTCTTCTAAATAATATAATATCTTTACAACTCGTCTCATTTCATGTGTTATTTTTGTGTTTCTAGAAATATTGTTCTCATATTTTTGGCATTCTAATATTATTCACAGGTCAAATATATAACAGAAACCCTTCCAAGAGAAACCCTGGCTGGAAAGTGAGGTTGTTCTACTCTCTCTTTTTCTGAATGGGAATGGAGGAAAGTAAAAATAAGTGAGACCTATGGATTGTGGGATGCTATAGTACACAAGATGTATCCATTTTATCTCTTTTTGTCCAATCTTAATTACTTTACTCATCTATTGAACAAAAGTGCACTTTAATATAACGAAACATGTTTTCCTCCTAGTGGTTTGGTTGTATCACAACCCTATAGCTAATAGGGGTTAAATTTGACTCATTTGACCCTCAATGTGAGTTAAAAATTGACCCTTGTAGAGTAGTATTCATTTTTCCCACGTGGCTATTCCCTTTTTCTCTAATGTGGTATCCTCTTGAATTATGGTGTTTGATTTTGATAGGTCAACTTCTAGGAAGTATGAATTCCATAAAATGTCTAATTGAGGTGATTATTATGTCACTAGATTTTTTTTTAATGTGTAGAATATGGAATTTAGGTTCATGGTAAGGTTCGGACCATGAAAAATTGTGATTTAAGGCCTAAAAATGGATCCTAAATGTTTTCACCCAAAATTTTCCAAATTGGGGTTGCTGGTAAAAATGACCATACAAGCTAATTGCTCCAAATTTTCCACTCTAAAAGCATTATTATGGATTAAAAATAACATTTTGATCCAATCCATATCATAACTCCCCATTTTTGGAGGATTGTTTTCCCTAAAATATTTTACTAAATAAGGTGAGGAAATTTTTCCTCTACCTTCTAGTTCTCCCTACATTACCATTTATCCTTGCTTGGAAGTTGTCCTTTCAATCCAATCTACCAAAGGTAATGTTTCCCTAGTGTTGTAGTTTTTTACCTCTTCTGCAAAATTGTATCCTCTATCAACTTTTATTGAACATCTAGCACTAAATCCTATATAAAAGGTATTACCTACTCCTCTTCTTAATCCAACATTTAATCCTCATCAAGTTTGGAATTATCCATATTCACTAGTGAGTAAATTCACATGTATGGGGAATTTCACACAAGTAATGCTAACTGATGTAGGAGCATAGGCTCAGGTAAATTCTTTGTATTTTAATAGACATAGGGGTCTTTTGTTTTCAAAGAATATTAGTTGCCTATGTATTAAATTTATTTGAGTGAGATATTTAGAATATTGGATTAATTCAATATTGAGAGGAATTTTATAAATGTTCTCGAATGTTGGAGAACATGAGAAAATTAGGATAGTTGAGATTCCATGGGGAATGAGAGATTTGAGAATTAATTGTAAATCCTAAATTAGAATTGGTTTCATGATTTTATGGGATTATAGAGGATCCTTAGGGATAAATAAGAGATTTTAGGACTTTGAGGATTTTGAGGAATTTGTTGAGAAGATAGAGGATCTGAAATTATAATTGGTTTAAGAACCAATTGTATAAATTGTAAGTCTCAAAAGATAGTGAGAGAGTAGGATTTTAGATAGAAAAATTTTGATTTGGAAGCTTATGGGACAGAGAGGTGGAAAATGTCATTTAATTAGAAAATAGGGCCTAAAAGAGAGAAGACAGAACACGAGATATTCTGAGATTATGTAAATATTGTTTATGAATGAAAGGAGGGTTTTCATTGTGTTCAGAATTGTTTTCTGTGTTTGATCGTAATTGAATGAAACTGATCTCTATTTAAATAAAGCTCCGTGCATGATTTTTATTTGAATGTGGAAGCCTTTATGAGGGACAACATTTTTAATTTCAATTGATCTATGTGAGAGATGCTTTGAACTTATGAACATGTGAGTGATAAAACTTTGCAATAGAGGTTTTTTATGGTAGTTCTGCATACAATTGAGAAGTTCGGTGTAAATGCCAAGACAGGGTTTATAATGTCAATATTATGACTTGATCCGAAATGTATAAAGGTGAGAAGAATAGAGTGAATCAAATGACATATAAATCAAATTACCGAAAGCTGAAGTGGAGTTAGCGCAGAGTGGAAATCGAATTGTATAAACCTGAATGTGAATGTCGAAGGAAAAAGGAATTCCACAGTCGGTTTTAAGTTTGAATTCGATATAAATTTGAGGATTTCAAAGATCAACCATCGATCACAGTATGGATCGATGTGATCCATTAAAGAAAATGTGGATATTGAAATTAATTCCAGCGTGAAATGCATAGCAAAATAGAGAAATAATCTGACAAAGTGTTAAGAGTTTCACTTCAGGTTTGTGAGTTTAAATCTAGTATTTAACACAGTTAAAATATGGATTTGCCTACAGAATTGTGTGTAGATTGAATGCAGAATCATGAGAAAATGGCCAACGGAACAGTGAAGACGGTTTCACAAAACAAGTAAGGGATTTTCACGTGGAATGAAAACGGTAAGCGATAATTTTTTGAGGAATGCGATAGCATTAAGACAGTGACACGTTGCAAGCTAAAAATACCTATTTTGCATGAATAAGAAAAAGTTAAATGGAAAGCAGTTTAAAATGCAATATCTTTTGGATCGATGGAAGCATACAAATCGCCGGAAAACATGTGTGGAATAATAAGCATGGGCCCAAATATATTTATATGATTGAAATTTTGGGTTTTAACCAATGTCAATTGAAACTTTTAAATACGAATTGTCAAGGTGGGTATTTTTATATAGTTTGAAAACGTGAATTTTAGAAAGAGGAATAACTTCCGCATGAGGTATCGAGACATTTGAGTTTATCTCAGTTGATATTAATGAGTATTTTCATTTGGTGCTTATTGTGGGTAAACATAGCTTGGGTTGCGTCACTAACATTATACACTACTATGCCCATCCACAAAACAATGCTTCCATCGGGGCATTTCATTAAATAGTTTGTATGCAATGAATCATTAAACCATTTAAGAATTTTTTCATTCGGTTTACATGCAAACTAATATAGAAACTTCCTCAAGGAATATATCCCAAATTATAGTTGTTCGAGTCATGAAAATTGAACTAGATTACCAATGGGAGTTCTCTCTCTATGTTCCAAGTTTCAACTTCTAGAACTCCCCAGATGAAACATTATAGTAAAAATTCCAACATGAAATGTTTGATGCATTATATTAGGAGCTTCTAGGAATATATACTTCCCCTAATCATATCTCCTAAAATATTGTGACCAAGATCTAAAGGTTGGAATAGATTATCAATGTGATTTCCAGGCCTCACTACGGTCCAAGTTTTAGCTTTTGGAACCTCCAAAAAACAATTTTGATATCAAAAATTTAAACATGAACTATTTAAATATGCATTTAGGAAGTCCAAAATCCTATGATCATATTTCCTAAAATTTCGCAGCCCAATATTTGTAAATTGGACCAGAGGATCAGTAGGATTTACCCTCACTATGGTCCAAGTTTTAGCTTCTGGAATCACCCAAAAGAAAATATATGGAGAAAATTTCTTGTTTACCCCATAAATCACTTTTTAGGTTCATCCTTTAAACTCTGAGATTGACCCCAAAACTATTATTCGACTTATTTAAATCAGAGGAGAAATTTGAAACTTATAATCTATAGAGGAAATTAAAGAAAATTTAGCATGCAATTACAAAATTTACCAAAATTACCAAAATTATCATCCCATTTCATTTATATGATTTCAAACTTTACTTTCATAACCAACACCAAGATCAATAAATTAAATGATATAAAACAAAAAAAAATCATGCATGCCACTAAACCATCTATGTTATAAATATCATTAACATAGAAATAAATACTTATCTATTCTAGCTAGAAAAATACTGAAAAATAAGGTAGGGTGAACCATTTTTGACCCCACCATAGACTCATATGTGCTACAATTTTTCTCATAGTTGGCCACCTCCATGCCAGATATTTATTCCTTGAGAGAAAAACTAAACTCAAGGATTTAACACAAAAGGTGAAGTCCACTCTCCTCCACACATAGGAAATAATCTCAGTGTTCAGCCTTTCCATTCCTTGACCAGGCCCATATACATTCACAAATGACAATGCAGGTATGCACAACACAAGGTATTCCTCCTCTAATATTTTAAGTCCCTCAACCCTCCCTTCTTTATTTCTCTTCATGCAAACTACAAATAGGACAAATCCTAGTCCTCAAAGCCATCAATTCGAAGGTTACACAAGTTTTCACCAAATCTCATGTCAATTCAAATTTCTATGAAAAAGAGATAACAAAATTAGTGCATAAGAAGAATAATGGATTAATTCTTAGAACAAAAAGGAGAAACATAAAAATGCCCTCAATGGATTTTATATTTCATTTTTATAAACATGCCTTGACCCTTCATCTTCCCATCCATCACATTAATGGAATTATTAATTCAAGGTATGTATTTTCCTCTTAAGTCAAGTTTTCCCCCTCCCCAAGGCATCATAATCTGTTGGATACCCCTATATTCAGCTCTTGCATTTTTATTAATAAAAATAAAAATTACATCATGTAATAGAGTTTGGCATCATAGCATCAATGTTGGCACCCCAACATTATATGTTCTTAATTAAATTACAAAATTTGAGTTAATGAAAGGGGAGCCACACTAATCATGCATGACCATGTATTTGTCTTGTGACTTTTTCATGTCTCATTTACCTATAGATGAATTTTCTTGATATTATAGATAATTTTTTCTGCCCTTAAGGAATCCCCTGTAGGATCCTCCCTCACTCATCCTTGTTGTGTATATGAAATATCCAAAGGTGAAGGTGGGAAATAACCATGACAAGTTTCAAATGGGGACTTACGAGTAGAAGTGTAGATTTATCTATTATAAGAGTTATATATATACCATATTTTCATCTCAAGTCTTCATATACTTGTAATTGCAACCCATAAAAATGTGTACCAAAGTATCGTTGACTACTTTTGTTTTCCCATTTGTTTGTGGATGGAATGTTGTATACCTCTTCAACTTTGTGTTCATATTCTCCCACAATGTAGTCCCACTAAGGATTCTTATGTCCATGTATGAAATGATGCTCCTTGATATCCAAAAATTCACCTAGACATGTCCAAAGAGAAATTTTGTTTCTTATTGCCTAATCACGATGGTCTTTTATAGGGAATTAGAACACACATCTTGTTGAACTTGTGCACTATCGTGAATAGGTAGTCATGTCATTTCTTGGTTGTTTGTAAACATCCCACAAATTATATGGAAATTATTTCCCAAAAATGAGTGGGTATAGGAAAGGGATGATATAGACCTTTTTTCCTATTACAAAGCTTAATGGTACAAAAAATCATGCATCTTGTGATGAACCTAGCTACCTATTATTACATCATGGGTCAATACACATACCTATGCAAGTTTGAAATTATCTTCCCTACACCAAAATTTCATGCAACCTTTGAGGTGTGAGCCTCTCTTATCAGCTACAATTTCTCACCTTTAGGAACACATAACTTATCTAACGTATAGAGTAACCCATTATAGATATGGTATTCAACTATGTTGCCACCATCAAGTAGATGACTCTAGCTCTTCAATTGTTGAAACGAATCCTTGAATTCATCATAATTTGTGTATGAATTTTTATATGCGTCATGGGGTAAACACACCGTGTGCATAAGAGTTCTCAAAATTGTGATATTTGATGTGGGTGTCCATGAAATCATGTTGGAAAATTTATTTTTGTTTCCATTCGTATACTTAATCACTAAATGAAATTGTTGTAAAAAACCCATCCACTTGTAATGCCTGGCCTATTGTAGCTTACTCGAGGCTTGCACATACTCTAGTGGTTGGTGATCTATGTGGATTACCATATCCTTTCCCATTATATAGTGTTTCCACTTCTTTATAACTTTCACCTAGGCATAGAGTTCCTTGTTGTAGGTAGGGTAATTGAGAACTGCCCCATGAAATACGCTAGGATGGTAACATACATGCTTTCATCCTTGCATCAAGACCACTCACATAACATACCCACTTGCATCTGTCTCTTCTTCGAAGAGACACTAAAATTTTGGTAATTCTAGAATGAATGATTGCCTAATTTTCTTCTTTAACTTCTCAAAGGCCCTCTGTTAGCCCTTTCCCCACTAGAAAATATTTCCACTCACTATTATGGTGTGGATTGGTGCTATTATTATTGAAAAATGAGGCTATGAATCTCCTCATCTTTTTGTTTCCCTAATAAAACACCTAAGCTCAGAAACAATAGTAGGCACTATCCACTTCATGATGGCCACCATCTTGGAAGGATTAATCTTCAGCTCTCCTCCACGTATCACATATCATTGATACACCAAATATTGTTATGCAAACTCATACATCTTGTGATATTATAATAGTTGGTGCTTATTTAATGTCTCTAGCATTTGCGTTAAATGTAATTCTTTCTTCTCCCAGGTTGAATTGTATGCTAGTATATCATCCAAATAAAAAATAACCAATGAATTTATAAAAGGGTGAAAAATATCATTCATTAACCTCATGAATTTAGCCAGTGCATTGCATAGGCCAAACAACATCAATAAATACTCATATAAAAATTGCCTAAATTTGAAGGTAGTATTGCAGGCATCTTCTTCTCTGATACAAACCTAGTCATATTCTATCATTAATTCCATCATGGTGAAGTATCTACCTTGTTGCAACAAATCCAACATATCATCTATCCTAGATATGGGGTACTTGTTCTTGAGAACGATTTTTTTTAACACCCTATAATCAACACACATCTACAGATCCCTTCCTTCTTAATCACAATGATGATGGGTCACCCACATGGTGAGTTACTTAGTCAAAGAAACTATGTTCCAATATTTGCTGCAACTACTCCTTCACCTCATTTTCCTATTTAACATACTACATGTAGATCCCAATTTTTAGCAACAGAGAGTTTGGAAATAACTGGATCTCGAGCTCCACTTCCCTCTTGGGTGTTATCCCTTTAGGCTCCTAGAACACACCCATATATGATTATAGAAAATCTTATATTTTTTGTTTTTTTATCCTTAGTACACCCCTCTAGGGATGAATTAACTCTCACAGACTCTTTTACAAAATAATTTTTCTCTTAAAAATAACAAAACATATTTCTTTCTATAATTGATCAACTTTTTGGTTTGGTTGGAACTTATGAGCAAGATATTCGAATTTCTCTTGTGCATCTTGATGATGAAGGATTTTTTTTCCTTGATGAGGTGGCAGTGGTTTGCCTCCTTATGAACCGACATGCACATAAAGAGACTCCCAACCACAGTACCAAATTATACATCTATGGAACTAATTCCAATTCTACTTCATCAATAAAGTTGACACTCATAGAAAATTTGATTCTACACTATTTGGTTACCTTTATCTATGCCTCCTTATTTCCATGTATATTTATATGGAATAGCTTTTTCATGTAATTATTTTCATGTTGTTAAAGGCTAATTAGATTCACACCCTTCTGCACTTATGTACAGGCAATCTTCTCATCCACGTCTGAGCCACTTCCCACCTGGTTGCTCAAATAAATGGCCATGAAATTTTTTTTCTAAGCATCCTTATTTTGGTTCTTCAAGTTGAGCTCTAGATGCAATTTCAAATACTTATGCTTTGTATGACCATACATTTTATAGTGGTTTCTGGTATCTTTGCACTAGTGTGTTGTGGTTTTTGTATTTTTGTCTTTCCCCCTTTCCACTTCTTCTTCCCCTCCTTGAAAGATTATTTATGCTCCTTTTCCTTGGATACACTTGATTTAACTTTATTCTAGCCTATGTTCTCTAGTTATTTTAGATGAGCCCTAGTATTTCAACAAGAATGCTACAACCCCCAAGGCTACCAGCTTAAATTATCAACTAGGGGTTTGTACAAACTTATGAGGTGTCGACACTATATGTGCAGCATAAAATTTGTCCTTATTTCATTTATATCATTTAATGGAGTGAATTTCAGGAAATCAAAGCCTAAAATAATTGCAGAAATGGAAATTTTACTTTTAAAAGAAATTAATCCTAGGCAAGAACAACAATTTGTAATTAAAATCCTAAGAGCATGAATTCAAATAAATAATCCTAATCTACTTTGTAAAAATGCATGTCCTAAGTGGTGTTTATTCTTTCTCAATAATGGATTTAGAGCCTAGTGGCCATCATTAAAGCCTCTGAAACAAATAACGAGCTTTTTGAGCAAATCTAGTCAAGTATACACATGCTACAGGAGTGCTACAAGAGGTTGCTATAGGTGAAACATAATTGCTACAGGAGATCATGTTTTTCTACAAGAGGAGATAATTCATTGAATGACCAAGTAAATCAAATGAAAATTGGATGGAATTTTTTTTTTATTCATTAGGATTTCTTATGACTCCATTCCAAGTGGAATCTCACCAAAATACCCTTATTAACACGTGCTCAAAAATAGCAGAAAATTACTACTCTAAAAACTGGATATTTCAAGAACTAGTGAGTTAGTTAACATATAAAATTCCTAATCTAATCAAGTGAAAATGAAATGGGGTGAATTTTTGTTAACTTAAATATTTTTATGACCGAATACAAGTGGAATCAACTCAATTGAAGCTCATTAACATGTTCTACAAAACAACATAAAATTACTACTTTTTGTGACAAGGGACTTCCAGAAATTCTAGATTTGTGAACTGGTAAACCAATCCAAGTAGCTTAATGATGAATATGAATTTTAAAAGCTATTATAAGGATGAATCATGCTTGTGACTCTGTAAATGACCTGAAAAAAAAACTCACTTAAATCCTTTAACCCAACCCTATAACAAATGAAGCATCAATACTAAATGAAGAAATAGGAAAAACAAGAATAAGAGATGCATATGAATAAGAAGTGAAAATAAGAAAAAAAAATTAAAAATGGATATGAGTCTCCTGGGATGGGAAGGCCTAAGGATACTCAAAATACTATGAAGGATACCAATCTTTAGAAGCTACAAATGGCACCAAAAATCATTATTTGAATCAATCCAAGTACATCCATGCTATAAATGAAAGTGGAGCTGCAAAAAAAATAGTTTCATCCACAATAAGACTAATAAATGCATGACCATAGAGTAAAATTAGAATTGGTACTTATACAAAATTATGAGGATTCATTCTCCTTGAAAGGAAGAATCTTTCCCCTCCAAAATCCCTCAAATAGTGGATCTGGTTCCCAACACTGGGAATCTACATTAAATGATAGGGAACACATTTCTAGTTTTTCTCAATCACTGGAGCTCCAGAATTTGTCAATATTTTCATGATATTTTGTTCATATATTCTCCAATATTGATCCTCTTGTAGTAGGGATCAAGTCCCTAAATTATATCTTCCTCCAAATCTTCATAATCTTCCCAATATTCTCACAATATTCTACCAAAATAAATAATATTAGGCACATAATATGAAATCATCTCTAAACCTTCCTAAGAACATATTAAACCTAAAAAAACATTATTAAGTGTAGAAGGAGAGATTTAATATAGCCTTTATGTGCCTAAAAAATTTTATATGGTCCTTAATTTGTGTCTAATTTAGAGGCCATACATACCCCCCTACCGAAATTGTTTCTCATCCTCTCAGAAACCTATTCGCCCTCCTTGCTCTGTGGTTCTTCATGTATGTTGGCCTATTTCATTCTCTATCTATTGGTCCATGTGTTTCTCCTCCTACTAGTCTTCTTGCTACTCTTTTATTTGCATTTCTTCCCCTATATCAGTTTCCCATGGAACTTCTAATGTAGGTTTAGGTGCCTTATTTTCTCAAGTGATTCTTCAATTGTAATGGTTTCTATTTGTGAGGGAAATAAATTGCTTTTGGTTTGTCTTATTTGTATTTTTCTAGAACTTGTCCTTGTGGAAAGAATAATTTATCAGCATCTTGTTGGCTTGAGGGGTCTTGGCCCAAGTTTGGAGTAATCGTGCAACCAACAAAACCCTCCAACTACTAGCCCTTTCGGCAGTGATCCGCTTGTGGAGATCAAAGTCTCACCCAAAGCAGTTGTTGGAAATATGATGCAATGTGTTGTCCTTGATGGCAACCTACTTGATGAAGTTGTTCTTGATGAAAACTGACTTGATGAGGTGTCTTTGATAGCAACCTATTTTCTAATGATGTAACTACAGATCAGTTCAGAAGTAGCAGAAGAAAGAAATTCCAGTAAGTGCCAGAGAAATAATAAACAGGATATATCACAAATAATACGCGGGTTTGTAACAGCCAAGTTGCGTATGTACGCGGATTAGTACGTCCCAAGTTGCGTATGCCCTTTTGCGCTCCAAAATTACAATACCAAGGGGCATTACCATGGTTTTGGCACACAGTATTGAGCGTTGTATGGTTTATTTGATTTCGTCCAAGAATACCATCAAAAGTGGTGTGGTTTTGGCTCATGGTATTGGTAAAAGCTAAATCTATTTAAGGAGAAGAAGATCATAGTGAAAGGTGTGCATGAGTAAGGGTTGTTAATGAATAAATATCTCTAAGGAATATCTGCATGGATGAACTCTGTTCTTAACTGATAGATCTGAATCTATGATGCACCCATGGATCTGAGGATGGTTCAAGATCTCTAGATCTGATGATGATGAATCTCTAAGATGATCTGCAGAAGAAGAAATGGTGAAGATCTGGCACAAAGTCTGCTGAAGATAATGAAGAAATTTGGGTAAGTTTATATATCTGATCTATTTTGCAAAGTTTTCATTTACAGATCTATACGCTAGTTTGTCTCGGGAAAAGCGTGTGTATACACGGGTTCTCTTAATAAAAAGCGCGTATAGGGTTTTCTGAAGAATAAAATACACAGAAGTATACACGGGTTGGTGTGCAGGAAAGCGCGTATGTACGCGGCTTCAGTAAAGCAAAGTAGCGTATGCTATTTGAATTAATGAAAGATCAGGGTTGAGTTTGTATCTGCATATCTATTCTGAAGTATGGGTTAGTTTTGATATACTGGTAACAGTGGTCTCACTGTTCTGTTTGAAGTATTGGGAAAAGTATGTTTTTTGATGTTATGTAAAGGGTTGTGTTGAAGCTATTTGATCCAGTATGAAAATTGATGAAACGTGGTCTGCAGTGGATTTGAGGGTTGAAGCCTTCAGTATGAAAGTAGAAGCTTTCTACCAGTAGAATATGGTATTAAAATCAGGGGGTAGAAGCTCCCTTCTAGAAGAGGCTGGTAAACGAGATCAGGGGGTTGGAGCTCCCTTCCAGTTGCAGCTGGAAAACGAGAGAAGGTTGCAGCCTTATGCAGGTAGAAGCCTGTGTACTGGTATGAGTCTGCATCAGTACTATGTTGTAAAAGGTTTTCTATATAATAAATATTGAAGACAACGACGACAGCAGCGGTGGTTTTCTCCCGAATTGGGTTTCCACCTTAAATATTGGTGTTTATGTGTGTGATCATTTATTCTGTTGATTAATTTTCATAACTTCTAACCTGATACATAACTGATAAATCTATTTATAAGACTACTTCTGAGAATTTCTCTAAATCTGGAAAGTTAAATTAGTATACGCTAGTTTCCTTCGGCATTTCCGCGTGCATACGCTAGTTCCGTTCATAAAAACCGCGTATGGAAATCTGCTTAAGGAAAAAGTTGAATTTATGTTATAAGCTCTAAATACTGATTCACCCCCCCTCTCAGTATTTTTCCCAACAATTGGTATCAGAGCAGGTCCTTCTGAGAAGCTTAGCTGCTAGAAGGAAGATCAATCAAGATGAGAAATCAAGATGGAATAGCGTCTATCAGGCCTCCGCTCTTCAACGGAAATAATTTAATCTTCTGGAAAACAAGGATGAGATCCTATCTTCAGTCTCTAGGTGCAGAAGTATGGGCTATTGTTGAAACAGGATATCAATATCCAGCCGTAGTACCAACAGATCCAATGGAAAGGAAAAATTATGAAACAAATGCAAAAGCGGTCAATGCTCTATTGGGAAGTCTAACTGAATCAAAATTTGTCAAAGTCATACAGCTGAATACAGCAAAGGCAATATGGGACAAAATAATTCTAAGTTATGAAGGTGATGCAAAGGTAAAAAGTGCTAAACTCCAAATCTCAGAATTCAATATGAGAATCTAAAAATGCATAATGAGGAGAGCATTTCCAATTTATTTTTACATCTTGATGATATTGTAAATTGTATGAGAAACTTGGGAGAAATAATAACCGAATCTACTTTGTTTGAGAAATTTTTAAGATCACTAACAACAAAATTTGAGTCAAAAGTTTATGCTCTTGAAGAAAAACAGGATCTTCAAAATCTTACTGTGGTGCAACTTCATGGCATACTAACTACATATGAAATGAGAAGAGGAGGACAATCTGAAGTCAAAGAAGTCATCTTTAGAGCTTCTACAAAAGTGAAAGAAGTACAAGAGACAGAAGGATCAGGGTATATCTCAGAAGAAGATGAGGTAAATTTTGTAAAGAAACTCCAACTTGGTACAGGACGGTTCAGAGGTAAGCTTCCATTCAAATGTTTTACTTTTGGAAGAGTTGGTCATTATCTTGTCGTTTCCTCACAAAGAAACACATGAAAAAGGGAAGGAAGTAGCAAGAAGGAATACGAATCGGTTTAGCACTAGAAAAAGTTACTATACTCATGAAGGCAGGTGATGGGCTATCGGACAAGAAGAATGTGAACAAGATCTTAGAATTCTCATGGCATTTGAAAAAAGAGTCTAGAGAAGAAAAAGATACCTTTATGGATATAGCTTTAGAGGACAATGATTTTCTGTGATGAAATCAATCAACTCAAAATATGCTTAGAAGAAAGTAAACTAACCATAGAAGCATTTTGAAAAATCAGCTTGAAGAAAAGGAGAAACACATTGAGAAATTAGAGTGTGAAGTAGTAAGTCTAAGAAAAGAACTTGAGAAAGTAAAGACTCTGAATCTTAGATTTTCTAAAGGATATGAAACCTTATATGAGATTATCAAGGTACAACGTTCTCCTCTTATAAAGACAGGTCTTGGATATATCATAGAATCTTCTCAAGCTTCAACACCAAATTATCTAAAAGTAGCTACAACTGGTATACAACATGCTGCCACTCAGCAAGGGAATAAAGAATCTTTACAGGTAAAGCATGATCATCTCAATTCAAGGAACAAAAACAGGAATATCTTTCAAAGAAACACCAATCAACAGGTAAATTCAAGCAGAAGATTTCATGATCGCAAAAATTTCTTCTTCAATGGTCAGTGTTTCTCATGTCACAATTTTGGTCATAAAGCTGTTCAATCTGTTTCATATAAAACCATCATGACAAGAGAAGCAAGAAAGAAAATGATTGATATCGAAACAAAGAAGAATACCTATAACAATTTTTCTCCTCTTCAAAATGAAGTTGAATGTGCTTATTGCAATAACTTTGGCCATGAAGAATCTGAATGTAGGAGCAAAATTTAGCCAAAAGAGAAATTTCCTTCAAGCTCCAAAGTGTGGAAAAAGAAGGAATTACAGGTTGAAAATTGTGGCATAACTTTATTTGTAGAAGGTGAAGAAAATCAATGGTACATTGATAGTGGATGCTCTAAACACATGACAGGTGACAAAAACAAACTTCTTGCATATATTTCTCTAGAAAAGGAGAAGAATGTTACATTTGGAAATGATACTCCTGTTGTTATTAAGGGAAAAGGGTCTTTTTTTCTAAAAGAAAAAGTGAAAGCTAATAATGTCATGTATGTGGATGGATTAAGGCATAACCTGTTAAGTGTAAGTCAAATGTGTGATCAAGGAACTGAATTTGTCTTTAGTTCAAAAGAATGTGTGGTTCGTGATCTTGATACAGGTAAAACAATTATAAAAGGAAAAATAACTCCAAGCAACCTATATGTTTTGAAGAACTGCAAAGAACAATGTTACTTGAGTAAATCTTCAGAAAACTGGCTATGGCATAGAAGGCTGGGGCATCCGAGCTTCTCTCAAATCAACAAAGCAAGCAGACTTCAAGCAGTTCGTGATCTTCCCAATGTTAATCTTCCAGAAAGTATCATATGCAAATCTTGTCAATTTGGTAAGCAGACCAGAGTACGATTTAATGCCAAAGAAGGATCATCAAGTAAGCCTCTTGAACTCATTCATACTGATATATGTGGACCTATGAGGAAAAAGTCATTACGTGGGGAAGAATACTATATCTTATTTATTGACGACTACTCTAGAATGTGTTGGATTGGGTACGCTTAAACACAAATATGAAGCATTTGAGAAATTTTAGATCTTGAAAGCACTAGTTGAAAATGAATTAGATATAAAAATCAAGTGTCTGAGATCTGATCGAGGAAGAGAATATACATCAGATGAATTCCTTGAATTTTGTGAACAACATGGCATAAAAATACAGTTTAATGTAGCTGGCACTCCACAAAAAAATGGCGGAGCAAAAAGAATGAATAGAATAATTCAACAAATGGCTAGAGCTATGCTTGATGATTCTGGAACACCTGACACATTTTTGGGAGAAGCAGCACATATAGCGGTAAATATTTTTAACAAGGCACATGTTCGTGTAAATAGTGATAAAACTCCATATGAACTATGGTATGGTAATCCTCCCACTATGAAGCATTTTAGAGTTTTTGGAATCAAATGCTTTATCAAAAATAATGATGAAAAAATTGGCAAGTTTGAACAGAGAGCAGATGAAGGAATACTTCTTGGTTACTCCTCTAGAAGTAGAGCATATAAATGTTACAATAAAATACTTCGGAAGATTGTTGAATGTATTGATTTTGTTATTGATGAGTCTCCTGTAGCTCCAAAAGAAGAAAAACAAACAACAGAAGACGATGATGACATATATCCTTCTACATCAAATGGGAATGATGTAGACAGTGAACCCAATGAAGAACCTGAAGATGATTTATCTAAAAAAGCTCCATCCAGATATGTTCAAAAGAATCATCTAGAATCTCAAATTTTGGGAGAAAAGGGATCAGGTGTACAAAAAAGAAGGACTCTTGTAGGATCTTCTAGCTATCTGGCATTTCTATCCACTACTAAACCACACAATGTCAATCAAGTGAGCAAAGATGAATGTTGGATTCAAGCCATGAATGAAGAGCTTGATCAAATTGAAAATAATCACGCTTGGGAATTAGTACCAAGACCTCATGACAAAAATGTCATTGGAACTAAATGGATATTCAAAAACAAGTTAAATGAGAATGGGGATGTTATAAGAAATAAAGCTAGACTTGTTTGCAAGGAGTATGCTCAACAAGAAGGTATAGACTTTGAAGAAACTTTTGCTCCTGTAGCTAGACTTGAAGCCATAAGAATTTTTCTTGCTTTTTCAAGCTTCCAACAAATCAAAGTTTATCAAATGGATGTTAAATCTGCTTTTCTCAATGGAGATCTAGAAGAAGAAGTTTATATAGAACAACCAGAAGGATTCATTTTGGGAAATGATGAAAAACTTGTTTGTAGACTTAAAAAGGCTCTATATGGTCTCAAACAAGCTCCAAGGGCATGGTATTATCGCCTTGACAAATATCTTCATCAACAAGGATTCTCAAAGGGGTCTGCTGATAGCAATTTATACACAAAAACCGAAAATGATAAACTATTGATTGTGGTTGTATATGTTGATGATATCATTTTTGGAAGTAATGAAGAATCTATGAGTCAGAAATTTTCTTCTACTATGCAGCAAGAATTTGAAATGTCTTTACTTGGGGAACTAACATTATTTCTTGGCTTGCAAGTACATCAAACTACAGATGACATATTATTATCACAAGCCAAATACCTTAAGAAAATTCTGAAGAAGTATGGCATGGAAGAATGCAAACCTGTCAGTACACCAACGATAACTGGATGTAATCTCAGTTCTCATGATGATTCTCCCACGGTGAATCAACCAGAATACAGATCTATGATAGGAAGCCTACTTTATCTCACTGGGACTAGACCGGACATTATGCATGCAGTTGGGATTGTTGGACGATTCCAAGCTAATCCAAAAGAGTCTCACCTTCAGGCTGTCAAAAGAATATTCAAATATCTACAAGGAACTCAAGACTTTGGACTATGGTATCCAAAGAATGCTAATCTTACTCTTCATGCTTACACTGATGCAGATTGGGCTGGAAATGTTGATGATCGGAAAAGCACTAGTGGTGGTGCATTCGATATGGGACCCCGGTTGGTATCTTAGTTCAGCAAGAAGCAAAGCTCTATTGCCTTATCTACAGCAGAAGCAGAATATGTGGCTGCCGCATCATGTTGCACTCAAGTTCTTTGGATGATGCAAACCTTACAATACATTCAAATAAAATGTTCACCTCCTATCTCCATTATGTGTGATAATAAAAGTGCCATCAGTATCTCAAAAAATCATGTTATGCATTCCAAGACCAAGCACATTCCCATCAAGTATCACTTCTTATGTGAACAAGTGCTTGAACAAAAGGTGAAATTGGAGTATGTTCCTTCCAAAGAACAAGTTGTTGATATATTTACCAAACCTTTACCCAAGGAAGCATTCGAATATCTCAGACAGAAGCTTGGAGTAGTCTCTGCCATGTAGAGGATCAGATCTGCTTAAATTCAGAAGATTAAATGGGATATGCGGATTTCATGAAGGATAGTCGCGTATATGCGCGAGTTCATACACAAAAAACCGCGTATGGGTATATGCTGACAAAATTCTGGTTCAGCATTCTTCAGCACAGCTGCAGTGCTGTTTGGTATCTCTCGTGGTGTTCCAGTTCTCATAATTCTGTTTCATTCTCTAATGTTTCTTGATAAAGATGCCTTGATGATTTGATGTTGAAAATGTTCAGGATGCACAGGCTAAAGGGGGAGCATTGGTCTTGTGGAAAGGATGCATTGTTGGCATTCTCATTATTTTTTGTGATCTGATCTCATGGTTGAGATTCCTTGGTCTTCATTGTATAAGTCATTTCTGTAATTTGATAAAAAGGTCATGATAAGACCTATGATGTAAAATTGTAATATTCAGTCATGTAAGGACTTCTTAATTTTTTTCTATCAACCCACTTGGTTGGGTACTTGAGTCACATATGTAAATCCACTTGGTTGGATCATTGATGTAAGTATGAGTCCTTGGTGATAGGAAAGGTCATAGAGTCATGTACTTCATTGAAAAATATGTTTGAAGATTCAGCATGAAATCAGGGGGAGCATGGTAACTTCAGATCTGCCCTTTGCCCTTGATGTCAAAGGGGGAGAGTATCATGGTGTTTGAATAATAGTTATAATCAATGTATCTGTTGTGGTGCTCAAACACCATAATGGTTGCCATCAAGTCCAAAGGGGGAGATTGTTGGCAATATGATGCAATGTGTTGTCCTTGATGGCAGCCTACTTGATGAAGTTGTTCTTGATGAAAACTGACTTGATGAGGTGTCTTTGATAGCAACCTATTTGCTAATGATGTAACTACAGATCAGTTCAGAAGTAGCAGAAGAAAGAAATTCCAGTAAGTTCCAGAGAAATAATAAACAGGATATATCACAAAGAATACGCGGGTTTGTAACAGCCAAGTTGCGTATGTACACGGATTAGTACGTCCCAAGTCATGTATGCCCTTTTGCGCTCCAAAATTACAATACCAAGGGGCATTACCATGGTTTTGGCACATAGTATTGAGTGCTGTATGGTTTATTTGATTCCGTCCAAGAATACCATCGGAAGTGGTGTGGTTTTGGCTCATGGTATTGGTAAAAGCTAAATCTATTTAAGGAGAAGAAGATCATAGTGAAAGGTGTGCATGAGTAAGGGTTGTTGATGAATAAATATCTCTAAGGAATATCTGCATTGATGAACTTTGTTCTTAACTGATAGATCTGAATCTATGATGCACCCATGGATCTGAGGATGGTTCAATATCTCTAGATCTGATGATGATGAATCTCTAAGATGATCTGCAGAAGAAGAAATGGTGAAGATCTGGCGCGAAGTCTGCTGAAGATAATGAAGAAATCTGGGTAAGTTTATAGATCTGATCTGTTTTCCAAAGTTTTCATTTACAGATCTATACGCTAGTTTGTCTCGATAAAAGCGTGTGTATACGCGGGTTCTCTTAATAAAAAGTGCGTATAGGGTTTTCTGGAGAATAAAATACACAGAAGTATACGCGGGTTGGTGTGCAGGAAAGCGCATATGTACGCGGCTTCAGTAAAGAAAAGTAGCGTATGCTATTTGAATTAATGAAAGATCAAGGTTGAGTTTGTATCTTCATATCTATTCTAAAGTCTGGGTTAGTTATGATATATTGGTAACAGTGGTATCACTGTTCTGTTTGAAGTATTGGGAAAATTATGTTTGTTGATGTTATGTAAAGGGTTGTGTTGAAGCTGTTTGATCCAGTATGAAAATTGATGAAACATGGTCTGCAGTGGATCTGAGGGTTGAAGCCTTCAGTATGAAAGTAGAAGCTTTCTACCAGTAGAAACTGGTATTGAAATCAGGGGGTAGAAGCTCCCTTCCAGGAGAGGCTGGTAAATGAGATCAGGGGGTTGGAGCTCCCTTCCAGTTGTAGCTGGAAAACGAGAGAAGGTTGCAGCCTTCTGCAGGTAGAAGCCTGCGTACTGTTATGAGTCTGCATCAGTACTATGTTGTAAAAGGTTTTCTATATAATAAATATTGAAGACAGCGATGACAGCAGCGGTGGTTTTCTCCCGAATTGGGTTTCCACCTTAAATATTGGTGTTTATGTCTGTGATGCTTTATTCTATCGATTATTGTTCATAACTTCTAACCTGATACATAACTGATAAATCTGTTTATAAGACTGCTTCTGAGAATTTCTCTAAATCTGGAAAGTTAAATTAGTATACGCTAGTTTCCTTCTGCATTTCTGCGTGCATACGCTAGTTCCGTTCATAAAAACCGCGTATGGAAATCTGCTTAAGGAAAAAATTGAATTTATGTTATAAGCTCTAAATACTGATTCACCCCCCCTCTCAGTATTTTTCCCAGCAGTAGTATGGGGGGGTGTTGGAACCAGGTTTCCACACCCTGAGGGAGCTTTTGATGTGGACCCAATCCTTACTTAACAGATATACTTCCTACTTCCTTCCGTGCACTTCCCAGAACTAGATCTAATTGCAGACCAACAGTAAAGAAGTTGTGCGCACCTAGGTAGTGATAAACAAACTTATCCCTTACACATTCATAGATTATTACAGAATAAACCCTTACGCGGACATATTATTATACTTCTACAAAAAAAAAAATTATTATACTTCTACAAAAAAAATTACTATCTTTAGATCTAATAGTTAAGTAGAACAATACTTGCGCATAGATGCAATTTACCAAATTTACGTATCAATTATGGAAATACATATGAATTCAACATAATAGATCCATATCTATAATAAGAAATAAACAATGAGCATAACAAATCTAAGACAGTTAACCACATGAATCATATAAAGTTTGAGTTCACCAAAATTTCCTTCTTTATTAAGAGATCTTCATTTCAATACAATCTTTCCGCCTTTGCACACAACAACAGGGTCCTTTCACACAAATCATGACTTAGGTCTCCATGCACAGAGCCAACAGGAGCCTTTCTACCCAAAAAAAAACTCAGAACAACTATTCAGGCATACCACATCATAGCTAAAACATGAGATCTATATCATCAGATATTTGACTCTTACATATTTATATCTTTTTAAATGTGCACATACCATGGTCTCAAAACATGGTTTGAGACTCATGGTTTTCCCTTTTACCAGTTACAATAATTAAGGGACTTTGACCCACCCCAAAGCCCCTTGAAATCTGCGCGCAACGCTTACAAACAAGAACTTAACCAAAATTTATCCAAAATTTCCTTACCCTGGGGACCCTACTAGTCCAATAAACCCCCAACACAATCTAGTGACTCGTCTCGAGTCACTTCGGTCTAGCTACCTACATCTTGTATTTGAGCACCTGTACCGAACTCTGAAATGGAAAAATGACTTATGCGCTTTGTGCTTCTTCGACCAATTTCTGCATTGTTGGACCTTCGGCAGCTAGGTTGATGCTTCGCTTTGTCTGCTTCAAGTTGTTAAGGGCTGCATCAATGGTTTGTGAGAGGTGAATTTCCTCATCTGCCTAGTGCTTCATTCTTTCCTCTAATAAATTCTCTTGCTGGAGCAACGTCTCGATCTCTTCTTTAATGGCACGAATCTCCTATAATTGGACTAGTATTTGGGTAGGCACAAGGGTCTGCGCCGCAACCAGAATGTCATTAAATTGTTGTTCTTTGGCCCTCATCTCTACCTTGAGATGCCGAATGACAAGGTCTTTTTGGACGGACGTCCAAAGACCCATGGCTTCTTCAAACAACTGGCTACTAGCATCCATGACAATGATGATGCTAGTGGTTGATTCTTGGACAACTATAGCGCGTTGTGCACATACTTTTGGAGGGGTGTCTGGTTGCATTTTCATCTGAAGATCGAAAATATTTTCTCAAGCTCTGTGCTAACTTTCATGATTTATGAGCGTGATGCCTTGAGTGTAACTACTAGTATTTCTAGCTTAACTGTCGATGTGACTCTGGAAAGTACCGTGACCTCTGGCAGGTCACCGCATAGTCGATTGATCATTGATTCTAGTGTCGTGCATTGATCTTCAGCCACTCGACGAGCCTCTTCCACACTGTTGTTCCTTCTGCATCATTTCCACTTGATGCTAAGACTCTATATCCACTTTGGAGGTGTGGACCTCTCGGTACTTCAGCTTGTCCACGATCATTGTGTGCATGGCATGAAGTTTTCCTACGGGCAACATTGCCAAGTTGATGCCAAACTCTATGTAGGCTCACACATTAGTGCACAAGTCAGGCTGCTCCACTGTAACTGTAGGTCCCATCACATGAAACAACCAGCTGTATATAGGCAATGGCAGCACAATACTGATGGGATGCATGCTCGCTTGGCCGATGCTTGTTGTCTGCAGGCTTGCTTGCACCTTCATCTCCTGAAGACCCAGCTGTACATCTGTGAGGACCGATTTGTACTAAGTTTCCACATCATTCCAAAGGTCCTCGGTTGCATTCTTGCATGTGCTTTCAATTTCATTCAATTCATCTTCGTTGAGGGTCAGGGCCTCTGTCCCTATCTGCTTGGATCCCTTCCTCTTTTTGTGCAGGCCCGGGGAGGCCTAAGATCCTCTTTTAGTCCCTTTTTTTGAACATGTCTATTTCATAGGTGCCATGACACTGTCACCATATTTATCCTCCATCTCCTTCTCTAGGTCAATGGTTTCACCCGTCATGGTTGGCTCTGGTTCTGTCTCTGCATCCTTCTCGTGCTTCTCCAACTGTTGAAATTTTTTTTTACGGTCCTGCGCCTTCTCACGACTTTCTGGGGCACTAAGACACTCCTCCTTCCATATAGTCATTTTTTGTACGTAAGGATAGGAATATCCCTATATGTTTTCAGTCGACTGCCATTTACATACCTAGGAAGGTCGTCACCTCCTAAAGTGGCCAGCTAAAGCACACCTCCCTTTGTGATCTCCTTAACCACATAGGGTTTGAGCTAATGCATTTTGAACTTCCCCGAGTGGTGCGCAAACTTGATGTCATATAGCAAAACCAAATCATCTTCCTAAAATATCTTCTTTCTAATGTACCTGTCATGCCAAGCCTTTTCGCGTGCATTTTACACCTACTGATGGAAACCTACAATGAATCGGTCCTCTTCCAACACGAACAACTGTGATAATCGTTCTTCCATAATATATTGTTCAACCATGTTAGTGATCACTGCAATGCGCAAACTTGGGAAAATGTACTCCATTGGCATAACAACTTCTTGCCCATACACCATTTGGAAAGGAGTCTTTCATGTCAACTTTTTGCAGGCAGTCATGTATGCCCATAAAATCGTAGGTACGTGTACATCCCAATCATTTTGGTTAGTATTGAAAATATTAGTGAGTGTGTTCTCCAATATCTTATTAAAATATTCCACTGCACCATTTTTCTTAGGGTGATATGGTGTACTCTTTTTATGGTGTATCTTGAATTATTCATTCAAATCTTGAATTGTTTCAGTCACAAAGTGGGTTCCTTGGTCACTCATCGAGATATTAAGACACCCAAACCATGACTAGATATTTTCAAAAATTAAGTGTGAAACTATCTTTGTACTGCAGTCCTTTACATGCGTAGCCTCGGCCCATCGCGTCACATAGTCTGTTGCAATGATTATATTAACACACACTTGTCTTCTTCCCTAGAGGGTTGATCGATCTGACAAAGTTAATGGGCCATTTGTCAAAATATTGAAAAGTAATTTGTGGATGCAAGGGAATTTCATCTCTGTGCGACCATCTCCCCATCCGTTGACATACGTCACAAGCGCGACAATATGCATGTGCGTCACTATGCACAGTAGGCCACCACAACCCAGCCCATAAGATCTTGTGCGCGGTTGATTTTCCTGCATAATGAACTCCTGTAATCCCTCCATGAGATTATGATAATATATCCTGTCTTTCAAATTCCAACACATATCTCCTCAATATTTCATCCACCCCCATTTTGTATAGCTAGCCAACAATCAAGGTAAAATCAGCTAGGCGCGTGACCAAATCTTTCTTTTGTTTCACCGAATACTCCATGGGCGCACTTGTAGTGGTCAGAAAATGAATAATATCATCGAAGTGATCATATACTACCTTATTGTAAAATAGCTGCGCATCGGGTAATCCTTATTCCAAGTTAGTGGGCTCTTATCCATTTTCAATGTGCAACAGATGGTATATCTTGACATTCAATCTCCTTGATTTCACAATTAATTCAAAGTCATACTCTTGAAGTAATAACAGCCATCTACAGACTCCCCCCCCCCCCCCCAACATAGGCTTTTTGACCAGGGACTTCAAAGAAGAGTGGTCAGTAAAAATCTTAAAATGACCTCCCAACAGATAGTGGCAGAATTTTTGCAGTGTGTAGACCATAGCTAAACCTTCCCTCTCTGTGGTCGAGTAGTTACCTTCTGCACTTGAAATTTTACTACTCACAAATGCAATAGGGTGGCCAATATCCCCGGCTTGAGGCTACACTAATATAGCTCCTAATGCGATGTAGGATTCATCGACATGCACATGGAATACCTTTGTCCAATCCGAGAAAACCAATATGGGTGTAGTGATCATATTCTCCATAAGAAATTCAAAGCTCTTCTGGTAGTCCACCTCTCAGAAAAATCAGGCATCCTTCTTCAACGACTTCTCCATTGGCACAGTGATCAATGCATAACATTGAATAAAATTTTGGTAATACCCTATGTGCCCCAAATTAAGTGCAACTATTTTACATTTTCGGGAACCTCCAGGTTAACAATAAAAACAATCTTTGTTGGATCCACCATAAATCCTTGCTGACAAATAATATGACCGAGCAAGATCCCAAAAGGAACGCAGAGTATACACTTCTTTAGGTTGAACAAGATCTGATGTTTCTGACAAGTATCCAGCATTAGGCGCAAGCTCGACACATGCTTCTTTAATAATCCAAATACAGTCCAGTCATCAAAGTATAATTCTAAGAATTTGTGGATGTATTCCTTGAACGCAGCTACTACTACGCGTGAGAAGATAGCTGGTCAAAGTATAATTCTTTAGACCGAATGGCGTGATTGTGTATTGAAAGGATCCCCACTCTATCACTAAGGTTGTTTTTCTTCTATATTCTAGCATGTTCCTTATCTTATGGTATCCAGAGAATCCATCAGTGAATGAGTAGGCCTCCTGCCCACCCACATTGTTGAGTATTTCATCAGAAAATGGAGTTGGGAATGGATCATGCATGCAAGCATCATTCAATTTGTGCAGATCTACACAAATCCTTATTTCTCCCTTGGACTTCTTGTCTTGAACCACCATAGGGCTTACCCAATATGACTCTTCTACTGGTTCAATGATACCTGCAACAACCATTTTCTCCAACTCCTCTTTGACCTTATGCCTGTATTTGGGATTCAACCTATACGGGCGCTGCTTCACGGGTCACACATGTTATGAATATAATTCATAACGAATATAATATATATAATTATTAAATAGTCAATTAAGGATTATGTAAGTAGTCATTAAGTTAGTGAAAGGGCATGTCTAAAAGACATGCCCATTCATGAAAGGCCACCTGCATAGGTATATAAGCAGGGCCTCATTGTAACATTTTATCATCATCTCTTATACATTTTATATAATATATTATTATTAAAATACCTCTTGTTTATTTTATGATTAAGTCAACAAGCCTACAACTTTGTTGCTCCATTTGGTATCAGAGAACCAATCTTCTCACCTGGAAGGAAGCACCTACGCCACTGTTGGCTGCCTTCAGCTGTTACATGCGGTGCCTCGAAATCGCTACTGCTCGATGACTTCATCAATGAAGATGGACGATTTCAACAAAAAGTTTATCTATCTTGAGAGTAATATCAATAATAATTTCGATAAATTCACTAAAATATTAACTAATCATGAGGATAAGGTTACAGGAAATTCTGACAACATTAAAAAACTTCAAGACACAACAGATCAGATAGAAAGACAAATTTGGCTAAACCATAGAGAGGCCACAGACAATCATAACAAAGCAATTCAGAAGATAAACGCCATTTTGGACAAGATTAATCTGACGCAAAAACTAATATTCCCGAATATTGAACACAGTCAACAGAAAAATTCAGCTGATTCAGAAAATTCAGATGATAATCATGAAGAGTCACTACATTCTGAAGAAGATCAGGTTACAGAAATTCCAACTTATGAGAATGAAGGTGATAAAATAAATAAATATGAGCCCGCTAGTCAGGAAACCGTTGAAGGAACATAAAAATATGAAGCTGATTTTAATAAGGAAGAAGACATTGTTGGTGAAAATGAGGAAAAAGACATTCTTGATGATAAAGAGGAGAATGTGGTAGAAGAAAAGAAGAGAGAATTATTAGCAGAATTTGGAGGCCCTCGAAAGCTCCCCAAGTCTCATTTTGAACAAATATTTAAAGTTAGAAGACAACCAAGCAAAATCTGCCACAATTAATATCAGTGTTGAGAAAGAAGAAAAAAATCCCAGGATAGAATTATCAGTAGAATCTAACCCAAATTTTCATCCAAAGCTCCCAAAAAGGGTGAAATGTAAAAAAATATTGCGTACAAATTCAGAAGAAAGGAAAACCTTTCATGTGAATCAAATTCCTAGCCTTGTCGTTCTAGATAAAAATGGAAAAATTGTAACCCCTTATGGCATGGAGCTTTTTGAAGAATTCAGTGTCGAGGGATATCCACTCACCATAGAGAAAATTGATGAAGCGGGTGACATTATATTTGTAATTTATATTCCATTCTGGTGGGATGAAGAATTATCGCCTCTCACAGACAAACATGGGTCATAGGTCATATTCACAATGAATATCCAGTTTTCTTGTTATAATAGAAATAAAAATTCACTCATAACTATTGTGAACGATCCCGACCTTGAGTGGAATAGCCTATTAGTACTGAAAATCAAATCGAGAGAAGAAAGTGTAGCTATAGTAAAGAGAAATATTTTCCCACGAGACAATGGCCAAATTTTTGTTTGGGATTTTGATATTCAAAATTGTAGAGGCATGATTTACAATGGGAAAGAGAGTTTGTTCAAAATTTTTGAACTGAAAAATTACGGCAAACTATTTGCAATATCAAATCGTGGTGGTGATCCTATTACTTCACAATTAAAATTTGGGAGTCCAGGAAATGCGGATTTCTTAGTGGTGACTATCGATAAAAGCATGGCAAGGGAAGAAGCATTATTGAGAATTTATTCCTAAGACACAGGACTACTACGCAAGCGAATTTCCATACCGGTTTATCCAGGTCACCTAATTGGCCGCGTGGAACTCTGCGTCACTGATAGAATTATTTGGCAACAATTGAGTTGTGGAATGTAGATACTGGATATATCTGGTGAAGTTAGCAAAATAAAATAAAAAATCAATATTGAAATGTTAGATTGGCCTTATTATTTATACAAAAGAAAATTGTTCATTTGCCACACTCAGATGAGAGGCGTGATAAGCCTGAATGTTTTTAATTTAGAAGGTGAGATTGTGCTCACATTTCAAGACCACCGAATAAGTATGTTCGGCTTTTACTTCAGTTCTCACATTACAAATGCGGAGGATATTATGATATCTGTTTGCGATGACCAATAAAATATGAATGATCCCTCACAATCAGAAATGTCGATGATCAATATTAGCAGCATTTTTACGGGAAAATTCATCGAAAATATTACATCGGGTGCTTCAAATTGTTCTGATATGAGAAAGTTGGCACTGAAATTTCTAGTAACGTGGGCATTTGCATATGGTGAAAAAACTCATGAAATATTCATAGGATGCAAACTAGGAAGGATTTATAAGTGGTCCAATGACGTATTAATTGACACATCACGTACTTCCATCATCGTTCCTCAACTCCTAGAATCGGACCTGTGGTATCAAACTGTCGTTCCTCAACTCCTAGCATCAGACCTGCGGTATCAGTCTACATTTTGGCAAAATTGGGACAACTGTGTAATGTTACACCTGTGGAGTCATCTGTGTAAAGGGGATTGTGTTGTTGAATTAAAATTGCATGGTGTTGAATTAAGAATAACGCTGTGTCAAAATGTCATGATGGAAAGGCATATGACGGTTAGCCAAGCAACGTGATTGTCAGTTAGCCAAGTAGCGTGGGTCGTGGCTCATGGTTCATGAACTATGTTACATTTTAATTTTTAATATATATATATATATATATATATATATATATATATATATATATATATATATATATATATATATATATATATATATATATATATATATATATATATATATATATATATATATATATATATATATATATAATTTATTACAAAAAAAACTATATATATATATATATATATATACATATATATATATATATATATATATATATATATATATATATATATATATATATATATATATGGATAAACACAAGAAGAAGGAATTATGAGGGCATATAGCTTTGAGGACACAGCTTTTAAGGAAAAAGAGATAAGCCTAATTACAAGGGAGTATGAGGACGAATTATACATTAAATATGACAACACAAAGTGAAGAAAGTTGGGAGGAAATTAAGGCAAAGAAAATTAGTATCCATAAAACTTTGAGGACAAAGTTTCTGAAGAGAAGGGAAATGTTATGAATATAATTCATAACGAATATAATAAATATAATTATTAAGTAGTCAATTAAGGATTATGTAAGTAGTCATTAAGTTAGTGAAAGGGCAGGTCTAAAAGACAAGCCCATTCATGAAAGGCCACCTGCGTAGGTATATAAGCAAGGCCTCCTTGTAACATTTTATCATCATCTCTTATATATTTTATATATAATATATTATTATTACAATACCTCTTTTGTATTTTACGATTAATTCAACAAGCCTACAGCTTTGTTGCTCCAGCACATCTAGTTTCAAGGTCATCTTCATTACCTCGAGGTCTCCTACAATCCCCTTCAATTCAGAAAATTTCATAGGAAACAACTCCTGATATTTAGTTAATAGCTGAACGACCTTTCCCACCGTATCATCATCCTAGTAGTCCCCGATATTTTATAATTTTGGTTATTCCTTTGAGCCAATATTGACTTGCCTAATCTTCAAAGGCTTGGTTACATTAGGTAACTCAATCGTAGGCCCAACAACTATGCATTGTCCTTCAGACTCAAGAATATTAATGTTCCTTGGGTCTTCTTCGTTATCTTAGATTAACAAATTTCGATAGTAAACGACTTTTCTCATCTGCGCGTCCCATGCTGGAAAGGCATGTTCAACCAATGGCTTTGTGGTGTCAAAGATGACTTCCTGAATATCTTTCAATGCCTCATCAAGGCAATCAAACCCACTTTCAAAACTAAAGGTCAAGGTAAAACTTTCTGTTAGCACAATCCATTCAATGGTGCCTCGCCACAACTCAGGTTCAAGATACCAGTCTATAGGCACCTTCCCCAAAGTGTGGATGAATATATTCACCCATTCTAGCTTTGGATCTTTGCCCCATGCTTCACTCCATTTGGCTAGATGTTTGTGTGGATTGCTTTCTCTGGAATAGGTCTCTCCTATTCAGGTATTCAGATTCTGAAATCGCAGACACATCATGCGAGTGCATTCTTCCCAGTTAGCAAAATTAGCTTTGTGCATCTCCCACCAGCGCACTAGTGTCGATTGCAGAGCTATATCAAGTGCATTGAACCACTATGCTTCTGGAATATTTTTTTCAATTTATTCTAAAAATATATTAACATTACTCATGCCATCATAATAAGGAAAATACTGTACATCTAAGGATATGCACCATATATATTTGGTTACCTGATTGCAGTGTAGCATAGATACTTCGTGCAAACGGTTCTTGTAGTTTTCCATCTCATCATTTGAATTTGAAAAGTATGAAATATCCTTCTTCCAATTAAGTTGACCATATGTTGTTGGATTGATCCATTCTTCATCCCACACAGTTAACTTATAAATATGGTCAACATCATCATCTGCATGCACCGGCTCAGTATATATTTCTCCTTCTGCGGGGTCTAGAGGGACTAAAACCCTGGTTCCATTACTTTCAAATGCCATACTTTTTCACTAGAGGTTAATGATGTCATCCATATCAATAGCCCAATCCATACCCAACATCACAGGATATGGGTCGGTATCATCAATAATCTAGATAACTTCAAAGTCTGCGAGCACCCAAACTCCTTCAATATCCACTACTAGCTACGAGAGTCTTCCTAATGGGATAGTATTTTGTTGATTCGCCATGCACAACTGAATAATGGACCACTCCAACTTAGGTTTTCCCATTCACTTCCAAGTCTCCTTTGGTAAGACATTCGCATTAGATCCTAAATCCAAGATAACCTGATCCATTTCGTATGCACCGATTTGAGTAGTCAAGCGAATTTCCCATCTAGTTCTTATTTTATTTTTATAATATTATTGACAATTTTCCGCTCCATCAAGGGTTTTTCTTTATTTGTGCAGTTTCCTATTAATGCTTGGAGTTTCTCGACTGCCTTCTTATTGCGCAACAATTTAATACAAGCCTGCAGGAGGGAATTTAACTCTACATCTCCTTCAACCAGTACGTCCATAGGCTTGTTTTATGCTTTAGATGTCAATGCGCTCGTCTCTATGAAATTTCCGTTCACTTTTACAAAGGTATCATTTTCCCTCTGTAATTTGAATCCTTCCTTTTTTCAGGTTCCTTTCAGATCCAGAGATCAGGATCGGAATTTTTTCCTTTGTATTCATTAGTTGTTGCACCCATTAGGGGGATTTTGAGGTCTAAAATGGGCCTCCTAAGGAAATTATAAAATAATAGTGGAAATAATAAAATAAGATTTGATTACATCATCAAATTTTAGAGGGAAAAAATAAAAAACTACGTTTTCAATTTATCTCCCAAATTTTTTACTCAAATTTCGAGCGGGAGTACTCATTGGATACAAAATTCAATTCTTCATCCAAGGATTACTCATGTTGCATACTTTTGATGGATTCTTCTACACAAAATATGGGAAATACATGAAAAACGTTATTGCAATCACGTTTTTTCATGTATTTCTCATTTTTCGTGTAGAAGAGTCCATCAAAAGTATGCAACATGGGTACTCCTTGGATGAGAAATTAAAATTTTCATCCAACAAGTACTCCCACTCGAAATTTGAGTGAAAACTTTGCTAGATAAGTTTAAAATACGAGTTGAAAAAGTAGTTTTATTATTTTATTATTTTTTAATCTTTGTACCCTTTTACTTAAAAAATGGTGAATCATCCCCCTTGATTGACTTCATAATATTGAATCCTATTGGTTCTTATAAAGTTTATTTTGGTTGTACATTTTTCTTAGGAGGCCTATTTTAGACCTCAAAATTCCCCTAATGACTCCTAGTAATAATTTTCACACTCGGTTCTTCTTCGCGCAACTCAACTCTTACCATATGAATATTTTGAGTGGGAGTATGTGGTTTCTTTTCCTGCATTCTTTCAATTAATACAGGGAAATCTTCAATAACATGATCAAATTTTCTACAATCCTTCTATTCCTTGTCCTCTGCCTTGGAATCCTCCATGTCCAACTGGAGATGCAGGTGACCCTTGTTCCCATCCTTCTACCTGCATCCTATATAAGTAGGCTTGGTTAATTATCAAGTCGAAGTTGCGACTGTTCTACTCATCATGTCCCACCGATCGGCGAAATTTGTAGAAATGTTTCTTAAGCTTTGGGATATATTTACCAATCCTAGGGCAAAATTCTATCGAGTGCAGACCTATTGCTTGACAAATCTTGCACATGAATAATGTGGGGGTGCCACTTGATCATGTCGTGCTCTTAATCGGACTTCGTCCTCCGGCTGTTAAATAATCATTGTATATAGGACACTGATGTATACACCATACGCATGCACACACGTCCTTCCCTTTATCTTAACGCGGGATTTGTATCTCTAAGTATAGTGCAGCTGGCATAGGTGAGGCTTCTAACTTCATTGCAATCTCCACATCTTCATACTACATCGCAATCTTTATTGATTTAAGGATTGGTGAATATGCGGTAGTATCATGGCAATGGACCATTCTTTGTGATGCGTGTCATCAATAGTAAATCATCCATCTCTAATGGTGCACTTCAACTGTTGATCCGACTCCCATATAGATTCAGTCACTTCTTGGTGGATTTCCTTTAAATCAATCATGCATTGAGCACATTATTTCGGCTTTTTGAATTGTTCCTTCAATGTGACCTTCAGATTATCAATTGTTGCATTAGGGTTCATCGCTTCGTACGTTATGTACCACTCCCATGTGCATTATTGAAATGTAGTAGCCAACTACGATTTCTTAATGTTATCATTATTGATCTGTAGTGATGTCCATATAATGTTTGTAACAAACAAGAATTGGTCCACATCTTCATTCCCAATACCACGAAAATTAGGTAATTTCATGGAAGCAGCCATATCAACGTCTTGTGGTGGAGGTGGAGGTGGGGCAGATGAGTGGTTAGGATATGAATGCAGGAGCAGAGTGGATGGGATCTAGAATATAATAAATTTCTCTTTGTCTACGTGTGTAGATTCACTAGAGCTACTTGTGTCAGACTCTTCGTCGCTATCATATTTACCCTTAAGATGACTGTAAATAGAATCTTATTCTAGGTCTAATTTGTAAGTTTTTCTATTGCGTGTAGAACTACCAAGACCTCTACACGTGGAGCTAGATGGACCTCTTCGAGACATTCACTCAATGTGGCTGCATAGAGTACCCTTTTCACACAAAAGCATTTTAATCCACAGTTTTAGTGAGCGCAGGAACTTACCTCTAAGGCCCTTAAAAAATATCCTTTCAGCTTAAGAATACGATACAAACGTATCAATAGCAAATTTAGTCACAAATCCACCAAGAACACTATCGATTCAGTGATCTACTGCATGGGTAATATTGTTGCTAGATTTCTCCAATTGTTGTACCAACTTTGGGGTCCACTTGATGATAGCATTGTCCTTTGTGTGGGTCTGGAATTCAGCAAGCCGAGGCAACCACTCTTGCAACTCGGTTGCAAAGGAAGCAAAGAAAATTTCATGTACCTCTATGTAGATATACCTTTGAGCCCAATATTTGACAAAAAATTTAGGGCTTCTGTTTTCTTGGATCGCAAATTCACGCACCTTCTTGTCAAGCCAATCTTGTAGTTTGCTCTTTGTCGAGTGCCACAACATCAAATCTCCTTCAAAATGACCCTGTTCCCTGCAACAAAACTATTTTTTGGCTTGAGGGGTCTTGACCCAGGTTCAGAGTAATCACACAACCAATAAAACCCTCCAACTACTGGCCCTTTCGGTAGTGATCCGCTTGCGCAGATCAAAGTCTCACCTGAAGCAGTATGCGGGGTTGCTAGAACCAGGTTTCCACACCCTATGGGAGCTTTTGATGTGGACCCAATCCTTACTTAACATATATACTTCCTACTGCCTTACATGCACTTCCTAGAACCAAATCTAATTGTAGAAAAAACAGTAAAGCAGTTGCGTGCGCCTAGATAGTGATAAACATACTTATACCTTGCACATTCACAGATTATTATAGAATAAATCCTTACATATACATATTATTATACTTCCACATAACAAATTACTATATTTAGATCTAATAGTTAAGCATAACAATACTTGCGCATATATGAAATTTACCAACTTGACTTATCAATTATGGGAATACATATGCATTCAACAAAACATATACAAATATATAATAATCAATAGACAATGTGCATAACATATGTAAGACAGTTAACCACAGGAATCATATAAAGTCTGAGTTCGCCTAAATTTCCTTCTTTATTAAGAGATCTTCAGTTCAATACAATATTTTTGCCTATGCACATAGCAATAGTATCCTTGCACACAGCTCAGGATTTAAGTCTTCGCATACACAACCAACATGAGCCTTTCTATACAAAAAAACTCAGATCAGCTATTCATGCATACCACACCATAGCTAAAACATGAGATCTATATCATCAGATATCTGACTCTTACATATTTATATATTTTCAAATGCACACATACCATGGTGTCAAAATAGGTTTGAGACTCATGGTTTTTCCCTTTACCCGTTGCAATAATTAAGGGACTTTAACCCTCCCCAAAGCCCCTTGACATCTGTGCACAACTCTTTCAAACAAGAACTTAACCAAAATTTATCCAAAATTTCTTTACCAACGGGACCCTGCTCCAACACATCCATTACCTCATTACCAATGTCATTCTCATTGAACTTCAAGCCTCTTACTGTTGATACAAATTCTTGTCCATGACACATCATATTATCCATAAAATTCTCATGAACACCCTTAACTAACAATTTAGGTTCTCTTCATTAAATTTTGGAATTGAAAAAACTTAACAAATAGATCTTTCTTCTTATAGAGGAAGAAATGATGGTCAGTAAAATGAAGCAAAAGAAAGAAATGATGTGATGACCAAACTGGTGACTTGGATATCTTTCACCCTTGGAGAATTTACCATGTTTGTAGCATATCCTTTGCAGCTCTGTTGTGTTTCTTTGTACCTTGTAGCAATTAATTAATCATTATCCAACACCCTAGTAGAATTTTTTTTCTCTTGCATCCCTCTGTTAACTTCTTGTAGCAAATCTGTCCTTCTTGTAGAAAATATGTTCCTCCTATAGTAGCTTTGTTTTCTCCTATAGCAACCAACCTGAATCTTGTAGCAGCTAATCCTTGCATGCCAAGAGGTGGTGTGTCCACCTTTTTATTCTTTTATTTTTATTTTGTATTGATTTTTTCATTATTTTTTCTTTTTTAATTTTTTTTTTCTCTTTTTTTTACATTACATGCAAAATAAAATCATAGTGCTTTTTGAGTTAAATGAGTTGGTCCCCAACTAATTTTTAAACTCCATGAAAACATCCCACTTTATTAAGTACTTTTTCACTTTTGTCTCATTTATCTCCCACATATGTGGTTTTCCTTCGGAGAAAAGTTAAGTGACTTGCTAGATAATACCAAGGCTTCCTGCTATTAATTTTGGTTATAAAATACCTTTCCTTCTCACACTTTTAATGTTTTATTAAGCTAGAATAGATTTGAAGGGTGAGGTTAGAGAGTTGCATACCTATGCCTTACCATGAGTGTTTTTTTTGTAGGATGTTGCTGTAATTGCAGAGGTTTCCTTTGATGATCCTGAAGATGCATGTGATAATCTGTTGGGGGTCCTCTAGGTTTTCTTGCTACTATTGTTGCTCTGATCCTAAGATGCTCCTGATGTGAGTGTTGTATCTAATGATTGACTTGTTGATTTTTTCATGAGTTTGTTGGAACATTGATGAAGTTGTTGGAATTCCCTTTGAAGTACAAAATGTCACTTTCATCAATTTCTTTTCATTGGATGAAATCTTCTCATTGTTGATTGAAGTTCCATGATTTATGTGATCAAAATATAGGTGCCACCATGGATCAAAGGTTGTTGTTAGAGATTAACAGTGATCATGTAGTAGCTTTTTAGAGGTCCTGTAGTTGCCAAAAATTGAGTGAATGACTCTCCAATTTCTTCATGATGATTGGTTCTTCGTTCCAGTGCTCTCAATTGTGGTCTTGTAAGGAAATTGCAGACTGCTACAAGAATGTATTTCTTCCTGTAGTAGCCACAAAAACCATTCTATGACAACAATATCCTTTAGATAATGCTTCCAAAAACACTGATAATTCATGATCAATCTTAGTATGAAAAAGGATCAAAATCCTTGGTTGTGGTGAAAGTAATGAAAGAAGGGGTGAAAATGGGGATTTTTCATGGAAAAAGGTGAAAATGAGGGTGGATAATAGGTAAAGTGGTGTGGAAAATGAATGATGAGGCTAAGGTGGACCTCCCTCAACATTTACTAAAAGAGACATGACCTTTTGGCCTCTTTCTCTAATCATATCTGCCTACTATATCATTTCAGGACAACCCCTTATAGCATGTGTTTTTTATCCATATCTCTCAAACGGTAGACTGGATTTAATTGAAAGTTTTTTAGCATGTTTCCATAATCCTTATGAACCTCCCCATAAAAAATCTTGGTCAATGGATGCACGAATCACGAGAAAAAATAAAAATGGTTGTAGGTGATGGAGGTCAATTTCTCAAAGCGCGTCCATTGGAATTCGTTGAGATTTATTGAGAATGTTACCATAATTAATATGCATCTCCCCATGAAACATCTCATCTAATGAATGCATGATTCTCGAGATATAATAAAAATAATTTTTTGCTATGTGTATTTTGACCTCCCAGTAGCAAAACATAGCCCTCTTGTAGCATTTTAGGGAAATGAGTAAAATGAATGGGAAAGGCCTGGAAATGAAGGGTGGATGTTGGAAATGGATGAGGGTGATGGATTTACATGGCCTTGGTGTTGTTGGAGCATCTGAGAAAAGGAGGAGAAAGCCCAAATTTGACTTCCTTTGACTATATTTTTTACCAACTTTTTCTTTTGGTGCTAACTTGTTTTGTTGCTTGAAAAGGTTGGAGAGCACCTCCATTCATCAGAGAGAGATACATGGAGCAAAGAATTTTTTTCATTTTTTCTCTTTTATTAGGCCTACTAGCTTCCTCAATGAGGATTTCAACTAGTAGGTCTGCCTAGGTGCCTCAAAGGAGGTTTTCACCTAGGATCTTTTCGTTTTCTCTTATTTTCTCTTTTTTTCCAACCCATTGACCGCCTCATGGAGGTTTTCAATCTATCAGCCAATATCAAGTGCCTCAAAGGAGTTTTTAACATGAGATTTTTTTTTTTCTCTTATTTTTCATTTTTAATTTCTTTTTCTATCCTACTCTACTTGAAAAAAAAATCTCTTTCAAGTATATGAATACTTCCAATGGAGCCATGTGCACATCAAGATGACAAGAAAAATTCATGTGTAGGCTTGAAATATATGCTTTTACATGTACCTGAATTTTAGAGACCAAATTATTTGACTTTGACGATATAAAGTATTGTTAAAGAAGAGAGTGATGCTCCATCATGTTAATTTTTTGGAACCAAACCTCAATATAACTTTGATTCCCTTAGTTCGCTTGCTCATATGGATCATTCTTCATGTCTTATTCTACCATGAAATTCAAATATTCTTCTTTTTTATGATTATTCTCTTGAACACATGGAGGATCTGATGGTAACATGAGGGATCTTTCTGAATCTCTACTTATGATGTCTTCTCTTCATCAAGTGAAACCTATGATTCTTTGGTCTTCTCATTTGAATCTTATTTTTTTGAATGTTGTCCTTCAATGACATCAAGAGAATCCCTTTTGTGTAATACTCTTCCAGAGTGTTACGCAACCAACTCACAAAATAGAAGAAAATATAGATCAACGACTTAAAAATTATCCACTTCGAGGGGGAAACCTCCTTTACATTACATAAATGAAAAATTATTTGATGATACAAATGAAAAAACCTCCTTTCTATATATAGGAGTCAAAGGGGTCATAATGAAATCACAACTGACATAAAAATAATAATGTAAGGGCACAACAATAACAATAGTGGGCTTCTATGGGGCACAATAATAACACTATAGGAACTACATGGGTACAACAATAACAATAAGGGGGATACACTAACAATAAAAATAAGTGGATACACTAGTCTTATAGGGACCTAACATGCCACTCTCCTTCAAAAAAGTGTCATCCTCAATGCTTGAGTAATTCTGGATGCTTTTATATAAAATTCTCCTCCTCCCACGAGGAACCTTCAACGGGTAAGTTCTTCCACCTGATGAGATACTCTGAAATTGATCAATTTAGTAGTTGTCAAGTTCTTATTTCCGTGGCTACTTCAAGTCCCAATATGATTTTTCCTTCCTCGTGATCTGGAAATATTTTTTGAACTGGGAGCTTATCACCTATAAATTTCTTTAAGCATGAAACATGGAAAACTCGATGCACTCAGGAAGATGACGGAAGCTCCAATTTGTATGTCATAGTACCAATATTTTAAAACACCTTGTAAGGACCATAATACTTTGGAAATAATTTATTATCCTTATTAGCTTACTTGAGGTACATTTTTTTGTATTGTTTTAGTCATACAAATACCCATTCGCCTACATCAAAACTTCTTTTGTTGTGATGTTGATATGTATGTTATTTCATTTGATTCTGCACCAAAGTGATGTTATCCTTTAAGAGTTGGAGAACTTGTTATTGATGCTCAATGTGATCTTCCACTACTTGAACATTATAATTTTCTCTTAAAGCTGATTTGATGGACATTGGATGACATCTATAAAGTTCCATAAATGGGGTCATTTTTGCTGCAGTATGGAAGGAAGTGTTATACCACCATTAAACTAGAGGTAACCACTTGACCCATTGTGTATGTTTATCATATACAAATCAACGAAGATATCCTACCAAACATTTTTTTTCACTATCTTAGTTATCCCATCAGATTGAGGATAATAAGATGAGCTATTGTCCAAAAATTTCCAGTGAAAATGGGATCTCTGTCACTTACAATAAACTTTAGATTTCCATGTAGCTTTTGAATTGTTTCCATAAATGTCGTAGCAATAGAACTGGCTTTAAATGGATGTGATAATGCACAAAAGAGCGCATACTTGGTAAGTATATCAACTGCCACCATGATGACACTCTTTCCTCATACTTGGGTAAACCTATGATAAAATCCATTGAAACCTCCTCCCAACGTTGACATGGAATGGATAAAGGTTCTAATAGACCTGTGGTCTTAATTGTCTCAAATTTGTTTTTTTGGAAAACCAAACATTCCAATACAAAATTTTGAATATCAGATTTAAGGCCATCTAAAAAAATTTCCTTCTTAATCATGTGGTATGTTTTTAAAAATCCTGAGGGCTCTCCTAAGGGAGAGATGTGCAATTATAGAAGAATATTTTGTTTGAGTGGGGAATTCTTGCAAAGATATAAGTGATATTTGTACCATAATGAATCTTTTTTCCTGCTAAATGTATTTTATGTATTGGGATGTTGTTGCAACTTTTGAATGAGTGCCCATTTTTAGTGTGAATTATAATCACAAGTGTACGAAGGGGAGTGAGAGAGAGATAAATATAAGTGTACGTTGTAAGAAATCAATCACTAGACACCGAAGGGGATTCAGAGAGAGAGAAATATAAGGTGGACCGAAGCGCGAGAGGACAAGACCCTTAGGAGGCGAGACTTACAGGTGTGACAAGTCTCTATTGTGAGTGAGTAACTATTCTATATGAGGTGGGTGAGGCATGCCTATGCCCGCCGAGATAACAAAGTACAAAGAATAATGATGTGTTCAACAAACATGGGACTGAACTATATAGCACATGCTGGCATAAACATGGGCTAGATAAAAAACATGATAATGGATCTGATCCGGATTTATGCAAGAACACAACAGAATAAACATATAACCATAAATACAGAGATGCAGCAGAAATAACACTTCATTTCATTAATATCAAAGAACTGAAATTTGCTTACAAACATAATGGAAATAAAACTAGCTAGGGCACTGGTAGCTATCTCTGAGAAGAGATGTGGCGGCTACAGGCCTCTGAACTAAGTTACAATGAGGCTCAAGGGCCTATTTATTATTTAGAAACAATGGGAAATCCTAAACAGCCAAAACCCTAACCCTAGGAGATGAAGCGCCAAAACTATGGGCCCCGTTTGGGTAAATTGGTGTTTCAACTTCCCATGGGCGTAACTTTGGCATACGATATCCGTTTGACGCGTACCATACCTCGTTAGAAAGATCTATCCGAGGAATAAAAATTTGGAATGAGAAAAATCAATCCATGGACCCATGTTGCTCTCAATTTTCCCAAAAAACGTCGTTTAGGGCCTCAAAACGGCTCCAGAAGTTCAGGACCCGAAAAAATGCTAAAAATAGTAAACTGTGCCGAAACTGAAAAATTGAAAGAGACAATGGTGGAGCCCTAAGTGGAATAGGCGGGTGACCACCAATATCCATTTGGATCATTCCTCCCCCCTTAGTAAGCAATGGTCCCCATTGCGTTAAGTTCCTCCATGAGATGAGGAAATTTCTGCTGAACTTGGTCCCTGGTGAACCACTTTCCTTGATGCAGGAGTTGGCCAGCTTTGACAACCCGATATAGTTGGATCTTCTGTTGGCGAGTGTTCTTGATTTGCATGTCCATGATACAATCTGTGGTGGCCTGTTCCATGCAGTCTGGATTTAACTCTGTTGGTGTGAGTTGTTCTGCAATGTCCGAGGTGTCCAGTAGAGGTGGGAAGTAAGGATGAAGGCGATCCACATTGAAGACTGGGTGCAGACCAAGGAATGGTGGAATACTGAGCTCGAAGGCATTTTTACCTATAGCCTTGGTGATGATGTATGGCCCGTATCGGAGCGGGCGAAGCTTGCGTTGGGTCTAGTGAGGCGCTCCTTCTGCAAATGTAGCCATACTTTGTCGCCCACCTGGAAGTTGTGTGGCACCCGGTGTTGATCATGGTGTTTCTTGTACTTGGCATTGGCTCTGTCCAATATATCATGAACCTGTTGGCGGATGTGTTGAATGCGCTCGATGAAGCTACTTGCTTTGTCAACTTCAGACTGGACATGAGCTGAATCGGCCTGAGCAGCTGCAAATGGCATGGCTACGTCAATGGGACATAGTGGCTGGAATCCCAAGCCCACTTGAAAGGGGCTATGGCCGATTGAACTGTGGAGAGCCCAATTATAAATATGTTGTACATAGGGGAGGCTCTCGTCCCATGTGCGTGGATGCTTTGAATTGTACATGTGCAGAATGTGTACAATCATTCTGTTGACGACCTCTGTCTGGCCATATGTTTGGGGATGGAAAGCTGTGGACTTGGTGAGCTTGGTATCCAACATTGACCAGAGGCTGGACCAAAATGTGCTGAGGAACTTGCTATCCTGATCTGATCTGATAGACTGTGGGATCCCAAAGTGCACCCACACTCGTTCAAAGAAGAGTTTAGCAGTGGCTTCTGTTGTGATATTCTTCTTGCAGGCCGCCATAATGGCCATCTTCGAGAATCTGTCGATGACCACAAAAACACAGTCATTTCCCTGCTTAGTAGAAGGCAGGCCTGACATGTAATCCATGGAGATGGATTCCCAAGTTCGACTAGGGGTAGGTAGAGGAGTTATAGGCCTTGCTTCTTGATGGTCGGTTTGGCAATGGCACAAGCAGTGCAGGATCTGATGTGCTTCTCGACATCCTTTCGAAGGTTCGGCCAATAGAAATACTTCTATAGGATTGCTACTATTTTCTCGACCCCGAAATTCTCAGCGACTCGACTGTAGTGTGCTTCCCATATGATCTTGGCACGCTAGTTTGAAGGAACACAAAGGTGTCCCATGTGACATAAAAGTGCATCTTGGAGGTGAAAATTTGGAACTTGTGTACCCTCCAAGAGTGCCTTGTAAGTGTGGCCGAATTCTGGGTCACTCTCATAGAGAAGCGGCCAATCAGAAGTCTCGTGCCCACAAGAGTTGAGCACAGTGGTGAGCGCCACGATTGGTGGTCAGCTGAGGCAGTATGCAACATGATTGGTGCTACCCTTCTTGTACTTGATGTTCAAATGAAACTGTTGCAGATATGTGGACCACTTATGATGGCCATCATTCTGCAACTTCTCGTGTGTCTGTATGAACTACAGGGGCCGGTGGTCTGTGTGGATGATTGTTTCCTTCCCCAAAATGTAATGCTTCCATCGTCGACAAGCTTGTACAATGGAATACATTTCTTTGTCATAAGTGGGATACTTGCGAACTGTGTCAGACAATGTCTCACTGTGAAATGCCACTGGATGTCCCTGTTGAGTAATAACTGCCCCAATAGCATAGTCAGAGGCATCTGTCTCGATCTCAAATGGCTGTTGCAAGTCTGGTAAAGTGAGCACTGGGGCAGAACAGAGGCGGTTTTTCAGTTCTGTGAACGCCTTCTGTTGAGGTTCTGACCAAAATTTTTTTTCTCTTGCTCCTCCCTTGGTGACTTGACTCAAGGGCCAAGTGATATGAGAGAATCCCAACACGAACCTCCGATAGAAATTAGCAAGACCCAGAAAGCTGCGAAGCTCTGTTATAGTGGTTGGGGGTGGCCAATCCCGAATGACTTGGATCTTGGCTGGATCCACATGCACCCCCCTTTCATCAATAATGTATCCCAGATATTGAACCTGGGTCATGCCAAACGTGCACTTCTTCAAATTGGCACACAACTTGTGTTGCCGCAGTGTTTGGAGGACTTGTCGGATGTGATGAAGGTGCTCTTCCCAAGTCTTGCTGAAGATCAGAATGTCATCCAAGTACACCACTACGAATGAGTTGGTGAATGGCCGCAAGATTTCGTCCATCATCCTCATGAAGGTTGCGGAAGCATTCGTCAACCCGAAAGGCATGACCAGCCATTCAAAAAGGCCTTCCTTAGCTTTGAAGGCAGTCTTCCACACATCAGAGGGTTCAATTGGTACCTGGTGATACCCAGACTTCAGGTCGATCTTACTGAAATATTTTGCACCTTGGAGTTGGTCCGGAAGGTCATCAATCCGTGGGATTGGGTACCTATTCCGGACAGTGATCTTGTTCAGCGCCCGATAGTCAATACAGAGTCTCCACGTCCCATCCTTCTTCTGTACCAACACGATCGGGCTCCCACAGGGCGATGAACTTGGTCTGATGTGACCTTTCTGCAACAGCTCCTGAATCTGCATCTTGATTTCATCATTCTCCAGAACAGAGCGCCGATAGATCGGTCCATTAGGTAGCGGCGCACCGGGGGTCAGATCAATCGGGTGCTTGACCTGACAGTGCAGAGGAACCCCTGTGGGTGAGGTGAATATGTCCCCGTACTCCTCCACAACCTTATCCATTTGTTTTTGTTGTGCAGAGGAGCCCTGTCTGGAGGTCATGGCCACAGTCTTCTTCTTGCCCTGGGGGTGGATCATTAGGAAAACAAATTTCCTGGTTTGGGAAATGAGCTTACTGCATTGTTTTGCAGTAACCAAAGAGATAGCGGCAGGAGGTGGTACCTCTGGTATCCTGTACAACTTATTCCCCAAAGTAACAATAACAGCACGAGGTCGAGACTCATACACAGCATGACGCTTCCACAAGTATGGTTGTCCTAATAATACATCAGAAACATCAATAGGAGCAACATCACATAATACCTCATCCGTGAAGGGCTTGATGCTATAGGGGAGGCGACACTGCTGGCTGACGCGGAGATCTCGTCCTTGGTGAAGCCACCCGATGGTGTATGGATGTGGGTGAGCTGTGGTCGGCAAGCCCAACCGCTTCACGACGTCTGCTGAAATGAGGTTCTTTTAGCTCCCATTGTCGACAATGAACTGTACAGGGGAGCCCTTTACCCACATCTGGGAGTGGAAGAGACGTTCCTCCTCCTCTGGATCTTCCGGTTCCTCCTTCTGGACCTTTGTAGTGGCAACAATGGTGTTGGGCTCCGCATCAATAATCTGTTTCCCTTTTTCATTCCCCTTTTCAGGTTCTGATTCGGAGTCAGAGCATGCATCTGACTCAGAAGCCCTCATCTCGGCCACTAGCAATTGCTTGGCCCGACACTCACTTGTGTTGTGAGTGGAGCTCTTATGGAACTCACACCACTTTCCCGTGTCCTTCTTTGGCTTTGCGGTGTTGTTCTTTTCTTGTGGCTTCGACGAGTTGTCTTTAGCCGCCATGCCTTGGCTCTGTCCTTTTTTCTGCGATTTGGAAGCACCTTTCCCTTGCTTTTGATTCGCAGATCCAAAGTCTCGCTTCTTCTGCTTGAATTTCTGCTCAATCTTGGCAGCATACCGGTATGTCGTACCAAGTGAGGAGATGTCGAGGAAATCCATTTCCTCCTGAATGTATCTGTGCAGACAGCTGCGATACTTTAGCACCAAATATTTCTCTAAATATTTGATACCCAACTTTGTGCGCAGGGTATGGAACAGATTCGTCAGCTCATGCACATCTTGATCCCTTTGTTGTCACAGCGTGGTCCATTGTATGTACTTGTCCTCATAGCTCCCCACGGGATAGTAATGTTCCTTGACGGCGTCTCGGAAAGAATTCCAAGTTGGTACGGCCGAGAACAGAGAGGGTTCTGTCTGGTCCTTGTTCTCACAGTAGGTTTCCCACCAGTCCTTAACATGGGGGGTAGCTTTGAGGAGTGCAAAAATAATCTTCTCCGGGTCTGAAAAGTCATGAACAGAGAAATATCCTTCTAATAGATTCAACCATCTATCTACGGCATATGCGTCTATTTGACCCTCAAATATGGGAATGTCAAAATTTACTTGTACCTTAAAAGGAGTCGCGCCTCCAGAGTGGCTGCTGGATGCAGATGCGCCGCCGGTGGGTAGCCGTTGAAGGATCTGAGCAAAGTTGTCCATCATCGCGTTCCTTTGTTTTTCGAGGGCCTCCTCGAGCAATATTTTGATAGGATCTCCTGCTCCCTCATCTTTCTTTTCGTCCCCCATGGGCGTCCATCGAGGTTTGCGAGGATGATCTTGCAAAGGTTCCACCAGATCAAGCCCTAGCTCCTTATACCCCGACCTCGTTGGGGACATGCAAAGAAGGATCGAGAAAAAGCAGACCGCTCTGATACCACTGATCCGGATTTATGCAGGAACGCAACAGAATAAACACATAACCATAAATACAGAGATGCAGCGGAAATAACACTTCATTTCATTAATATCAAGAACTGAAATTTTCTTACAGACAGAATGGAAATAAAACTAGCTAGGGCGCTGGTAGCTATCTCTGAGAAGAGATGTGGCGGCTACAGGCCTCTGAACTGAGTTACAATGAGGCTCGGGGGCCTATTTATCATTTAGAAACAATGGGAAATCCTAAACAGCCAAAACCCTAACCCTAGGAGATGAAGCGCCAAAACTATGGGCCCCGTTTGGGTAAATTGGTGTTTCAACTTCCCAGGGGCGTAACTTTGGCATACGATCTTCGTTTGACGCATACCATACCTCGTTAGAAAGATCTATCCGAGGACTACAAATTTGGAACGAGCAACATCGGTCCATGGACCCATGTTGCTCTCCATTTTCCAAAAAAATGTCGTTTAGGGCCTCAAAACGGCTCCAGAAGTTCAGGACCCGAAAAACTGCTAAAAATAGTAAACTGTGCCGAAACTGAAAAATTGAAAGAGACAATGGTGGAGCCCCAAGTGGAATAGGCGGGTGACTACCAATATCCACCTGGATCAGTATCCCACATATATACTATGCCTGGTACAATAGCCACTACTTATAAAATAATATCTGAGTACATGAGATATAAGTACAACCAAAGAGGCCCTGTAAAATAGGAAAGGGCTCTAAAAATATGAATGATACATGCAAACTAAAAAGGCGATGCAAGCGGTTGGGGCTGAAACCATCAAATTTTTAGAGATGCATCCAAGGCTGTAGTATAGAGGTCATCCAGGCATGTGGGGGGCTACCTAAAGGGCCACCCCCTCATGAGGTGTGAAACATCTCACACACACCCGGGAAACATTGGTATAATCTGTTGCATCACTGACCGATCAAGTATATGGATCTTGATCATGCCATGAGGAGCTGGAACTGAGAAAAAATCAAGCCAAAGGGAAATAAAGGGTCCCTTTTCCTGATCCGAGGCATCGAATAAAAGTGGAAGCTTGAACCAAGGTACACCGCCCTTTAGACCTGTCTTCTAGAATGAATAAGTTTATGTTGACCGAAGGAGGTCCACCATAGTTAAGGCAATAAGGAATCATCAACTAAGGAACGAGGGATAATAGTAGAGAAACTGATAGACTGACACCAGGGATGATGGTGGAATGGGGGGTACTGAGTAGCGAGCTGATGACTTCCCTTGTTAGAGCATAAAGGGCATGAATGACCTGGTAGCTACTGAATCGACTCCGGAGGGGATAGGGGATAGTATGACTGGAGGCCAAAATGTGTGACACAAGGGAGGTACAAAGCAATGAAGGATGGGAGACTATGAAGGGAGACAAAGGGGACTCGGGATAGTCTCCATGGATGCGATGAAGACTCAACTCAGATTCTTTAACAAGGGCGACTCGATGATGCTGCCACACAAAACAGGCTCGGTGGGGACCACAAGAACATGAGTACAAGATGGTTACTCACAACGAAAATCGGCACGAGTGTGGAAAAGTATGAAGGCAAGGTGGTGCCCTAAGTACAAGTGTTGTAAGTGAAGAAATTTGATTTTTGGGAGTGGTGAAGTGACTCTTCTTGGAACAAATGTGTCCAAGTAAAGTATCAAATCACCAAAAAATGAAAGGATACCCATTTGAGAGCTCGGTGAGAGCTTTCCAATGGTGCTGATGATTTGTTAAATTGAGCTACGGTTTGGTCGCAGCTAGTGAAAGAACAATTTTGGGTTTCTCTTTTAATAAGGAATTTTCCCTCCAATTTGATTCATTTGCAAGTGTAGTTGTGGTGAATGTAGAGAGGAGAAAAGGCCCTAAATCTTGCGGCGATCATAGCAGACAAACCGATTGTTGGAATCGAGATCCGTCAGTTGCAGGTAAGAGGCCTAACTATACTCCTTAAACTCAGTGGACTAAATTTTTAGATTAGGCACCCAGAGTTTAGGAATAGATCAGGTTGCACTTTTTGGGGTCTGTTCTGTGACCTGGGTAGCAGGTACTAGGCAGAAAACTGCGACCTATCCCAGGAAATGGCCTGAAAGTGCGACCTATCAGAGAAAGGGGGTTTCAATGTTGTTTTTCACTGAGAGCTGGGATTTTATGGTTAGGATGCAGTCTTTCCTTTCTATATGCTGACAAGCATGATGGTTTTGTGCAGGTATGGAAGAGTTGAGGATTAACTAGAGAGAGAGAGACTTGGATGCATTACGTTCTGAGATCCGAGGGGATCATGTAGTTCATGCCGCATTGGCCAGGTTTGGGGTCCTCAAAATATTGAGAATCCATTGATGAGGGTAGGAGAGCCCTTTCTTTTCTAAGGATGGCCTTAATGCTTCTTGGAAGGATGGTCCTGATGAAGAATGTAGGTAAGAAAAGAATACGAGAATGAATTGCTACAGAAGGTTTAGAATCATCCCTACCCACCAAGTCAAACAGAGGGACCAAGTGGTAAGTATGGTATCACACAAAGTAGAATATTTTAAGAGAGGGTATCAAAGTAGGTCCAACTATCCAAGGAATGGGAGGACAATCGACCATACCTATATTGATGGGGTCTAGGCTGAGACTTATGGTAATCATATGAGAAGATGGCCAGGGGTTCCATCATGCCCCCAAGCATGGGATACTTCCCCCAATAATATGTGATGGAGGGGGATGATCAAGTATGCAGAGGTGGGCATGATGCCCCTAGCTAAAGGAGTTTATGGAGCACTATATATGGTGTCATTATTGTTGGGTGTGGAGCCTGATTATCTTGTTTATTTTGTATCACAACGTTGGACCCCTGTACCTTATTGGGGCGACAACGCTACTCATAATTAAATGCTGCCTGGGGGGTCAAGGGGGGGTGACTGTGACTTTATGGAGCCCCCCCCTCGCAGGGTGTTTCGTGGGCAGTGCCCCCAAAGCTAAAAATAGATGTAAAATTGCCTTGTAAAAGTATAATAATTTCTAGTCAATCTGGGTCGTTCATTAGGTGGATGATCTGATGGTAGAAGTTATGTTTAGTTTAGGGGTTTTGGCCCTAGAAGGAAACCCCTCGCTTGCATGAGGGTATTTTATTGCGGATGTGTATTGTATGTGTATTCTCAGAGCGAGAAACAGATACAGATACTGTGAGAGAGAACAGAGGATATTACAACGGATCTGTTGTAGGTTGTGTCTCTTCATTTTGTTGGATAATAGAAAGGAAGGAATGGCTATTCAGGGTGGACATAACCCAAACTAGGTGAACCACGTATATCTGTGTCTCTATGGTTTTATGTGTTTTGTGTGCTTGTGTTTTCCGCATATTTTATGTGTTGTATTGCTCTGTAATATATAATTTTCTAACAACTGGTATCAGAGCTGAAGGTCTATTTGGCTGATAAAGTCATAGGAAAGAAGGGTTCTTGGTTCAAGTGGGAGCAATGGCGGAATATGGTAAGTTTAGGGTTGAGAAATTTAACAGCCAAAACTTCCCACTGTGGAAGATGCAGATGGAAGATTATATGTATCAGAAATATCTATACCTACCATTGAACAGAAAAACAAAGAAGATGACGACTATGACAGGCACAGAATGGGAGATTCTCGATAGAAAGGCACTCAAAATAGTACAGTTTCACCTCACGATGTCATTAGCCTTCAATATTTCGAAGGAAACAACAACAGAGGGTTTGATTAGGGCATTAGCGAAACTATATGAAAAACCCTTAGCCTCAAACAAGGTATTTCTTATGAAACTTTTGTTTAATATGAAGATGTCAGAAGGTGGATCTGTTGCAGACCATTTAAATGATTTTAATACAATTACCAGTCAGTTAAGTTATGTAGGGGTAAAATTTGATGATGAAGTTAGGGCTCTTTTATTTATGTGCTCATTTCCAAAAAGCTGGAATGGTTTATTTATGATCATTAGTAACTCTATCTCTGGATCTAGTACTTTAAAGTTTGATGATGTTGTCGGTGCTATCCTTAGCGAGGAAATGCGACAGAAAAGCTCTGGTGAGACATCGGGTAATGCTTTGAGTGCAGAGTCTAGGGGAAGAGAAATGAAAAGAGGAAAGAGCTCAGGATATTGCAGTAAATCAAGGGAAGGCAAATCCAAGTCCAGATCGGGGATAGTGTGCTGGAAATGTGGAAAGAAAGGGCACCTGAAGAAAGACTGTAGATCTCGGAAGGGAAATGAAGGAGATGCACAGTAAGAAAAAATCATGAAGCAAATGTGGTAGGTGATGTGTCACAAGGTGCTTTGATTCTTTCTTTCAAAAATGTTATTGATTCCTGGGTGGTAGATTAAGGGGCCTCATTCCATGCCACACCTGATAAGAAATATTTTCATGACTATGTTCAAGGAGATTTTGGACAAGTCCATTTGGGTGATGATAAACCCTGTAAAATTTTTGGAATGGGTAAAGTTCTTGTAAAAAAACAGAATGGAAGCCCATGGCTATTAAAGGAGGTAAGGCATGTTACATATGTGAAGAAAAATATGATTTCAACAGGGCAGTTAGGCAGTGAAGGTTGTGTGACAACTTTCACAGATAAAACTTATAAGGTCACCAAAGGAGCCCTGGTAATAGCAAAAGGTGAAAAGGTTGGTACATTGTATTTATGCAATGGTATTTCTAACTTTGTTAATGCTTTAAATTCCAAAGGAGCAGATGCAACATTATGGCATCATAGGCTTGGACACATGAGTGAGAAGGGGATAAAGGTTCTTCACTCAAGAAATTTGTTTCCGGGTTTGAAGAATATTGATTTGGATTTCTGTGAGAATTACATTTATGGAAAACAGAAGAGAGTCAGATTTCTCAAAGTTGGGAAAGAAACGAAGAGAGAAAAATTAGAGCTTGTGCATACAAATGTATGGGGACCTGCTCATGTACCATCTCTCAGTGGCTCTCATTATTATGTTAGTTTTATTGATGATGCAACTAGAAAAACATGGATTTATTGTATTCAGAATAAATTTGATGTATTTGATACTTTCAAGAAATGGAAAGCTTTGGTTGAAATTGAGATAGGAAAGAAGTTGAAGTGTCTCAAATCAGACAATGGAGGTGAATATTGTAGCAAAGTGTTTGATAGGTACTGTTCAAAGCATGGAATTCGCAGAGAGAAGATAGTTCCAAGAACACCACAATAAAATGGTGTGTCAGAAAGGATGAACAGAACAATCATGGAGCATGCAAGGTGCATGAGATTGCATGCAAGATTTCCTTTACAATTTTGGGCAGATTCTGTAGATACTGCTATTTATCTAATAAAGAGAGGACCTTCAAGTTCCTTGGATGGTGGTATTCCAGAGGAAGCATGGACAGGTAAAAAGGTAAACTACTCTTTTTTAAAGCCTTTTGGTTGTGAGGCCTTTGTTCAAATTAATAAAGAAAACAGAACAAAGCTTGAGGAAAAATCAAAGAAATGTACCTTTATTGGATATGGTGTTAATGATTTTGGTTATCTCTTATATGATTATGAAAACCAAAAAATCATTAGGAGAAGAGATGTAATATTCAATGAAAATGTCTTGTATAAGAATCAGTTGCAGGAAAAGAAACAGGAAAAATAAAACAAAGAATACACAATTCTTGATGAGATCACAGAAAAAGTAAAGGTGCTTGAAAATAATAATAATCAACAGCCACAACAAAAACAACCACCACAACAGAAACAGGCACCTCAAACACTTGAAAGTGGTGTCAGAATATCTACTAGGATAAGTAGACCCCCTGAACGATACTCTCCTTCATTATATTATTTATTGTTGACTGATTCTGGTGAACCCGAATGTTATGAAGAAGAAATGCAGGTTGAAACCAGGAAGAAGTGGGAGGTAGCCATGGAAGAAGAGATGGACTCCTTAAAACATAACCAGACTTTGGACTTAGCCAGGTTTCCTTCAGGTAAAACAACATTGCAGAATAAATGGGTTTACAGGATGAAGGAAGAAGATGGAAGAAAACAGAGGTACAAAGCTAAACTTGCGGTGAAGGGGTTTGCACAGAAGAAAGGTATTGATTTTTATGAAATATTTTCTCCTTTTGTTAACATGACTTCAATCAGAACTATTTTAAGTCTTGTAGCAACAGAAAATATGCATCTTGAACAGTTAGATGTAAAGACATCATTTCTCCATGGAGATTTGGAGGAAGAGATCTATATACAGTAACCAGAAGGATATGAGGTCAAAGGGAAGGAAAAATTAGTGTGCAGGCTAAAGAAGAGGTTGTATGGCTTAAAACACGCTCCAAGACAGTGGTATCTAAAATTTGAAAAGTTTATATATGAACAAGGTTATACTAGATGTCACTCTGATCATTGTGTTTATCTGAAAAAGAAAAATTATGGAAGCTATATTATATTATTATTGTATGTAGATGACATGCTTGTTGCAGGGTATAACATGTAGGAAATAAATGTGCTCAAAAGAAAATTGGCAATTTCATTCGCAATGAAGGATTTGGGCGCTGCAAAACAAATCCTTGGTATGAGAATAACTAGAGACAGGAAAAATCGCAAATTAACACTATCTCAGAATGAGTACATACAAAAGGTGTTGAAAATATTTAATATGCAAAATGCAAAACCAATTAGTACACCTTTTTCTAGCCATTTCAAACTTAGGAAGGATATGTGCCCCAAGACCAAAGAAGAAATGGATTATATGTATAAATTTCCATATGCATCAGCAGTTGGAAGCTTAATGTAAGCAATGGTCTGCATAATGCCTAACATTGCACATGCACCGGAGTTGTAAGCAGGTACATGAACAATCCAGGAAAATAAAATTGGATGGCATTGAAATGGATTCTCAAATATTTGAAAGGTACCACAAATCAAGCATTATGCTTTGGTGGTTCAAACATTTCTCTATAGGGATATGTTGATGTTGATATGGTAGGTGACGGAGATAACAGGAGCAACACTACAGGGTATGTATTTACTGTAGGTGGAATGACTGTTAGTTGGGTTTCAAAAATCCAAAGTGTTGTTGCACTTTCAACAACAGAAGCAAAGTATGTTGCTGCTACAGAGGCTAGTAAGGAAATGTTCTGGTTACAAAGGTTTATGGATGAATTGGGTAAGAAGCATGATATGGGCACATTATACAGTGATAGCCAAAGTGCCATTCATCTTGAAAATAAATCAACATTTCATTCCAGAACAAAACACATACAGCTCAAGTACCATTTCATACGGTCAGTGTTGGAAGATGGACAGTTGAAGCTGGAAAAGATACACACTAGCTAGAATCCTGCAAATATGTTAGCAAAAGTTGTAACTAGGGAGAAACTGAGAATATGCTCAGTTTCAATTGGTCTTCAAGTATGATGATGAAGATGAGAAACAACCAGGTCCAAAGTAGAGTCATTTTCCAGCAAATGAAGCAGCGGTGGAGTTGCTACAATCAGTCTCCAAGTGGGAGATTGTTGTGTGTGGAGCCTAATTATCTTGTATATTTTGTATCACAGCATTGGACCCCTATACCTTAATGGGGCAGAAACTCCGCTCGTAATTAAACGCTGCCTGGGGGGTCCAGGGGGGTGGCTGCGACTTTATGGAGCCCCCCCCCTAGCGGGGGTTTTTGGGGGCAGCGCTCCAGAAGCTAAAAACAAATGTAAAATTGCCTTGTAAAAGTATAGTAACTTCTAGTCAATCTGGGTTGTTCATTAGGCGAATGATCTGACGGTAGAAGTTATGTTTAGTTTAGGATTTTTTTCCCTAGAAGGCAACCCCTCGCTTGTATGAGGGTATTGTATTGTGACTGTGTATTGTATGTGTATTCTCAGATATGCGTATTCTCAGAGAAAGAAACAGATAGGGAGACTCTGAGAGAGAACATAGGATATTACAACGGATCTGTTGTAGGTTGTGTCTCTTCATTTTGCTGGATAATAGAAAGGAAGGACTGGTTGTTCGGGGTGGACGTAGCCCAAATTGGGTGAACCACGTACATCTGTGTCCCTATGGTTTTATGTATTTTTTGTGCTTGTGTTTTCCACATATTTTATTTGTTGCATTGCTATGTAATATATAATTTTCTAACAACTATACCAAAGAGTGTCTTTGGAGATAATGAACTGGTGCTCACTAATAAATTATAGAGGTTGGTCAACAACAATGTCTAAGGGATTGGGTTGTTGATGTAAGATCAAGTAATGATGAGGGGAATCATCCCTAGAGTGATCTAAAGTGATATGGGACTCTAGAGGTTCTTATAAATGGGGAAGAATAATGGTACTAGAGTCGAAACCACCAGATGCACTAGGAGGGTGGTGGAGAATTTTGTCTTCTACACTTTCAAAAATGGGTGCCCCCTTACCCAATCATTGGGTGTCAATGTAATTGCTACAAGGTGTATGTGGTTCGAATGCATGGGTTTGATGTAAGGGTGGTAAATGCTTCCATAATTTCGTAATCATAATAGAAGATGGGGTGACTAGTGGAAGAAATACCACCTGACGCGGCGAAGCTACCTAACTCATCATCATGAGAAGAAAGGTTCAGATGCACATCGTCATGGGGGGTGACCGAAAAACAAGTAGATGAGGGATCCACCGATGTTGAGCCCGGGGTGATCACTGAAGGGAGGTCAGGTGAAACAAAAGGGGAAGTCCCATAGGGGTATTCCACCATGGATATCATAGATGATGATAGGTAGAAAATGGTGGCCGAAGGCTCTATCATCCTAACATCGAGAGGGGGAATGTCTATGAGATCAGATGTGTCCTCTGGTTCTACCGAAGAAAAACTCACAAATAAGGGAGAGGTGGACTCGTTGTGCTTGCCCTTGAATTGGTGGACTGCTTCTAAAGAGGTGCAATAGTCTCTTCAATATACATCACATAAGTGTAGCTACAACCCAATAGAATGATGTAGTCTAATGGGGCATCAATGACTTCAACATAAAAAAAAAACAGTCTTGCCCGCAAGAGTAATAGGACAATTTCAAAACATGCCAAGGGGTTGGGAAGAGTGGTGATCCCACGCATGGAGGGTGATAGTGTAAGGGGATAACTCAGGAGATACGATTTTCTTAAAAACAGAAGTGAACATCACACAGGTGGATGCCCCCTCGTTAATGATATAATGGGAGACGTTGTCATTCCAGATCTTGACAGGGATTTGGAAGGCGTCGGATGCGGGAAGCGGGGGATGTTCTGACTTGTCAATTTCGAAGAAAATAAAATGATCATCTGAAGGATCCATATCTACCATAGTAGTTAGTAGAGATTTTCGTTGTGAAGGGAACGACTAGAGGACTTCTAGCATTGACATGGCAGCAAGGGATTGCGCCAAGTCATCTACTATATTGTAGGAGTGTGCATATTTACCGGAAGCAGTCTTTCAACATAATGGTCCCTTAGGGATCTTGGTATGAACCCCTGCCTTAGACTGAGGGATCAATAAAGGACCATTGGGTGTCAAAAGAAGCTCTATGGGACCTGAAGATGGGGGCTCGGTAGCAGACGTAGTGGGGGGATTGTTGTATTAACGGGATTGAGTCTGAATGTTGAGGTCAGTGGTATTACGTTTGTCAGAGTTCATCATGAGGATCTGGTAATCAGAGGTACCAAATGGAGGAGGTTGAGCGGTTGCCTGAATTTTAGGGGGTTGGGTAGCCACATATCCTTGCTGGGGGAAAGGATTGGTAAACACAACCAGTTGAGTAGGGGCAGCATTAGGAGGAACCGAACAGGAGGCTTGTTGTCCTTGGGATAATGCTTAAGCTTCCCACATTTGACACATCTAAGGTAAAAGAGGAAAATCATGGGTATAGTGACCATAGACACCGTAAAAAGAACAATTTTTATTCATGCGAATAGGCTTGTCCTACTTGAGCTGAGTGCCATTGTGTTGAGTTGTAGTGTTAGATGTATTTCCTTGGGGATTGTTTCCTGAATTACCTGGGGCATATTGGTTTTGGTTTCCTTTCCTCTTCTTTTTGGAAAGGGGGGGGAGGGTGGATGTTGTTGCGGAGTTTGAGAAGGCAAGGGAGGCTGAGGTGCTAGTGCTGGAGGAGCTGGAGCACTAGGCTATGGATACGGATAATAAGGATATTGGGAAACATTGGGGTAAACAAGTTAGGCAAAAGGAAGAGGCATGTCATATCCTGGATACATGTTTCCAGGAGGGGGAAAAGTGCTGGAGGAGTTGGCCCCTCTCTGAGGGAAACCATAACCCATGGGAGGATGAGTGTACAGATGTGAAAGGGATCCAACGATACTGTTTGTGGCATGGGATGCCCCTGGTGCATTGGCACCAGGGCCTATGGAGATCAGGTAAGACAGGATGAACATAACCGGATTGTGCGTAGATCAAGTCATATTTCAACGCAATCTGGAGGGCAGCTTCCTCAGTCTGAGGGAAGTGAGATACGGCATATTTGCTAATAGTAGGCAAAAGGGATCTGAGAAACCAGTCCATGTAGACATGGTCTTCTAAACAGGGGCTCGACATAAGCTCTTCCTTCTGCGCCATTCTTGAATATGGTTAGACAGGTGGGTAGCACAAGTTTTATGGAAAGAGCTTAAGAGTTAGGTACCCGTGTCATAGCAAAGGGGAAGTTGGAAGTAAGACAGAAAAGTCTTGGCAAGGGTCACAAAATTAGTATGAGAGGAGGAGGCCTGGTCGACATACCACTTGGAAGCTTCTCTAGTAAGAGTACCCTGGAATAACCGACAATAGATAGAGTCATCAGTGATGGAGTTAGACGAACACCACATGTGGAAAGAACGAACATGGTTGGTAGGATCCTCTCTAGCAATTCCTTCAAACTTGGGAATGTCTGAAGGGATCTTGGTTGGCATAGCAGGCCAACCATGATCATGGTGTATGGGGTCATTAATTAACTAGATAAAATCAGGAAGGCTTATGCCTACCATATAAGGAAGCAAGGGAGCAGCCATAATAGTTCTTATTGCGGTACCACTAGTAGCATTTCCAGAATTGGGGATGGGGTTACCACCAGTGGTAGGTCTTGAACCAGACATGATGAAGGTGAAAGGTGGAGGAGAGCTAGGGATAGAAATATAAGAGGAACTCGATGAACTAGAAGAAAATTCAGAATGGGGATTTGGTGGAGGATGAACATGAACCCTACGTGGTGGGGTAATTCTTCCTAATGGAAACTGAGAATGAAGTCCTCGAAGTCTCTGGGATAAATTATTTGGGGGCACAATGATGGTAAAGAGACACAGAACCTAATAAGGAAGAGAGGTAAAAAAGGGCAGGGAGGTGCAGGATCAATTGATTACAATGTTTAAGTCTTGCCCTGGTGGTGTAAATGAGGAACTCTTTGCTTAGGGTGTGATTGTATGTGATAAGTGTGTTAATTTTAATTAAGCCCAGACGTGTGTAGAGAAAAGAAAAAAGATGTTGTATAACTGTAAATAAAACTGAAAATGATAGTAAAGGAAATTGAATGTGACAGTAAAATAAATAACTAAAGATGCATCAATTTAAAACCCAAGGAGGAGAGCTTCCTAACAACTATACTATGGGTGGGAGAAATAAAGTCAAAACACACAAAATGGCCAATGGATCTAAGGTCGAGATGGATAGGGATCTAAAGGTCATATCTGCTGGAAAAAGGGGCACAAAAAAACAAAAAGCCAGAGGGAAAAACACTGCAAAAAAGGTGGTGAAAGGTTACAACCTGAAGGGAAATGGGGTGGACCCTAAAGGAGGACCCAAAAAAACTGAAAATAGGTGTTTTGGATGGATAAATAACCAATATGAAATGGATCTGAAAGTGCAGGTTCAAATCTGAAAAATGGCTTTAAAACATTGAAATCTTAGAGGACCTGCTTCAGCTAAACTCCTCCGAAAAAGGTGGAAGTGTATTGAAGCCCTAAGGGGCTTGGTTCCTACATCAACGAGTAAAAATAATAAAGTACAGGTCCAAGAAGGGTGAAGAGGGAGGTCAAACAAGCCTGAATAGTGCCCCAGAAAAACCCAGAAAAATCACAGAAAAAATCTCTCAAAAAGTACAAGTCGCAGTTTCTGACCTGTTTTCCGCTCAGGTAGCAGTTTTCAGGTTGTTTTCTGCTACCTGAGAGCTGAGGTCGCATTTTTTGGCCCAAAAAGTGTGATCTACACTTCTGACTGTCTCAAGAGCATGTTTCATAAAAAAATGTCATCTCTACTGTGGCTGATACTTGTTACTTCCACAAAGGGCCCAGAAACACACGGAAGTTAGAATTTTTACTGTTTTAGGGTTTTAAAGGTTAAAAAAAACATCAATAAATGAAAAATAAGAAGCTGAAGAAAATACCTCGGGGTTGAAGCAGCCAATCATGCTGGGATCTGAAAAATGACAGCGGTCGTAATTATAAACCCTTGTGGAGTCGCTAGTTATTAGTGTGAATTCTAATCACAAGCGTATGAAAAAAACTCACTTTAGTTGTGCATAACAAATAGCCCTAACATCAAATATGGATGTCAATTTCCTTAGGTTTGTAGTTAGTGATCAGAATAAATGCTACAAAAATCCAAATCGATGCAGTTAAAGACATTAAACAAAAAATAATAAGCAAGAGTTGCTCCATGCATCCAATGAACAAGACGAGAATTTTTAAATATTTTTTTGTATTATGACACCTAGGAAGGGAACATAGAAAAATGTTACCAGTCCCCCTCAATGGGATGGGTTCTTGTATGTCCTCAACGCTTCAGATCTAAGATCTCTCTCTCTTGATGGTGTAGAAAACCTAGACAAAAATGGAACTCAAAGGGAGCTCACAAGAAAAGAGTAGAAAAATATGACAATGATGGAGGATCAAAGTCAAACCAAAAGTATAGATCGAGAATGATCTTTAGGCAACAAAAGGTAGTGAATGAATAGAAAAAACCTTCTATTTATAACAAAATATTGAGTTAGTTTAGATATTGGTGCATAATTAAAATATTATTAACCAAATCTAGATCCAACTTTTATGGAATATTTTATTATTTTAGTTGGAGGGAAAAGGAATTTGAATTTGGTCAAATCCCTTTATTTAGAAATAATAAATAAATAAATTATTTATTTATTATTTTAAGAATGTGGTTGAGTAATAATTAAATAAATGTGATTTATTCAATTATTTATAAATGATTTAGTCAAATTTAACAAGGAGTATTATTTAAATAATGTTTTAAATAATTATTCCTAGAAAATAATAAGATAAATAATGATTTATCTAATTAATTTTCCTATTTTGGGTTAAATATGACCAGGAATATTAATTAAATAATGGTTTAATTAATTATCCCTTGAGGAAAATCAAACAAATAAGGATTTATTGACTTATTCCTCATGGGGTTTCCTGTTTAGACTAGAAAAAATTTAATAAATTATGGATTATTAAGTTATTTTTCATAGTGAAAGTAGTTTTACTATGGTAAAATTGGTCTTACATGGTGTACTTTGGGCCATCTAATAGTAACATGTTAGATTACCAAAAATTGGTGTAACACCCATATTTCTTCATCTTTCTTCCATTCATACCTTGCTTCGGTTATCCAATCTGGTTGGATAATAGAAATGACACAAAGCAATACTTCCACATCCTCATCCTTTCTTGAGAGTGCATCTGCAACAACATTTTTCTTCCCTTTTTTGTAGATGATTTCAAATTAATAACCCAACATCTTTGTGAACCATTTTTTATGTTCTTCTAAAGATAATATTTGTTCTAAAAAGTATTTACGAATATCATGATCCCTTTTTACCTTGAAGTTTCTTCCCATTAGGTAAGGTAACCATTTCTTAAGTGCATGTAGTATTGCCAACATTTCCTTTTGATAAATATGTTTTTGTAAATGCTTTCCTTTGATTGGAAAACTTTCAAAAGAAATGGGTCTTCCTTCTTGCATTAAAATAGCACCAATTCCATTTCCTGAGGCATCACATTCCACAAAAAAGGTTTTTGTGAATTCTAGGTTAGATAAGACCGGTGCTTGGCACATTGCCTCTTTAAGATGTTCAAGGGCCTTAGTTGCTTCTGTAGTCTAAGAAAATGCATATTCAGTAATGTTGTTAGAGGTGCTGTTATTCTCCCATAATTCTTAACAAACTTGTGATAATACTCTGTCAACTCGAGAAATCCTCGTAGATGATTTACTGTTGTGGTGATTTTACATTCCTTAATGGCTTTAATTTTGCTAGGGTCTACATTAACACCCTCATGAGATACAATATGACCCAGATATTCCACCTCCTGTACTCCGAAGAAACATTTTGAGGTTTTTGCATATAATTGTTTCTCCTCCAATATTTTGAGCACCCTGTCAACATGTTGAACATGATCCTTTCAAGACTTGCTGCAGATTAGTATATCATCAAAAAATACTAACACAAATTTTGTAAGGAAGGGCTTGAAAATGGAATTCATCGAACCTTGAAGTGTAGAAGGTGCATTGGTAAGCCCAAAAGGCATGACCAAAAATTCATAATGACCCTCATGAGTTCTAAATGTTTTTTTCGGAATATATTTTGGCTTCATTCTTATTTGATGATATCCCAAACGAAGATCCAACTTTGTGAAGTAAATTGCTCCATATAATTCATCCAATAATTCATCAATGCCACGAATGGAAATTTATCTTTAATAGTGAGCTTGTTGAGCTCCCTATAATCCGAACACATGCGCCATGATCCATCCTTATTGTGCACCAATACTACGGGAGCAGAGAAAGAAATTTGACTAGGTTGAATTATATCGACCTCTAACATTTATGCAACCATACGTTCAATATCACTCTTTTGGGCATACAGATGTCTGTAAGGCCGGATGTTTGGAGGAACACTTCTCGGAATAAAATGAAAAGCATGATCATGATGATGAACAGGTGGGAGGCATTTGGGAGTCTCAAACACCTTGGAATGATTGTCCAAGACTTTTTGGAGATTTTTATAAATATATGTATTCGATGTTTAAACTTGTAGTGAGCATAATTGTGCAATTACAACTCATTTTTATTTCTTCAAAATATTTGTCTTGAAATTAGAGTTGATTATCTTTCTTGGTTTCCCTGCGATACCTTGTAATTCAACTTCCTTTCATTCCCAAAACAATTTCAATAAAATCTCTTGAAAATTAAAAGTTATAATCCCTAAATATTGTAACCATTAGACTCCTAGTACAACATCAACACCACCCATTGGAATAGAAAGAATTGGACTATTCAATACATATTCCCCCTTGGTTAGCTTGATATCATGTCACTTTCACAAGAAATTTATAGTTCCTCCATTTGAAACCATCACTTGACACTCTGGTGTTGGATATATGAAGCAATTAAATTCCTTGGATATCTTATAATGAATAAAATTATGGGTACTACTTGAATCAATCAAGACTATTACTTTTTTTTCTTGATATATCCTTCTATATTGAGAGCTTGAGGAGTGGTAATTCCTTCCAATGCATTACAAGATATGGTTGGATTCATTTATTCATTTTTTGGGGTTGGTTCCTAGTGTATATCCTCCTCTTTTGATGTTTCTGAATCCTTTTCTTCCTCATCCTCACAATCTATGTAAAATAATTTCTTCTCGACGCACTTATGACCTTTAGTGTATTTATATCACAAATATAACAAATCCATTTTTCTCTTTTTTCCTCCAATTGTTGTGGTGGCAACCTTGTAGGTTGTGGAAGGCTAGGAGAAACATAATTTCCATCTTTATAGTTGTGATTGTTAGACTTCCTTGATTCCATGATTTTTCTTTCAACTTTTCTTTCCACCCTGAATTCCTTCTCCAATGAATCAGGTTCCCAAAGGCGAACCTCATGTCGGATGTTATCCTTTAAAGTCTTATGAATAAATCAATACTTTTCTCCTCTGGAATATCTTCTACCTTGATATTTAATTTTTGGAAGTCCCCAATGTGCTATGCTATTGAACCCTTTTGTTTGAGATTTATCAATTGGCTAAAGAAGGTGTTTCTTTTTGTACTCTCATAATGTGCTATCATTTCCTCCGTAAAAATTAACCAAGTAAAAAGTGGTTTACGAGAACAAATCCATCGATACTATACAAATTGATTGTGTTCTAAATTTAAAGTTGCAATGTGTACCTTTTGTGAGTGTTGCACATCATGGAGATCAAAATATTGCTCCATTTGTAGTATACATGTTACCATACCCTTGCCATAAAAATTCCTCATATCTATCTTTGGAATGTGATGGTTATTAAACCCAAAATTGGAGTTTCTAAAATCACTGTTCATATTCCTTTTATCCTCATCATGATTTTCATGGATTACCTTGTCACCACCATGCAACCTTCCGTGCAACAACTTTGTCAAACCTTCCTTCAAACCTTCCATGTCTGCTTTCAAACCATGCATCTTAGATTCCATACCATCCATATTAGCTTCCATGTATTATTTTCCATTTCCGCTTTTAATCCATCCTTAAAATCTTCCATTTTTTCTTCTATTTCATTTTTGGTTACTCTTTGTGAGAGTGAAATTTGTTGCACTTGGTCTCATAATTTTGATATTTCAAGTTGCAATTCGTCCTCTTCGTGTTTCATAGTAGAGATTTCTGAGGGTTTAATGGGTGTGGAATTATTTTTTGGAGACATTTTAGAACCCAATACTGATATCTCTTCCTAAATATGCCCTTGGAATCACTTCCAACTGATTTTTCAAACAAAATTTATGCAATTTAAAAAAATATTACACACATTTTTCTTGATTTTTAGGAGCTTAGTATTAAAGCTGGTGAATCTCTGTGATTTTGGATATCCAAGATTTTAAATTTGGCCCTATAGTATCCCTTTGAGTCTTATTTCCAATACCACAGGTCATAACTAATTTGGATTCTTTAAATTAAAGTTATGCCTGATCTCCCACGATGTCCTGATTATAGATTAGTTATGTAAAGTGAAATTTTATGGAGTTCCACACGTCATTATTTCGACCTTTAGCCTTAAAATTATTGCATGAAAAACTACATTTTGTGCACTTTATAAAAAAATTAAATATGATGCCTAAAATGAAATTTATGAAAATTTTCCCTAGGTCACCTATTTGAGATAGAATTTTGGAACCTTATGAAACCCTTACTTCCCCAGATCATATCTCTGAAAATATAGTGAACCAAGATCTGAAATTTTGGCACGACGTTCACCAAAATTTTGACTCCACATTGTTTCAATTTCATATTTTGAAGCTTCATAGAAAAATGATATTGCGAAAATTCCAAGATGACCTTTCTTAAGTAGCGAAACATTTCTTAAGTAGCTCTTATACCAAATGTTATGCAGTCATCTCACAAATAGAAGAAAATATAGATCAACGACTTAAGAATTATCCAATTCGAGGGTGAAACCTCCTTTACATTACATAAATTAACAATTCTTGGATGGTACAAATGAAAAAACCTCCTTTCTATGTATAAGAGTCAAAGGGGTCGCAATATAATCAAAGCCAACATAAAAATAATAATGTAAGGGCACAACAATAACAATAGTGGGCTTCTATGGGGCACAATAATAACACTATGGGGATTGAATGGGTACAACAATAACAATAAGGGGGATACACTAATAATAACAATAAGGGGATACACTAGTATTATAGGGACCTAACATTGAGGTAAGATGAAGACCATTTAGATCAAGAAGAGATTTTTGGAGGTGTTGTACCTCAACATTGTAAGCAGGTTGAGATACTTCCATGTCTGGGTTTGGAAATGGTGGTACAGGTAGTTGAGTGGGAGTGGATCTTCGAGATGGATGTGGTTGAGGTTGTTGTTATGGTGGAGGTGGATGGTAGGGATAACATGGAGTTGGGTATGGAGGATACTGAGGAAAATATTGAGGATATTCTAGATTTCTCCCATAAGGTTCTTGACAAACTTTTTTCCAAGATTGGTTTTGGGGTTGAGATGACCAAGGTTTCCAAGTAAAGGGGGTGTTCCAATTACTTTGAGATGGATGTGCATAACCTTGAAATTTTGAATTAGGTTCTTGCATCATATCAGGTTGACTATGTTTCCATGTTCTTCTTTGAGCTACATAACATAGCTTCTTTGGTGATTGACTACAGGAATGACCAAGTATATAATTGCTACAGGAGGTCCTGTTTTGCTACAGGAAGAGATAATTCACCAAATGACCAAGTATATCAAATTCAAATGGGATGGGAATTTTTTTTTATTCAGTAGGATTTATTAGGAACCCATTCCAAGTGGAATCACTCCCAAATACCCCTATTAACACGTGCTAAAAAAATAAAAATTACTACTCTAAAAAATGGAAATTCAAGAACTAGTGAGCTAGTTAACCTATCAAATGCCTAACCTAATGAAGTGAAAATGAAATGGGATAATTTTTTTTATTAAATTAAATATTTTAATGATCCAATACAAGTGGAATCAACTCAATTAAACCTCATTAAAATTTTCTAAAAAATAGCACAATATTACTACTATTTGCTACAAGGAACTTCCAGAAATTTTAGATTTGTGAACTAGTAAACCAATCCAAGTAGCTCAATTATGAATATGAATTTTAAAAGCTATTATAAGGATGCATCATGCTTGTGGCTCTATAAATAACCTGCAAACAAACTCATTTCAATCATTTAACCCAATCCTACAACAAAAGAAGCATCAATATTAAATGCATAAATAGGAAAAACAAGAATAAGAGATGCATGTGAATAAGAAGTGAAAAGAAGAAATAAAAATTGTCAAAAAGGGATCTGAAGCTCCTGGGATGGGAAATCCCAAGGATAATCAGATTCATATGAAGGATACCAATATTTAGAAGCTAAAAATGGCACCAAACTTCATTATTTGAATCAATCCAAGTACATTCCTGCTAGAAATGAAAGTAGAGCTGCAAAAAAAAAAGGTTTCCTCCACAATAAGACTAAGAAATGCATGCCCCTAGAGGCAAATTCGAATTGGTACTTATACAGAAAAATTAGGAAGAATTCTCCTTGAAAGGAGGAAGCTTTCCCCTCCAAAATCCCTCAAATAGTGGATCTAGTTCCCAAAACTAGGAATCTGCATTAAATGACATGGAATACATTTCTAGATTTTCTCAATTACTAGAGCTCTAGTATTTTTCAATATTTTCATGATATTTTGTTCATTTATTCTTCAATATTGATCCTCCTATAGTAGAGATAAAGTCCCTAAATTATCTCTTCCTCCAAATCTTCATAATCTACCAAATATTCTCACAATATTCTGCAAAAATAAATAATATTAGGCACATAATATGCAATCATCTCTAAACCTTCTTAATAACATATTAAAGCTAAAAAAAAAATCTTAAGTGTATATGGATATATTTAATAGAAACTTTATGTGCCTAAGAAATGTTATATGGGCCTTAATTTGTGTCTAATTTAGAGTCCCATCAATTGTGCATATACACAAGTCTCATAAAATGTTCTGGGTTTGCATGACATCACTAGCTTCCAAAAATAGTTTTATAGACTTTAAAAATACTTGAGGAATATGTTTAAGTTCTTTGGAGAGATATATATAATTATGGCCATATTTCTAATTTTTGTTTTGTGATCTTGTACGCCTTTCCCTTGATTCTACCTGAAGTAATTCCACTAGATCCACTGGTCTTCCACATACTTGATATCATAAAAGTAGGAATTTTTGAGAGTTTTAAAATCTTCCCACTTAGTAACTAAAGGATATCCATCCAAATTTATGGTCTCCATGTGAATTTCCCACCAAGTCAGGAAATGAACCTCTAATTTTAGATGAGCAAACAATACTTTATTTTCTTCCTCTATATGTTGAACATTAAAATAAACTTCTAACTATTGCAATGAGTGATTTAAATTCAAAGCGTCAATCTCACCTTCATATTTCTTGATGTCAACCTTCTCTTCCATCTTGAATAGGGACTATGAATGGTTCATGGCGTTCAAACTAGGTTGATCATTTTTGGGTCATTTCTTATACTCCCTCTCTAGTTCTTCCCGATCCTCTAATTTTCCCTCTAATCCAATGTCTACATTATAGCCCTCATCTTCTTTTAACAGAATGAGTTTATTAGTCAAGGCTACCATGAGGTGGCTCACATTACAGTTTATATCTTTGACTTGTGCTTCTATCCATGAAAACCTATCCTCTACTATATATTGAAGCTTATTAATATATTCATCATCCATGGCTAGGGTTTTGTGAATTTCAACTTAATAGATCTATATTCCCTGCGATTTCCCACAATAAACCCAAAAAAACATGCTCTAGTACCAATATGATTCTTAAATTGTTGTGGATATTCCACTAGAAAATTCATCAAAATATATATGATAAAAATATACTTAAAATCCAAAATCTATACTAGGAGCATCATTTTCTGTAATATCCCAAAATGGGAATGCACAACAAAACCTACTGGAATAATGCTCTCTTCACAAATTGGTGTACTGAAATTATTTTGTAGCCCTTGGATCCCTTAGATCAGTGGATCTAATTTATAAATCCAAAAGGAGAGAAAAATCAAATCAAACTAGATGAGGTAAACATACCTCCCACCACCTAGTATGGCTGAAAAACACCCAAAGAATGGGGCTGCAGTCATGCACATCAACTCTGCTTCAGAAATAACGTAGTCCCTATGAGTTAAAGCAGAATAAAAATATGGAGGCTGAATATTTACATGTACATCAGCAAAATGGATCTATAATGTGGCCCATACAGTGTACAAGAGAAAAATAGAAGATTTACAAGAAGAAACCCTCAAGATTGAGGTGCTGCAACAACAAAATGAGACTACAAAGCTTGACAGTGTTATTTTATGGGTTGAAGCAGTTGTATATTACATTTCAGGTCTATAACAGATATGTGTACAAAAATATAGATCTATATCATATATGTACACTAGATGAGTTCCTCTACAAATTCCCTTTGGGGTTTTGATCAAAACATGAATGTACAGGAGTAGATCTGAGATCTAGACTTATAGATCTGCTGAAATATTCAGGAATTCTGTAGTAAATAAATACATATGTAAATCATATCTAAAACAAAAATGTATTGGATGGCCAATCCATGGATCACCACAGTGAGAGGGAGAATCCTATCACCGGAGATCTCTCCTCCAAAAGCAGTCAAAACACCCTACAAATGAATACTTGCAGATAACGTAGTTATGGAAGGAAAACTACGTTGTAGGCTCTAGCACTCGTTTGGCCTGATGCCAAGATCTAAAATGGTGGCTCAAAAGATCCAGAATCCTCTTGCCAATGGGATAGATAGCTTCCCCACAGAAAAGAGCCTCTAGATTTGCCTAGATCTGAGAAGATCTAGCCTCCACTTGCTGCAGCTTACTAAAAAAATCAAGCCCTCAACATGATCTAAATTTTGGTTGGAAGATTAAGCTTGGCCAAATTCTGGATAGTGGACAAGACGCAACAAGACTCCTCCAAGAGCTACTCTAGGAAGGAGGTGGGATTCCCAATCAGGAACACCCAAGTTCTAAACAGCACTATTCTCAGCTAAACAACCAGAGAATGAGGTGTTAGGACCTCACTATGTATCATTTTTACTATATATTTTGACACCACCTTACCTTTTATAACCATGTTTAAAAAGGATTCCATCATCAGTTTCATTTACTTTATCCCAAGGTATATAAAATCCTCTTCTTTATTATATGTTTAATCTGTTTACATATAATTCCATATTACTCTTATATTTTATCATTAATCGAAGTAGATTTTTGCTAACATAAGTCTAAAAGATCGCAGATAAGTTATATGTTGTGCTGGAACAATCATCCATTGCTGAAACAGTCAAACTTCGTTGCTGAAACAGTCAACTCCGTTGCTGAAACAGTCGACTCCGTTGCTGAAACAGCCAGCAGGCACGCAAATTCCGCCACTATTCATAATTTGCGATTCTGGAAGAGCATTTTGTGGAACAATGGAAACAACATGAAGACGTGGTTACACGGATTATTCTGAAGATAGTACTCTTTTGGTATCTGTTGTAACAATATCTTTTTATGGAAGAACAGAATAGCCTGTTTTAAGAAAGAAGAACAGATTCGGGATAAATGTAGATTTGCTCTCATGTAATTGTAAGAGATGTCTCCTCTTTAAAAAGAGGAGACATCATCATTAGAGGGGGATTAGAGTTCAAGTTTGAAAACTACAGGAGAATATTGTGTTTGAGAGAACTGGAGCTAGACTCCATTTGTAATGTATCATTTCTTTTGACAGATGAATAAAATTTCCTTTTGAGCGCTCCAATTTAATCCTTTCCTGGGGAATCTTGTGAGAAGGAAAGGGCCTGCCTTCCTCACAAGATTCACCCGACTGTCCCTGTAGTTTGTTTAATTTCTTTATGCTGTTTGCACTTTACTTTAATTCTGTTGCTGAGACACCAGTTACACAGTTCTGTAGTTTATTGAGTATTTTGTTTCCTTAACACTGCATGAGTTCAGTACATTCATTCTTAAGAAGTCGAGAGATCTGTTTCTGTTATTTGTTTGAATGTATAATGCTGGGAGGCAGGTGCTGAAGGTTCCTGTATAAAGGGATAGGGTCCTGTTTCCATTAATTACTTTTCTTTTCCTGCAGTGTGATTAGAAACAGGAGACAGGTGCTGAAGGTTCCTGTTCATGGGAATAGGGTCCTGCTCTCTTAAGTTATCTTTTCTACAGAGTGATTAGTGTCAGGCAGCAGGTGCTGAAGTTCCTATTCAAAGGAATAGGGTCCTGTTCCTGTTATGGTTGATTGGTTTCCTTTCCTGTAGATTGATTTCCCTTTATTTGGATTCTAAACTGCAATATAGGAATTACTTCTGCTATAACTTAAGTGACTTCAGCTTTGATTAAACAGAGTGTGAATAATTAGATTTGTATGATTGATAATTGTGTGGATTTTTACTACAACATTGTTTTTGCTTTTGAAATTGAGCATATCCAGTGCGTGATTGTCTTTGGAATAAACAGACTTCCTCGGGTTGACAATTTATGTGGAGCTTGATTGTGAAAACAATTAAAGCAACCAACATTTTGGCGCCGTTGCCAGGGAAGGAAATTATAGATTTCAAAAGCATTAATCTTTTCTTTTTAAATGTGCAGATTGTATGAGAGGACGCGGAAACCAGAAGAAAACTAACCCCACAGGTGGCAAAGGCAAAGGAAGGGGAGGAAGAAAGACTTTCATTGACGAGATTGTATCAAAGGATGAATCATCACAGAGATTAAGTTCTTGAAGACCAAAACCTCAGCACTCCCCTCAATCAGATTACAAAACAGAGGAAGTTGTGGGTCCTGAAAATATAGAGGAGCCGGTGATTAAAGAACCAGCAGTCAGTGCTGGAGAGTCAGAAGAAAGTGCTAGCAAATCAGCAGAGCACATTGAGGAAATAATAGAGAGTGTTGGACGACCAGTGGAAAACATTGAGGAGCCAGTAGAAGATCTTGACGATCGAGCAAGTGCAGTAGGAGAACAGACAATGGAAGGAAACAATGAAGATTTCTTTGGTGGAGGACGTGTAGATCCTGAAGGAGAAGGAAAGGATGAAAATTCTCTCTCTACCTTGGGATTTCCTATCAGTGATCTCCCTATAGGAAAAACTCCTATGAAAAACATTCCATTGTCTGCTTTACCTAACTTTCATGGTTTATCCTCTGAAGATCCGGATGAATTTCTTTTTGAATATGATATATTATGCAGAAGTTATGATTATGTTACTAATGCTCAAAAGTTGAAACTGTTCCCAGCAACCTTCAAAGGAAATGCTTTGAGATGGTTCATGAGCCTTGGGAGTCAGGTGATCACAACTTGGGAGCAGATGAAACAGAAATTTCTGCTTAAATATCAAGACTACTGCCGGACGAGAGAAAAGAAGGATGAACTATTCAATATGGCACAAAAGCCAGACGAGAATCTGGAGGACTATGTAGAAAGGCTGCAGTACAATATACAGAGATCTGATCATCCGAATATAAGTAAGGAAATTCGCAAAACAATATTACTTAGAGGTTTAAGGGATGATTGTTTAGATATGTTAAACATGCTTGGAAAAGGAGATATATCTAAGGAATCATATGATGAGATTGTTGAACTTTCTAAGAGGTGTTCAAGGGGAGCTGCAAGGAACAGAGTAAGTAATAGAGATTCCACCTATTCAAGAGTGCAGAAATCAGCCAGTGGAGGAGAAACAAGAGCTGAAATAGGTAATTTACTTGAAGAATTTAAAATTGAGATGTTAAGTTCTTTTGCTTCACAAATTGACACTTTGCAGGTTAAGAAGAAGCAGGCTGAAGCAGAAGCAACTCTGGCTGTCTTTTGCCCGAAGTGTAGAGACAAACATCCACTAAGGGAGTGCCCAATGGAAAAAATACCAATCTGTACCCTTTGTGAGAAAGATCATGAAACAAAACAATGTCCATCTCTACCAGGAATAAAGGAAGCATTACAGCCAACGGAAGAAGAAGCTGAAGCAGTTTATCTATTAACTCAAAGAAGACAATGGCAACCAAAAGGACAAGTTATGAACTCTAGTATGCCATTCAATCGTTGGAACAATTATTCTGCTTTTGGTCAAACAAATTACCCTCCCTTTAATCAAATGCAATACCCACCCTTCAATCAAATGAATTTCCCACCCATGCAGCAATCAAACCCTCCCTTTGTTGATCCTTCAATGTGGACTCCTTGGCCTCCACAATAGCCATCTTCTTTTAACCCTTGGAATTCAAATTGGAGAAGCCAACAACTCCCGTATCCAAATCAATTGCCTCAATTCCAACAACCACTTCCTCTGCCATCAAATGCTCCGCCAAATAATCAAATGAGACCCCAGCTACCTGTGCAACCAAATCCTAACTCCAATAATAAAGTTGTGCAAGTCATTGATATTCAGAATCAGTCTATATTTCCTACTATGCAATGTAATGATATTCATTTAAGATCGGGAAAAATAGTAGAGCCTATTATTGATGACATAACTTCTGATTCTGATAAAGATGAAACTGAGAAACATAAGAAAGCACAACCACCTTCTAACAAGAGTATTGAAATAACAGAACCACCATTCCCCGAGCGTTTGGTTTTAACTAGAACGCCTGAAACACCTGCTTTTAATCTTTTAGGGGAATTGCAAAATTTGTATGTTAAAATTCCACTTTTACAAGCATTAAAAGATGTACCAATTTATGCCAGAACAATTAGGGATATTTGTGTTAAGAAACCTAGAAGGAAAACTAAAGATCCCCTTACAGTACATGTGATGGGTGACTTATCTGCATTAATGTCCGGAAAAACCCCTCCTGTGAAATATGGTGATCCCGGCCATCCTACCGTGACAGTTCAGATTGGTAAAACAATGATTCCTCAAGTTCTGGTAGATTTAGGTGCTGCAATAAACATAATGACTCTTGAAACTTCACAAATGTTACAGCTGAATAACACAATCAGAGATACACCCACCATTCTAGAGTTGGCTGACCGTTCTACAATTAAACCTGAAGGAGTTGTTGAAGATCTACTTATCTTAGTTTAATCCTGGAATTACCCAGCTGACTTTGTTGTATTGCAGACTAAAACAAAGCTGGGGGGACACCCCTTAATTCTAGGGAGGCCATGGCTAGCCACAGTTGATGCCTTTATCAGTTGCAGATCTGGTTCAATGACAATTTCTAATGGTTATGAAACTAAACAGCTTACTCTTTATCCTCATGCTACACCCATAATTAATAATGAAGATTCTATGTGGATGGATTATGATGATAATGTTGTTCAGCCTATTCTAACTATTGGGCAAGCTTTAACTCTTAAAGACAATACAGAGGATGAAATAATTAATAATTTTATTTGTGAACCTTCCTCTGTAATTGCTAAAACACACAATCAATTGACCGCAATTTTTGAAACAGATACCCAAGAAAAGATTGAATCTGAAGACTCATCTCAGACATTAACCACCATCTCATCTAAAAGCATAACAATTGAAATTGAACCTGGCAAGACATTAAACATAAATCCTGATCTAACAGTTGCTGAAACACAGCAGTTAATGAAGTTATTGCATGAATATAAGGAAGCATTTGCATGGGATTACACAGATATGAAAGAGATCTCTTCTGAATTATGTACTCACCGAATTTACATTAAGGAGGGATGCCGACCAGTCTGTCAACCCCAAAGACGAATGAACCCTAATTTACGAGAAATTGTTAAAGAAGAACTTCAAAAATTGCTTAATGCAGGATTTATATACCCCATATCTGACAGTGAATGGGTTTCCCCATTGGTAATTGTCCCTAAGAAAAATGGGAAATGGAGAGTATATGTTGACTACAGAGCCTTGAATAAAGCTACTCAAAAGGATCACTTTCCTTTACCTTTCATTGATCAGGTGTTGGATAGTCTGGCAGGGAAGAAATTATTTTCTTTTCTAGATGGATTTAGTGGGTATAATCAGATTAGAATTGCACCCCAAGACCAAGACAAGACCACTTTCACTAGCCCTTGGGGAACTTTTGCTTATAGAGTTCTTCCATTTAGGCTATGTAATGCACCAGCAACTTTTCAGAGGGCTGTTATAGGAATTTTTTCTGATATGCTGAATGACTCTATGGAAATATTTATGGATGATTTTACTCCTTATGGTGTGTCTTTCGAAGATGCATTACAAAATCTTGAGAAGGTACTTAAACGATGTATACAAGCTCACCTCTCCCTAAGTACTGAAAAATGTCATATGATGATGAGTGAAGGAATAGTGCTTGGACATTTTATTTCATCTCAAGGTATTCAGGTATATCCTTCTAAAATATTGGTCATTCAGAATCTTTCCGTTCCTAAAACACAAACTGATGTGAGAAGTTTTCTAGAACATGCTGGATACTACAGAAGATTTATTAAAGATTTTTCTAAGATAGCTTCTCCATTATTTGTGTTGCTTATGAAAAATGTTGAATTTAAGTGGACTAATTCTTGTCAGAAAGCTTTTGAAGAACTCAAGCATCAGTTGTCTATTGCTCCTATTTTGAGGGGGCCTGATTGGGCCCTCCCTTTTCATATATCTTCTGATGCTTCAGACACTGCAATTGGAGCTGTCTTGGGACAAGAGAAAAATCATCTTCCTTATGCTATCTACTTTATCAGTAAGAATATGACCCCTGCTGAGCTTAATTATACAGTTACCGAAAAGGAGTTTCTTGCGGTAATTTATGCCATTAATAAATTTCGACACTATATCACTGGTTATTCTACTTTTGTGCACACTGACCACTCAGCTATCAAGTATTTAATGAAAAAATCTGTTACAAATGCTAGAGTTACCAGATGGCTATTATTACTGCAGGAATTTGATATCACAATTGTAGATCGGCCTGGTAAAGAAAATGTGGTGGCTGATTTCCTTTCACGGTTAAAAACTGACAATGATATTCCGGTAGATGATTCTTTTCCTGATGAGTATTTGTTTGCAGTTTCTGCTCACTCTCCATGGTATGCAGATATTGCTAACTATTTGGTTGCAGGAAAATTACCATCACACCTGTCATACAGAGAAAAGAGAAGAATTGTTCAACAAAGTGCCAGGTATAGTTGGATAAGTGGGTGTCTTTTCTACACAGGGCTTGATCAGGAAATCCGAAGATGCATTAGAGAAGATGAAGTGTATGACATATTGAAAGCTTGTCATGATGGCCCTTGTGGAGGGCATTTTGCTGATAAGAGAACAACACACAAAATTTTGAGGATGGGTTACTATTGGCCCTCATTATTTAAGGATGCAAAGAAATATGTAAGGGCTTGTGACAACTGCCAGAGAATGGGTCAACCCAATCATAGAGATCAAATGCCATTAAACCCCCGGGTAGTTTCTGAACCATTTGAAAGATGGGCCTTGGATTTCATAGGACTTATTAATCCTCCATCCAATCAAAGAACTTATATATTAGTCTGTACAGACTATATGACTAAATGGGTGGAGGCCAAAGCACTTATTAGAGCCAATGAAGAGGCTGTCCTAGCTTTCTTATTTGAAGAAATCTTCACTAGATTTGGAATTCCTAGAGAGCTAGTTACAGATGGAGGACCTCCATTCAATTCTCATGGTTTAAAGTCTACCCTTAAGAAATATCATATTCATCATAGAATGACTACACCATACCACCCTCGAGCCAATGGGCAGGTGGAAAGCACAAATAAAGCATTAGAATCCATTCTAACTAAAATAGTGAAGGACAACCGGAAGGATTGGTCTCAAAGGCTCCCTGAAGCACTATGGGCTTACAGAACTACTTGGAGAAACACTACGGGTTTTTCTCCCTATGAATTGGTTTATGGTAAAAATGTTGTTTTTTCTGTGGAATTTGAAATTAAAACTCTAAGAACTGATTTAGCTGTTAATCTTGATTTGACTGATGTGCAGACAGTTAGGTTGCAGCAGCTTCTTGAATTGGATGAAAAGAGATTAGATGTCATTCACCAAACAACCATGATTCAACAACAAAGAATTAAGTGGCATGATAAAATTATCAAACACAAGCAGTTCCAAAAAGGTAATTGGGCCTTATTGTATGACTCTCGGTTTGAAAATTTTCAGGGTAAGCTACGTACACGTTGGCTTGGACCATATGAGGTAGATGTTGTTTTTTCTAATGGAACGGTAAGACTTTTAACAATTGATGATTCTAAAACACCTCTACTATTCAATGGTCATAGGCTTCGTTTATACCAGCGCCCTGTTTCTAAAGAGGATTTCAAGACTGCTTGCATGACTGATATTCATTATCTTTTTCTAGGGGAGTCTTCTGCTCCTCACAGCATTTAATTTTCTGCATTGTTTTTTTAGTATTAGATTAGATTAGATTTAAGACTAATAATCCCTGTCAAGGGTTGGCATATTACAATTCAATTTTGCAGATTCTGGAAAAGCTCATTAAGGAGGATAGATCCATCATGAGAAGATCTGAAGCTTCAATCACAGAAGCTTGTTCCCTTCATTTCAACCCATTTCCTAGCAAATCCCTTCACCCCATTTCTACATTATTGCCCTTTTTCCCATTTTTCCCACTTCTACCATTCCTGAAATATCATCCTTCAGCTAGTATTTCCCATCCCTTACTACTGAAATTATCCCTTATCAAATACTTCCCCCACTTGTTTCAAACCCAAGTCATTATATCCCATTTTCCTGATTTTTCCCGTTGCTGGAACACCAGTTTCAACAACGCGTCATTCATTTTTCCGTTGCTGAAACACCAGTTTCAGCAACCTGTCATTCATCTTTTCATCATTAAAACATCATTTCTTTCCTGCTATACAAGATTTTTAGTTCTCCACTTTTACTCTTCAGATCCTTTGGGTGGAAATTATTCAGTACTGATCAGATCCTGTTATGCTCCTGTTCTAAAATTCAGAGAAATCTATAGATTCTTCCATAAGTATCAAGCCATTATGAAGCACTCTACACTTCGAATTATTAAACCAAAGGTAAAAATGTAAGGTATGTGGTTTTTAATGTAATGCAGTTAAATTATATTTTAAAGAGAGGATCTCGCTCATAATGATTGCAATCTCCACACGCTCAAACATCATTGCACCATACGTAGGGGGGGGGGGGGAATTTCAAAAACTGAATAATCATTTCACATCAACCAATCCTCCGTCATTCTTCATTCCATTTCCACCGACATTGAGACTCTGCATCCTCTATTGCAACAACTAGCTTGACCAAAGCCTGTGTTTCTATCTTCTGTGCCTCTGCATGTAACTCAAGCTAGTAGCCATGGGAGGGTCGGCTATCAGACACGAGCCTGGTTCGATAACTCTTCTTCAAATGTTCCCAGAGGTCTATCAAATTTTTCAACAAGCAGGATGGACAACATACTTTGAAAGGTTAGGAGAATTTGATGAGCAGCAAGTTTTAGAGTTCGCACAAAACCTTTAGGGGAATTATTCAGTAGTTCAAGGGGTCCGCATTTCAGTTACAGAGGAGGACATAGCTCAAGTTTCAGGTTTTCCGGTTATTGGGACTCGCTGGTTCAGTAGGAAGCAAGTGATTTTAAATGCACAACAAGATTTTCTTCTTCCAAATGAACCAGTTGAACTTAAAGGCCGCGGTGTAAGTCTGCATTCACTTCCTCGACCATGGCCAACAGTAACAGAATTCATCAAGCACTACTTGACATGCGAAGGGCGTTACCAGGTAGTCTACCAACACGACTTCGTTTTGATGAATCATTTAAGGAATGGTCGATTAGTTAATATTCCCTATTATCTGCTTGGTTGTATCAAAAACATGTCCTATTATTGCAGACGGGTTAAATTCCCATTGTTATCCCTTACCCATCATCGTTTATGCCAATTATTAATTCAGAGGGGTTTTGCTCAGCAAAACCCCCCTCTGAATAATCCACTCCTCATTCCCCAGCAGGCCGAAATTCCCCAGCAAGCCGAAATTCCCCAACAAGCCGGAAGTTCCCAAGAAACTCCTGAGAGTCCTTATGAAGGGCAACTGGACGATATCCCAGACTCCCCAGTAATTCCATCCTCAGAGCCAGTTGACCCAACCCCAAGTTCGTCCCACTTAGTAGAGTCAACCCGTCCCACTATTTCTATCCCTAGCAATGACTCTCTAACACCCCCATCCCCGCCTACTCATAAAAGGAAGAAAAGAACCCCAACAGTCTATGTCTCAAAACGACGAACAAGGGCCAAATTCCAAATTTTCACTTCTTCCGAAAGCCCTTCCCCCAGAAAAGAATCTTTCCCTGCAAAGAAAAGGAAAGACAGTGACTTCTCTGCTTTCCTACCAAAAAGGAAAATGAAGATGACTGTTGAAATAGGAGTTACTCCCATTTCCCCTGACCCCACCACTATTCTGTTAAAACTTCAATCTTCACCCCCATTTCAAATTCCCCAACCCGTCTCGTCCGGTGGCACTGCCACACAAGAACCAGTGCCCCGGGATAATACGACATCGTTTATGGCTCAAACAGTGACTGTCACACAAGAACCAGTCACTTACCCAGAGGCTGAAACACAAGAACCAGCCACTGTGGTACAAAAATCATACACCAAGCATGATAATACAGGGAAACCAGTTGTAGCTGCTCCACAAGAACCAGCTACAGCTGTGGATCAGCAGACAACTCCAGTAGAATCAACCAGCACACAGGGTTCACACACTATGGCATCTTTATTGGAGGAAAATGAGTTTTTGAAGTCTGAGCTAGAAGCCTATAATAATGAATTAATCATGGTACGAGAATCCTTTGATAGAGAATTGAATCTCTATATGCTAGCACACACAGCATCAGCACAAAATAGGGAGCCATGCAAGGAATACATGTGCCATGAGTGTGGTAATATTTACCAGCAGGCAGGCTACAAAGTAGTCAAAATTCAGGTATCTGAGGCATCTACATCAGCTGAAATTAAAGAAGAATGCCCTACTGCCCCACAAGAACCAGTAGGGTTCTCAAAAAGTTTGGAAAAAGAAACTAAACCACAGATATCTCTCCCTGTGCTAGTTAGCTCAGCCACTCAAACAATGCCTCAACTACAGATATCTAGCCCTGAGTTAGTCAGTTCAGCCACTCAGACAATGTCCAAACCCATTAATTCTAATGCCGGGACACAGACCCTACCATGGAACCAATTAGAACTTATGAACAAATGGAAGAAACAATATGTTGAAGAACAAGATACAATATTACAGCAGCATAAGCTAGCATGGCAGAATCACATGTATGCCAACTGGGATAGTTGGGAACAGACATTGCAACAGCTCAGGGATTCCAAGAAGGAATTCAAGGAATCAAAGGAAAAGATGGTTTTGATGTTTTCATTAGTGCAAAATTTGATGGCTACCCGAAAACCCTCTGTAAATTACTCTCTCTTCCTTTCTGAACGTTTGGTTTATTTTCAATTGAAGGCAATAAAGGATGGCAGACCTCATGAATTGCTTACTGCAGAACAATTTGTTAAGACTTTTGCTGAGGCCCCTGAAAGTGACCAAAATTTGATGTGCGAACTTTATCTCCATAACGAGGCCATTCCCGAGAATAGAAGAGTCAATCTCATTCCAATTGCAGGTGATATACAAATAAGGGCATTTGTTTCATTTTTGGCCAATCAGCTCACCTGGAAAACTGTGTTTATGGAAAGTAGTCATAATGAGGAGAATAGGCTCCTTTGGATTAGACCAGAACCTTTAAGTCCGGCCATGTTTATAGCACAATATCACCAATTCTTACAGAAGCCAGGAATGCATAGGTACATGCAACAACTACAGGCTTCAACACTTTTGAAGTGTCAACAGCAAATCAGAGTAAAGGAGGCTGCTGCATTGAAGGCCAACACTATGTTTTGGTAGTAGTCATGTAAAAAAAGACAAGACTATCACCCTTTTAGCCCTGATAATCTGCAAGCTGCACTTTCCAGGGTACCTAATTACATCAGATGCATTCGACATTGTGGAGAAAACTGGATTGGCTACCGTTTTCATTTTCCAATTTTATGGCTGCCTTTAGAGAAATATCAGTGTCACTACCAATTGGCTGGCAGAGATGAAGCTGTAGCATGGCAGCAATTGCAGAACAATAGAGGATTCTGAGCTCCGACAGAAGCCACCTTCTCCAGCTACTGCTTGAGCAACTTGCATGCACAGAGTCAGTACTCAGACTCTGACTCAGACTAGGAGTTGCCTGAGGACATGCAACATTTTTCAGCTGGGGGGGATGTTAGGACTCCACTATGTATCATTTTTACTATATACTTTGACACCACCTTACCTTTATAACCATGTTTAAAAAGGATTCCATCATCATTTTTATTTACTTTATCCCAAGGTATATAAAATCCTCTTCTTTATTATATGTTTAATCTGTTTACATATAATTCCATAATACTCTTATATTTTATCATTAATCGAAGTGGATTGTTGCTAACATAAGTCTAAAAGATCGTAGATAAGTTATATGCTGTGCTGGAACAATCGGCCGTTGCTGAAACAGTCAAACTTCGTTGCTGAAACAGTCGACTCCGTTGCTGAAACAGCCAGCAGGCACGCAAATTCCGCCACTATTCGTAATTTTTTATTCTGGAAGAGAATTTTGTGGAACAATGGAAACAACATGAAGACATGGTTACACGGATTATTCTGAAGATAGTATTATTTTGGTATCTGTTGTAACAATATCTTTTTATGGAAGAACAGAATAGCCTGTTTTAAGAAAGAAGAACAGATTCGGGATAAATGTAGATTTGCTCTCATGTAATTGTAAGAGATGTCTCCTCTTTAAAAAGAGGAGACATCATCATTAGAGGGGGATTAGAGTTCAAGTTTGAAAGCTACAGGAGAATATTGTGTTTGAGAGAACTGGAGCTAGACTCCATTTGTAATGTATCATTTCTTTTGACAGATGAATAAAATTTCCTTTTGAGCGCTCCAATTTAATCCTTTCCTGGGGAATCTTGTGAGAAGGAAAGGGCCCGCCTTCCTCACAAGATTCACCCGACTGTCCCTGTAGTTTTTTTAATTTCTTTATGCTATTTTCACTTTACTTTAATTCTGTTGCTAAGACACCAGTTACACAGTTCTATAGTTTATTGAGTATTATGTTTCCTTAACACTGCATGAGTTCAGTACATTCATTCTTAAGAAGTCGAGAGATCTGTTTCTGTTATTTTCTTGAATGTATAATGCTGGGAGGCAGGTGCTGAAGGTTCCTGTATAAGGGGATAGGGTCCTGTTTCCATTAATTCCTTTTCTTTTCCTGCAGTGTGATTAAGCAGGAGACAGTCATGAAGGTTCTGTTCATGGAATGAGGTCATCTCTTGAATTCTGTTTCTCTGGAGTGGATCGTATCGAGCGGCGGAGTGCTGGAGTTGACCCGAATGGCTAGGGTCTGTTCTGTATGGTCTCTGAACTTTATGCTCTTGGATTGATTTCCCTTAATTTGGATTCAAACTGCAATATGAATTACTTCTGCTATAACATAAGTGACTTCAGCTTTGATTAAATAGAGTGTGAATAATTAGATTTGTATGATTGATAATTGTGTGGCTTTTTACTACAACATTGTTTTTGCTTTTGAAATTGAGCATATCCAGTGCGTGATTGTCTTTGGAATAAACAGACTTCCTCGGGTTGACAATTTATGTGGAGCTTGAATTGTGAAAACAATTAAAGCGACCAACATGGATGAGAGAGAGCTCCAACGATACCGTCGGCGGCATGAGGTGCCCCCTATGCGTTAACACCACCGGGTCTGGGGAGCTCAGGTAGAATGGTATAAACATAACCTATCTGAGCGTAGATCAAGTCATATTTTAACCCCAGTTGGAGGGCGGCTTCTTCGGTTTGGGGAAAATGCGATGCGACATCTTTCCCGATAGGAGGCAAGAGAGATCTAAGGAACCAATCCATGTAGACACGGTCTTCAAAAGTAGGGGATTGACATAGGCTCTTTCTTCTCTGCCATTCCTGGACATGATCGGATAGGCGGGTCGCAGATGATTGACATAAAGAAGTCAAAAGTTCGATACCAGTGTCATAACGAAGGGGAAGCTGGAAGTAAGATAAAAAAGCTTGGGCAAGAGTCGCAAAGGTGGTATGAGAGGAAGTGGGCTGATCAACATACCACTTAGAAGCCGCACCTGTAAGCGTTCGTTGGAACAACCGAAGATGGACAGAGTCATCGGTAATGGAAGTAGATGAACACCACATGTGGAAAGATCGAACATGATTTGAAGGATCTTCTCCAGCAAGGCCTTAAAACTTGGGGATGTCAGAAGGGAGATTTTTCGGCATAGCAGGCCAACTAGCATCATGGTGTATAGGGTCATTTGTCAACCGGTCTAAATCAGGGAGGATGAGGCCTGCCATGAAGGGGAGCAAGAGCGCAGCCGAGGTAGTTCTTATGGCGGTTCCGCTAGTAGCAGTCCCGGCATTAGGGCCGGGATTACCGCTAGCATTAGGCCCTAGACCAGACATAGTGAAGGTAACAGGGGGAGAACCAAAAGTAAAAGGAGAACCCAATGAATCATAAGAGGAGTCAGAGTGCGGAATCGAAGGAGGACTGGCTCGACGACGGCGGGACGGAGCAGGTCGATCGACCGGAAACTGAGGGTGAAGGCCAAGAAGTAGTGCGCCTTGGGGGCGCAATGATGACAACACAAACACGGCACAAGGGGAGGAAGAACGACCACAAGTGCAAGGAGGTGCAGAATCAAGTGATTACAATGTCGAAACAAGGGCAGATAGGTGCAGTGTCAATTGATTTTAAAGTCTTTGTCTGGCGGTGTAAACCAGGCTCTTCTTCGCTTAGGGTGAGTGTGTGGCGTGCGTTAATTTTAATTTTTAAACCCTTTTCGTTTTGAGAGCAAGAGAAAGAGTGTGCTGCGTAACTGAAAATAAATCTGCAGAGAACAATATATAATGCTGAAATAACAAAAAATTAACAGCTACGATTGCATCGATTCAACTTAAAAAGGCGGGTCTCTCAAAACTAATCTAAAAGAGGGAAAAAATCTAGTCAAAACACACTAAAAAGAGGCCAATAGATCTAGGGTCGAAAGGGACAAGGATCTAAAGGAGAAAGCTGCTGAAAAGAGGTGCAGATCACAGCCAAAAGGCAGAGGCAAGGTGGCTGGAAAAAAGGAGGAAATCAGAAAAAAGCGGAAAGGACAGGGAGGAGGTCCGAAAGGGAGGTCCAAACAAAACTACAAGAGGTGATTTGAAAGGAAGAAGAGCTGATTTAAAGGGATCTGAGAATGAGGGATCAGATCTGAAAAAGAAATGGCTAAAAACTATGAAAATTTAGACACTTACAGCAACTAAAACTCTTCCACAAAAAGTGGAGGGTACTGAGGCCCTAGGGGGCTAGATTCCCACTTAATTGAGTAAAACAGAGCAATAATAGGTCTAAATGGGCAGATACAGAGGTCAGACAACCCTGACAGAGGTTCAGACAAAACCCAGAAAAAATTCAAAAAAAATCCAGAAAAAAGTCCAGGTCGCAGTTTTTGACCTGTTTTTCGCTCAGGTAGCAGTTTTTGGGCTGTTTTCCGCTACCCAGGTCGCAGTTAATGGGCCAAAAAGTGAGACCTGGAGTCCAGGTCACAGTTTCTAGGCTGAAAAGTGCGACCTGAAGCTCCGAGTGTCCCGGCAGCAGATTTTCGAAAAAGTTGCCGTCTTAGGTGCGGCTGATGTCTGTCACCTGCGCAATAGGGCCAGAAACACGCGGAAGTTAGAAGTTTTAATGTTTTAGGGTTTTATAGGTGAAAAAAAACATAAAAATAGGAAAAAAAAAGGTGAAAAGAAACCCTAGGGTCTGAAGTAGCTGGATATGCAGGAATATGAAAAACGACAGCGGTCGTAATTGAAAACCCGTGTGGAGTCGCCACAATAAATAAATCAATTCCTATGTAAACAAAGACATATCTGGGCCATGTAAATAAAATCTTGCAGGTGTGAAAGGGGTTTGAGCTGTGAGACTGGGTCAACCTTGACCAAATCTACAACGCTATCTAGATTCAATGTACCTCATGAAGGGACAGTGCAGTTCTAGAAGGAGGCCCCTCATGTGAAAGGAGCTAACTCATCAAGGTGGTTTAGGGTTTGCAAGGGTTCTCATCTTATAAAAGGAAGGGGAAGGTAGAAAGAGAATTTTTTTGATTGATTATATTTATGATTATCTTGTCTGTTTAGACAAATACTATTCTATGTTGTTTAGTGGAGAATTGTGCTGCTTAGCACTTAGAGTTCCTATGCAGGGATTTCAACTCTTCCTTTGAGGATTCTTGGAGGAGTATTTTCTGATTTGATCCACTATCAGGATTTGGGCCAAGCTCTACTTTCAATTTCAGTGTAGATCCAGTGAGGGTTTGCTTGCTTTTGTAAGCTACAGCAAGTGGGATTCTAGATCTGCAGAGATCTAGCTTGTATTGGAGCCTCTTCTCATGGAGTGTGTCTTTTAACCTCGAAGCGTACGAAAAAATACCACTTTAGCTACGCATAACTAATAGCCCTAACATCAAAAGTGGCTGCCAATATCTTCAGATCTGCAGTTATTTGATCAAGAAAAGAGCTACAAAAAACCAGATCTATGCATAGAAAGACATTAAGCAGTAAAAAGAAGGGTTTGCTCCATATATCCAATAGACAAGACAAGAACAATTTTTGAAAGAATTTTTTGTATTAAGGGCACCTGGGAGGAAAAAAAGAAGGCGTATCCAATTCTCCTCAATGGGATGGGTTCTTGGAAGTCCTCAGCACTTCAGATCTAGAATCTCTCTCTCTTGTTGGTGTAGAAAACCCAGACAAAGATAGAACTCAAAGGGAGCTCACACAACAAATAATGTAGAAAAATGTGAGAAAATGTATAGATCCAGAGTGATCTAATAGGCAACAAAAGGTGAAGAATGGTAGGAAAAACCCTCCTATTTATAACAAAATATTGGGTCATTCTAGATCTTGGTGCATGATTAAAATAATGTTAACCAAATCTAGATCCACCTTTTATGGAATATTTTATTATATTTGTTGGAGGGAAAAAGTATTTGACTTGGGTCAAATCCCTTTATTTTTTAATAATAAATAAATAAATGATTTATTTATCTTTTTAAGGAAGTGGTTGAAGGATAATTAAATAAATAATGATTTATTTAATTATTTGTGGGTGATTTGGTCATATTTGACAAGGAATATTATCTAAATAAGATTTAAATAATTATTCCTAGAAAATAATAAGATAAATAAAGGTTTATCTAATTAATTTCTTTGTTTTTGGGTTAAACATGACTGGGAATAATAATTAAATTATGGTTTAATTAATTATTCCATGAGGAAAATCAAACAAATATAGGTTTGTTTAATATTTCCTTTTGGGGTTTCATGTTTAGACCATAAACAACCTAATAAATGTGGTTTATTAACTTATTTTACATAGTGAAAGCAATTTTACTTAGGGTAAAATTGGTCTTACATGGTGTACTTGGGTCCATCTAATGATAATAGGTTAGATGACCAAAAAATGGTGTAACACACCTAGTTTTATTTGGTTTTGCTCCCCTTTTGGATCTAGACTCCAAATCTATTGGTCTAAGGAATCCAAGGGTTGTAAACTCATTTATGTACATTAATCTCCCAGGGGTGCGTTATTTCAGTAGGCATGTTGTGCTATTCATACTGTGCTATTCAGTTGCAGAATATTAAATTTCATTATCAAGTTCCTTTATTGGCATAGCTTGTGCTTTAAACTTGGGCTTCTGACCATATTGTTGCCCTAAGAAGATGAGCCTCTCAGCATTAGATAATACCATTATCTGAAAAAACCACAAAAGTGAGTTACACCTTTGAAACCCCTGTGTATGGAAGAATAAAAGAATTAGAGTTCTCTAACATTCTTTCTCAAGCTTTGCATGAGCTGAAAGGAGAAATCAAGGGAGTGAGGAATGAAAGACAAGCAGACCTTCTAAAGGGTTTTGTACATGAAGAAAGCTCCACTACTTCATATGATGTGTGTGAGCATTCAACTACATAATCTGTTCCACAACGTGGTAGCATGCCTACTTTCTTGTCAAAGGAAGGAGGAAGAGGAGAAACACCAAAGGAGGGATCTCTTGGTGAATATCTCCAAGAATATGAATCTCAATCAGAGAGGTTCAAAGAGCATATCATTTTCCCAGAGTTCTGTCAACTCAAAGAAGAAATATCCTATAGCTACAGTAGGAGGAAAGGGTGCATGCAACACACTTTGGGTAGATTCTCTCTACCTACATTTGATGGATCACCTAAAGACCCAGCCAAGTCTTGGGTAAAGAAGCTTGACACATACTTTCAGCTACATCAACTATCAGAAGAAGAATCCTTGAGAGTAGCAGCGTTGCATCTTCAATGGAAGTATTATGCTTGGTGGTTGTTTGAGTCCTCTTCCTTAAGAGGGAGGAACATCTCTTCTTATGCAAGATTCACTAGGAGATTACTGACAAGATTTGATGAGAGACATTGTGATACTTCTTGGGGGGAGTATATCAAGCCCAAGAAATTTGAATCTCTGCATAAGTTGGAAGATTCCATGGACCCAAATCCAGTCCTAAACAGTGTTGAAGGGGTTGAATATTTGTTGTATTTCTTACCATAAGCAAAGGCCCCAATTCAGCAAGATCTCTTTCCTCAAAGAGAATATTTGAGGATTCCTTCCTCACTAATAGATCAAGAAAAAGGATCTCTTAATGATGGAGAATTATCCACTGATGAGGAGAAGGGAGAAAGAAAGCAAAGAAGATCCTCCAGTGCTATGCAAGCAAGAGGAGATCTATTTTCATTTGGAGATGGAGATGAAGCAATGGCTTCCATTAGAGGGATTCTTGCACCATTGCAAGGAATTCCAGGGATTCTTCCATATGGAGGACATGAGAAACATGTGTCTTTGATAAAAGAAAATGATACATAACAAAGGAGGGGTCACACAACTAATCCACTATCAGAAGATGGGGCAAGGGCTCTAATCAGAGGCACTCTTACACCATTAAAAGGGGTCTCCAAGTTTCATGGTACTTCCACACAACAATCAAAGCAGTCATGATATGTTCCCACCTGTTGTTCACATGGGAATGAGCCTTGAGACATCATTATCCTGTGATGTACCATCTGGGAAACCACTTGATTCATATTTGATGAAAGATGTTTCATACATTGATGCTCCTTTCGTAGAACCAAGGGAGGAGGGAGCACTAGAAGACCATGCTACAGCGCTGAGAATACTAGGGAGGTACAAATAAAGGGAGATAATTTTTCCTTTGAATTCACTGTTTATCCTCACCTCTCAAATTGCATTGAGAAGATATGCTGCAAGGAGAGAAAATGACATCATCATGAAGCATGGGAGACAAGACTTGAATCAAAGTGGTTGAAGGATAATCAAATAAATAATGATTTATTTAATTATTTGTGGGTGATTTGGTCATATTTAACAAGGAATATTATCTAAATAAGATTTAAATAATTATTCCTAGAAAATAATAAGATAAATAAAGGTTTATCTAATTAATTTCTTTGTTTTGGGTTAAACATGACTAGGAATGATAATTAAATTATGTTTTAATTAATTATTCCATGAGGAAAATTAAAAAAAATAGGTTTGTTTAATATTTCCTTTTGGGGTTTCCTGTTTAGACCATAAAAAACCTAATAAATGTGGTTTATTAAGTTATTTTACATAGTGAAAGCAATTTTACTTAGGGTAAAATTGGTCTTACATGGTGTACTTGGGTCCATCTAATGATAATAGGTTAGATGACAAAAAATGGTGTAACACACCTAGTTTTATTTGGTTTTGCTCCCCTTTTGGATCTAGACTCCAAATCTATTGGTCTAAGGAATCCAAGGGTTGTAAACTCATTTATGTACATTAATCTCCCAGGGGTGCGTTATTTCAGTAGGCATGTTGTGCTATTCCAGATTTGGAATATTACAGTGGTATCAAAGTTCCTTTATTGGCATAGCTTGTGCTTTCCTTGGAGCACCACAGCCATGTTGCATTCAGAAGAAGATGAGCCTCTCACTGATAGAGATTAGAGGTGTCACGAAAGAAGACAAAAGAGAATTGATTACACCTTTGAAACCCCTGTGTATGGAATAATAAAAGAATTAGAGTTCTCTAACATTCTTTCTCAAGCTTTGCATGAGCTAAAAGGAGAAATCAAGGGAGTGAGGAATGAAAGACAAGCAAACCTTCTAAAGGGTTTTTTACATGAAGAAAGCTCCACTACTTCATATGATGTGTGTGAGCATTCAACTACATAATTTTTTCCACAACGTGGTAGCATGCCTACTTTCTTGTCAAAGGAAGGAGGAAGAGGATAAACACCAAAGGAGGGATCTCTTGGTGAATATCTCCAAGAATATGAATCTCAATCAGAGAGGTTCAAAGAGAATATCATTTTCCCAGAGTTTTGTCAACTCAAAGAAGAAATATCCTATAGCTACAGTAGGAGGAAAGGGTGCATGCAGCACACTTTGGGTAGATTCTCTCTACCTACATTTGATGGATCACCTAAAGACCCAGCCAAGTCTTGGGTAAAGAAGCTTGACACATACTTTCAGCTACATCAACTATCAGAAGAAGAATCCTTGAGAGTAGCAACGTTGCATCTTCAATGGAATTCTTATGCTTGGTGATTGTTTGAGTCCTCTTCCTTAAGAGGGAGGAACATCTCTTCTTATGCAAGATTCACTAGGAGATTACTAACAAGATTTGATGAGAGACATTGTGAGACTTCTTGGGGGGAGTATATCAAGCCCAAGAAATTTGAATCTCTGCATAAGTTGGAAGATTCCATGGAGCCAAATCCAGTCCTAAAAAGTGTTGAAGGGGTTGAATATTTGTTGCATTTCTTACCAGAAGCAAAGGCCCCAATTCAGTAAGATCTCTTTCCTCAAAGAGAATATTTGAGGATTCCTTCCTCACTAAGAGATCAAGAAAAAGGATCTCTTAATGATGGAGAATTCTCCACTGATGAGGAGAAGGGAGAAAGAAAGCAAAGAATATCCTCCAGTGTTGTGCAAGCAGGAGGAGATCTATTTTCATTTGGAGATGGAGATGAAGCAATGGCTTCCATTAGAGGGATTCTTGCACCATTGCAAGGAATTTCAGGTATTCTTCCATATGGAGGACATGAGAAACATGTGTCTTTGATAAAATAAAATGATACAGAACAAAGGAGGGGTCACACAGCTAATCCACTATCAGAAGATGGGGCAAGGGCTCTAATCAGAGGCACTCTTACACCATTAAAAGGGGTCTCCAAGTTTCATGGTACTTCCACACAACAATCAGAGATGGATTTGTGCAATGGAAGCAGTCATGATATGTTCCCACCTGTTGTTCACATGGGAATGAGCCTTGAGACATCATTATCCTGTGATGTACCATCTGGGAAACCACTTGATTCATATTTGATGAAAGATGTTTCATACATTGATGCTCCTTCCGTAGATCCAAGGGAGGAGGGAGCACTAGAAGACCATGCTACAGCGCTGAGAATACTAGGGAGGTACAAATAAAGGGAGATAATTTTTCCTTTGAATTCACTGTTTATCCTCACCTCTCAAATTGCATTGAGAAGATATGCTGCAAGGAGAGAAAATGACATCATCATGAAGCATGGGAGACAAGACTTGAATCAAAAGACAAACTTGTTTGAAGAACACTCTTCCCTGCTGGAAGAGAGATGGTGGTCTCACATGCATGCTTTGGCCAAAATAGAGAGGCCTTGGACAGATGATAGCCTTCCATGGAATACTAACTCCCAAGATCTTCCTTCTTCTCTGAAGCATGTGCATGAGCAAGGAAGGAATAGAAACCTTCCATCTCATACATTTGGCATATGAGATGTCAAAGATGAGAAGAATGGGAGGCATGAACTTCCAACATACACCTTGGACATGGAGGATGTCGAGGAGAAGAGCAAAAAAATGGCAGAAACTTCAGTTGGCACATTATCAACACTATCATTGTGGGGCACATTAGATCCCTATTGGAAATCCCAACTGTTGGTGGAATATTCCAAGGATCTTCATACTTGCATGATTCTGGATGATTGGTTGCATGAGGGGAGCTATTCAATCCTTGATGGAGTCATCTATAATCATGATAGAATCTTCTTGTCTAGAGCCTCCAAGCTCAAGGGGAAGCTTATACAGAGGGCTTATGAAGAGTTCCATCTTTGCCACACTTGTTATATGAAGCTTAACAATATCATATTGAGGAACTATTACTGGGAGGGCTTTGACAGGGAACTATATCAGCATTATCAGAGATGCATGGATTCTATGGAGTTGGAGCAACAATATGGCTCTAAGGGGGAATTAAATCAACCCTCTCTTCCTTCCCTTGAGGGAGAGAGTAGATCTATGCACCACTCCATTGATAGGAGGAGAATTGTTGGTGAAGAGCATGCTCTTAATACATGTGTTTTATATTTTGACTTCATGCATTCTTACACCATGTTTTTTCAGGCCATGACTCTAAGGAGGAGTGTTATATCTTGTCAATCTCATGGAAAATATGGGGCCACAATAGTTGCGATACTTGAACACTCTCTTGTTTGACAAAGGGAGATCTTGTTTCATGATGGGTGCTTTCCTAAGGCACCAAACATATCTCACATATTCAGCTACAGTGAGATGGCATGGGCTGCAAGTAAGTGGTGGGAAAACCACTTACCACATCTTGGGTTAATGTAGGCAGGAGATGCATTACGCTGGTTCCACATGTGGGACTATGACCCACCTCCATATGTGAACCTTGCTGGTTGTTTGTACATTGTTTTTCTCCCAACATTGATGACATGCTTGTACTTTTTATGGGAATTTATGGAGGAAGGATGGAAAGTATGCATATGCCTAATGAGCTGAAAAATATCCATGTATCTTGTGTCATATATTTCAAAGGGGACATTAGGCAACCCATGGGTGTTTCACATGAGATCTTGTTTCCTTATGGGATGGATTTTTCACATCTCATATTGACTTTTGGGAAACAATTCATGGGGGTTTCGATTGGTGAGCATCTAGCTTATGAGGGGAGCTTGATCTTTGATGATGGAACTAATGGAGGAGATGTTTTGTAGCACTCACCTTATCCGTTTCTTGAGGACAAGCAACATTTTGGAGGGGAGGACTATAATATTCCCATTTAGCACAAGCTAATGGGAATATCTTATTGTGCCTTGTTTTATCTTGCATTTCATGTTTATGAATAAAATGTGAAGGAGGACATGTAAAACTCCTAAAAACCATGAATAAATCAATGCCTATGTAAAGAGAGACATATCTGGGCCATGTAAATAAACTCTTGCAGGTGTGAAAGGGGTTTGAGCTGTGAGACTGGGTCAACCTTGACCAAATCTATAGTGTTGTCTAGATTCAATGTACCTCATGAAGGGACAATGCAGTTCTAGAAGGAGGCCCCTCATGTGAAAGTAGCTAACTCATCAAGGTGGTTTAGGGTTTGCAAAGGCTCTCATCTTATAAAAGGAAGGGGAAGGCAACAAGAGAAGGTTTTTTATTGATTATATTTCTAAGTGTCTTGTTTATTTAGACAAATACTATTCTCTGTTGTTTAGTGGAGAATTGTGCTGCTTAACACTTAGAGTTCCTATGCAGGGATTTCACCTCTTCCCTTGAGGATTCTTGGAGGAGTATTTGATGATTTGATCCACTATCAGGCTTTGGTCCAAGCTCTACTTCCAATTGCAGCATAGATGCAGTGAGGGTTTGCTTGCTTTTGTAAGTTGTAGCAAGTGGGATTCTAGATCTGTGGAGATCTAGCTTGTATTGGAGCCTCTTCTCATGGAGTGTGTCTTTTAACCTCCTGGAACAGTGCCTCTATTGTTTGAGCTTCATATTTGTATATTGGCATTAGGCCACCATTTTTATTCAAGCTATAGCTCAGTTTTCATTGAGGAACTACATTATTTTCATTAGAGGTTCTGCAGGGTGTTTTGATCCCATTTTTTATGAGAGATCTTTGATGTTGGGCTTTGCCTTTCACTTTGGTGATCCATGGATTAGCTTGCTGATAAATGTTATATTTATATCTAATATATTGTAATGAAAAGTCATATTCAGAAATTTATGAAGCATTTTTCAGATTTGCAACTTAAACCTCATATCTACTCTTTGTTATGCATGATTTGGTCAAAACCCCAAGAGGATCTTGTAAATAAGACTATCTAGTTTCCAAATCTGAAATGGATCTGATGTTTGTCCATAGATCTGTCCTAGATCTGAGTTGTAATATTTAGCTACTGCGGCTCCTCAAAATAATGTTGTTGAGCCAATTTGGCAGTTCCTATATATGTTGCAACCTTCTCTCTCAAGATTTCTTTCTCTATTGTCTCATGTATTCTACTGTATATTGAAAGAGCTTCATTGTAATTCTAATTTGCTTCTGTATAATCATAAGTTAATAGTATTTGATGGCCTCATTCTCATACTATCCAAGTCTGTGTTATTTCTGAAGCAGTTTGTTGTGCATAGTTGCAGCCTCTCTTGTAGGGTGTTTTTCAGCTAGACTAGGTGTTGGGAGATCTATTTACCACGCCTAGTTTGAGTTTTTTTTGCTCCCCTTTTGGATCTAGACTCTAGATATGCTGATCTAAGGGATCCAAGGGATGTAAACTCATTTATGTACATCAATCTCCCAGGAGTACGTTATTTTAGCAGGCTTGCTGTGCTATTCCAGATTTGGAATATTACAGTGATGTTGGGGGCTAGCCCTTTTCATTTTCCGCCTTTAACAGTTTTAAAACACAAATATGTGTCGTCGCCTATCCTTGTTAAGAACTATTGGATAGCCCGGTTGGTCACGCGCTTGTGCTTGCGAGGGCTAGACTTGTGTTCGAATGCAGCGGAGTGAAAAAAAAAAAATTTAATATGCCTTTCAACTGTAGCCTAGAGCCACGTGGCGGCCTCCGGGCCTACCACGTGGCAGCCTATGATTGACCCAAATTTGTACATTCAACCCAAAATCCAATTAAAATATACCTAGTTTCTACATATCATTAGCTTTCTTGGAATATTTTGGGGGAATATTCTTTGGAATATTCCAAAGAATATTCTCTTTTTAATTTTTCCAAATTTGAAAAGTCAAACTTGGTCAATTGTTTTTGGAGTTTATCGGAGTCTTCAAACTTCATAACTTTCACATATGACGTCGGATTTGAGTCCCATTTGCGGTGCCAAAATCACAGCGACAAGGCCTTTCCGATCGTTCGAACTGAAACCAATTCTGAGCATTTCCATTTTCAGCATTTTTTCCATTTGGAGATGATCACCTGATCACACCTCCCTAATGGGAAGCTTTTGGACCCCAAAAGCTCTCTGAATTATAGAAATTGAAGATGAGGAGACTGATTCTCCACTCTTCCAACCTTGAACCACTAAAATCTTCCTAACTTCCTCAAATTGAGATTCTCATAAAAATATAAATTCTTCCCTGAATCTACTAACTGATTGTTGCTCACCTTGACCAAGTCATGATGCAAATTTTTGAAATTTTCAAAACAAAAACTATAATTTGTAGAAAACATACTGCTCCTACAATGGTCTACCTTCAAAGGAAACTGAAATTGAGATTCACCTTTCCAACTGTCCTCATGGAAAAAAAATTCCGAATGAGCCATGTACTTGTGTTGATTCCCGACCAAGTTTTCTCGCCATACAAATCTGCCATTCTAAAACCAGCATTAATCCATGCTGAAATTTGTGTCCTCTTTACTTGCATGCTTTTCCCTTTCTTGAATTCCTGCACCACTTTGCACCAACACTTTGTTCTCTACACCGATCGACACCAATGATACTTTCTGCAACATCTTGTCATATTCTTCCAAATATGACCTGCTTTCAGACTAAAACATTTCATCATTTATATCAGCAATAACATGAAAAGGATTATGTACAAAATATTTTTTCTTAACCATCAACAAAGTCAAATTTTGACTTGCATTGACAAGCCTTTTCAATTGCCCTGCATTCACTAAAGAAGATTCTAGCTTCTTCTGATGTGCTCTCACAATAAACTCCTTGCCATCCTTGAACATATGATACTTGTTCTCATGGCGATGAAAGATCACTTTTCTGTCATATAAATACGGACTAACCAACACCACACCTGTAATTTCAAGTAGTACTACATCTAGTTCAACCAAATCAACATAATGAGTTGTTATGGCGAAGCGCAACATGCACTTTCTTGAGACTTGTAAATTCGCATCCTTGCAAAACCATCCAAGTGGATATGGCTTTGGATATGGAATGGTCTCAAGTTTTAGCTTCTTGACTAAGTCTTCTAATATTAGATTCACTTGTGACCCACTGTCAAATAGTGTGTCTATCTTTGTACATTTTGATATTATCCTCGCATGAAACAGCTCTATCCTCCTCTCTTCATTTGGAGTTTCTATGTGATAGTTTAAAGTGCTAGAGCTGGCAATTGTTTCCTTAACAATCTCTTTCCCCTTTATGTTCTTTAGTATCATGGCTCTGATTTTAGTTTCATCACTTGATTTAGACCCTAAGTCTTTTTCAGCAATTGCAACCATTTTGCGCTTTTCTTTGGCCTTATCTTTGGTTTTAAATTTTTCTAGTTTCAACTTCGGATGAAGTTTCCAGCAATGGTCTTCATTGTGGCTTGTTTTGGAACAGTTTTTACAAATGAACTTTCCTTTTTCTTTCCTAGAGTTTGCATCTCTTTTTCTACCTTTGCCTTTAAATTCACTACCCTCATTCTCATCAAAATATTTTTTACCTCTATCCTCTAAATGTGTGGCTTGGACACAAACCTCATCTAGACTAGTAGGATTGAACATAAGGATAGTATGTATAACATAGCTGTGTAAACCACCTATATATTTCAGAAAAGTATCTTGGCTATGCAAATCAATTCCAAGTAATAAGGCCCTTCGTCTAAACTCTTGAGTGTAATCTTGAACACTTTGTCCCTTAAGTTGTCTAAAACTTTGCCAATTCATGATAGCCTTTTTTAAATGAGCTAATGGATAAAATTTCCCCTTAATTGCGGAAATAAATTCAGCCCATGATAAAGTGATCTTACCATTTTTTTAATTTCATCCTTGGTCTTGGCTTCCCACCATACCAATGCTACTACTTCCATTCTTAAAGAGCCTAACTGAATCTTGGTGTCGTCTTCATGAAGGTTTTGTATCCTTAAGTAAACTTCCAACTATCTTATCCAATTGTCAAGTTTCTTTGCATTGACCTCACAATTAAACATAGGCAACTCAAATTTAACATCAAGCCTTAAAATGGACTTTTACTAGTAGTTTTAGACTTGTGAGATTGATTCACCGAAGTAAAGGATGACAATGTTGAGGAAAAGGATGAAGATGGGGATGGTGGATCACCATTACCTCCATGTCCTTTCTTTGACTTTTCATCTCTTTTCTTTCCTCCTGAGGAACCCTCTCCTTCTTTCTGGTGTCTACACCCTTCTTCTACAAGCCTATCATTCCTTTCTTGGTAGAGTATCCTCACCATCTCTGTCATGTCTAGGAAAGATTTTCGGAACACCCGTTCCTCTTCTTTGGGATCAATGTCTTCAGGAGCTTCTCCTTCTCTTGAATACATGCTTGAGGCTTCTTCAATGGCTCTTGGAGGTGGTTCTCTAGCCCTTCCTGGTTGTGGATTACTTTTTTCTCTAACCAATTTTCCTTCACCTCTCTTGATTTTAAGCCTAGTAAGCATCAAAACTTGAAAACAATCAATTATATCTTTGCAAAAGAACAAATGAAAAGTAAAACTCTAGCTCCTAAGGCTCAAATCCTAAGCTATGATACCATATGATTTGAAAATGGAACTATTTTTAATGCTATGAAAAGTATCCATTTCCATTTAATTTAGTGTGAAAATTGTTCTCCATGTCATGCAAGTTAAACAAAATGTTTTTGGTAATTGTTTCTGATTTTTTGTGTCAGGAAATGTTAATTAAGTTTACTTTTTAACATATTATAACATAAATACACAACAAGAGAAATTCACCATGGCATAACACAACAAACTAATGAGGCAGTTCACCCTTCTTGGGCTACATCTATCGGGTCCAAGGCTCCCAATGGGCATGTCCTTGCTCTATTAAGTTGCTCAAAATGGTTATACAGTGAAAAATATGCCTAAAAAGGGAAAAAAAACTATGAAATTGACTTCAGAAGAGAGAAATAAGCTAAAAATGGCTTTTGTTTCACCTCAAACAGTGAATTACAACCTAATACAGCTCCATCTCCCTGATGGCCTTGGTGGATCTTTCCTCTTCCCTGAAGAAAATATGGTTGAAGAACACATCTGTTCACTTTGCAACCATCCCAAACTCTCTAGAATGCTCAAGAAGCCCAAATTTGACTAAAATTTCGTCCAAATTGGTTCAATATTGAGAAAGTTATGGCCAAAACCAATTTTTTTCTCAGTGTCCCCCAAAATCCTCCTCCAAAACTGGAGGAACTCTAGTTAAGAGCGCCAAATTAGGCGGAATCTTCGAAAATAGTGGGAAGCACCCAAACTTGGTGGAAAAATTAAATGTTAAGTTTAAATTTCATGGTAGTGGTCACATGACCAATTTGAACCACCGGTGGAAAAAACTATAACAATAAACGTGGCAATAAATTTCCTGTTGCGCTGTCACATGTGGTGTTAAGGCTAACGGTTAGTTGTTGCCAATATTTGTGCCTGTCGTTTTAAGCCTTAGCTCCTAGTAGCCGGGGCAAGGTCGTGTGGTGTTTGGGACTAGCCCTTTTCATTTTCCACCTTTAAAAATTTTAAAACACAAATATGCATTGCTGCCTATCTTTGTTAAGAACTATTGGATAGCCCGGTTGGTCGGGTGCTTCTGCTTGCAAGGGATATACCCATGTTCGAATTCGACAGAGTGAAAAATAAATAAATTTTAATATGGCCTGGAGCCACGTGGCGGCCTTTGGGCCTGCCACGTGGCAGCCTATGATTGGCCTAAATTTGCATAGTCAACCCAACATCCAATTAAAATCTGCCAAGTGTTTGCATATCATTAGCCTGCTTGGAATATTTTGGGGGAATATTCTTTGGAATATTCCAAAGAATATTATCTTTTTAATTTTTCCAAATTTGAAAAGTCAAACTTGGTCAAATTTTTTTAGAGTTTACTGGATACTTCAAACCTTCATAACTTTCACATACGACTTCAGATTTGAGCCTTGTTCACGGAACCAGAATCGCAGCGATGAGGCCTTTCCACTCGTTCAGACTATAACCAATTCTGATCATTTCCATTTTTGAGCATTTTTTCCATTTGGGCATGATCACCTGATCATTGATGCAAATCTTATTATCACAATAAATTACAGTAGGATTCATCATCTAACTAAATAACCCAACAAGAATCTTTCTCATCTAGATTTCCTCACATGTTTCTTAACTGGATTCGATGTACTATTTGCCATTGAGCAGAGTTCCATAGATATTTTTTTCCTATTATACCAAGAAACCTTTGTTGATCCAACACTAAAAATTACTTATGATGTGTTCTTCTGGTATGATGGAATCCTCGCCCAATCTACATCTCTAAAGCCACATAGCTTCACTCCCTCTTTCTGCCTGTACCATAGTCCGACTGAATAGTTCCTCTGAGGTACCGTAGAACATTCTTAGCAACCCTCCTTCTCTCTCGATGTCTTTTCTATAGTCATTGTCTCCATTTTCTTCTCCTCTACTTGTGGCTACTCCACAACTTCCTCTGGTTCTTCTTTTGGAGCTAAAATATCTTGATTTTAATGAAACTAAAGTTCCCTCTCAAGACAAAACCTCATTTCCTTCTCCTCATCAAACTTCACATCCCTTTGAACAACCGTCATTTTGAGGGATGGAAAGTACACATGATAGTTGTGAGGTATTTTTGTGTACCCCAAAAATATCCCCAACTTTGTTTTCGACTCTAGATTTTTCCTTGATTCCTTGGATACATGGAAATATATTGATTCTCCAAATATTCTGAAGTGTGACACATTTGTTTTCTTCCTCAAAAAAAATTATTTTGGTGTACTCATCCCAAGAATTTTATGAGGACTCTTGATCTTCAAATATAACTTTGTGTTTCATGATTCATCCCACAAGTGAAAAGGTAGGCCTTGGTCATGCAACATTGCCCTTTTTGATCCCACAATATTTTTTTTCTTCCTCTCAGCCACCCCATTATGTTGTGGGTTGTGGGGTGCTGTCAATTCCCATTGAATTCCTTCCTTTTCACAAAAATTTTTAAACTCATTCGACAGGTACTCACCTTAATTTCTTGCTAGTTTCTTTCTCAACAAGTTCTTTAAATTCAAAAAACTTGGAGAATTTATGGTATTTCTTTTGCATGAAGAAGATCCATCACTTCGATGAGAAATCATATACAAATATAACATAATACATGTGCTTGGATATGGAGGCTATCGAGAAAGGTTCACAGAAATTAGAATGGATCCTTTCAAGGACTTCATGTGCCCTGTTGTCCCAATCATTGAAGTTGGCTTTAGTGTTGTTAACACTGGAAGATCGTACAGCAGAAGATGACATTAATTAATGTCAAGCCTAAGGATTTACATGGCAGGAACACATTATGGAATCAAGAAGTATTTAAAATCTCTAAGGTTTTGAGAAAATCAGATTTGAACTAGTCTTAAATTCTAAATTGCACGCTTAATCCTTCGAGAAGAGTGCCTTCTACGTGCCTTTTTACCCGATTAGCGTGCATTCCTAGAAATGGAAAAATGTCACTTTTTGGGACCACATAAAGCAAAGGAAAGTTACTCCTTATATGAAGCTGCCTAAGGATAGCACCAATGCCTCCTTAGACACTATGTGAGCACACAAAGGAATATTTGGAGCACACAATGGAATCATACCTCTCCCTTGGATCACCATCCATCATGTACCAAGGGAGGGAAGTAGGATTTGAAATCCCCTATATAAATCCACCAAGAGATGAAGAAATGGTGATTACATTTTTATGCTAGCTAGAATTGCCCAAGCAATACTAGCAGTGTGTGACCCAGAGTTGGAGATAGAGGGGACTCGATTGTTGGCCACCCAACAACCCTAGTCCATCACAACGGAGAGAGAGGGAGACTATATCAAAGGTAGAGCTTGGAAACCAACATCCTTGCATTGCAACCTAGAGCCATTTCCTAGGGGCCCTTTGGCAAGTGGGTAAAATTTGTTCTCCATTTCAAACGTTTAATAATAAGAGGCCTTTGAGCCATCGTTTTCATTATTATCATTTTGACTCTCTTCAATAGCTTCTGTATATTTGTGTTTTATTTTTTTGTTTACTTTGAGCATACATTCAAATATTTTTTCCTCTAGATTATATGATTTTGAGCTCCACCACTTTCTGTCTGTGGCCAATAGTTTATAGGGGTAGACTACACCCCTTAAACTGGTGCGATTTTTTACACCCGTGTGTCAAATCCACCACCACAGGATTGGTGACTCCACTAACAGTTTACAAGTTTATGTGGTTGTGCCATCTCTTGTAGGAGACCTTTTTCTATGATGGAGAGTGGAGCTAACAGTCATCTGATCCATCTTATATTCCCTAGATTCACTTGGAGTGACATACTGAAGAAGGAAGCTCCAAATATTTTTACTTGCAGGATTTTTGGTCGCAGTTTTTTCTCACAAAAGCATAGGGCGCACGTTCAGGACTAACTTGCGCGTAGGAAAATGCACCTGTCAGAGCCTTTTACGTGAAAATCACAGAATGATATTTTTCTCCCTATGTTCTAAATTTTTCATCTTGTAAGTGTGATGGGAAACCCCTAATGTATCTTCGAGCACTTGTATTGATACCCCACAGCTTCTGAGAACTTACTTTTAGCTGCCTTCTGTAGGCTTAGAGTTAGTTTTCATTTAAGTTGGTTTTTTGCAAAAAACTTCACATAGTTTAAGTAGGGGGTGAATTAACCATTTCTTTCTGAACGATTTATGTTTTGCAAATTCTGGTATGCACACTTAGATTAACTAGTCCAAGTATGCTAGTTTTATTTTCTAGTGTAGAACTTGTTTAGTTTATTTCAATTTATGCATTAGGGATTGCAGGACTAGGATAGATTTGTCGATTAGAGCAAGTAATATATGTTACCTTTGCACCATTCGGTGATCCTAGGTAAGCATATGAATGCTCTATATTTACAATTCACCATCTCCCTTTCGTTAGTCACATAGATTAACTAGGAAAATTTGAAAGCGGCCCCATATCCGCAAATGTTTTCCATTTGAGCTAGGAACAATATAACATAGTTTAACTAGGGGAATTTTGTAAAGGATCATCGATATCCATATGTTCAAACTATGAGATTTTTCACCATATTCTCGCACACACTCACCTACTAAGAAAGGAAGACACCTAAAACTAACTTAACCAAACTCACTAAATTCTCCCCACAGGGGCCACAAAATAATTTATAGTTTAAGTTAGGATCAAGGGGTTAGGCATCCAATAAGTTGCATTGATCATACTTCATATTGAAACATAGAATTTGTGTATTTGGGGAGCTTCAAACCCACCTATCAGCCCATGGAAAAGAAAACTCGAGCACGGCAAAGACCCGATTCATAGGGGGTTAGGCTTAGGCGCAGTGTGTGCTGTATCAGTTGGGTCTACCTGACTCGGCTGATACTCGATACTATTAGCTAACTACCAAGAATCCCAAGACTTGAATGCTCATGTGGGACGGTGGTTGTTAATGGCCAAAAACTAGGTCATCCTTTACCTTATAGGTGACGATGCAGGCAAACGCCATACCCTCTACCCTTACCTTGGTGGATTCTCTTTGGCTGACTGGGGGTGTCGCCAGCTCTTATGATGATCCAGGTGGATATCAGTGGCCTCCCACCTATTTCATTTGGACCCGCAGCATCAATTCTTTCAGTTTTTCAGCTTCAGCACAACTTACTATTTATAGCAGGTTTTCGGGTCCTGCACACTCGGAGCCGTTTTGGGGCATTAATAATCCAGGTGGATATTGGTGGCCACCCATCGAGTCCATTTGAACCCCCACCATCAGTTATTTCAGTTTTTAAGTTTCGGCACAACTTACTATTTTTAGCAGTTTTTCGGGTCTTAAACTTCCGGAGCCGTTTTGAGGCCCTAAACGACGTTTTTTGGGAAAACGGAGGGCAACATGGGTCCATGGACCAATTTTTCTCTTTCAAAAGTTGTACTCCTCGAACATCTATTTCTAACGAGCTATTGAGCGCGTCAAACGGAGATCGGATGCCAAAGTTACGTCCCCGGGAAGTTGAACCACCAATTTACCCAAACGGGGCCCACAGTTTTGGCGCTTCATCTCCTACGGTTAGGGTTTTGGACGTTTCGGATTCTACATTGTTTCTCAACAATAAATAGACCCTCGAGCCTCATTTGTAAGATAGTTCAGGGCTAGGGCGATACATCTCTTCTCGGGGATAACGCTACTAGTGCCCTAGCTCGCCACGCCTCCATTATGTACGCATTGTCACACGGTTCAGAAGACTGTAGCCACCACATCTCTTCTCAGAGATAGCTACCAGTGCCCTAGCTAGTTTTATTTCCATTCGGTCTGTAAGCAAATTTTAGTTCTTTGATATTAATGAAATGAAGTGTTATTTCCGCTGCATCTCTGTATTTATGGTTATATGTTTATTCTGTTGCATTCCTGCATAAATCTGGATCATATGAGACATTATGCCAGAACTCGTAAGAAATATTCTTGAGGCCCAGTTACTTTTAAGTGTGTGAGGATGCATAAGTCTTCTAGGATTTTGAGTATCACGTGCAAACAAACAAAATTTTTTTTTTTTTTTTGCTTGATTGATCACATAGATTATGTTAAAGGGAAAAATCATTTCATTTTCGCTTTGTTTTATGTATGTGGCCATAAATTTGTTGTGATCATAGACTCTATCCTCTCAAATTTTTCCAAAACCTAACTTGGTCAACACTTGAACGGTCCCAACGGAACCTCATCAATCCAGGTGTCTTTTGGACCTCCCCCCATTACAAGGAGGGGTTCCAGGTCTTTCGTCATTCAGGCATAAAAGATGGAACACTACCACCGTCATTGATTCATCCTTCATTGGAGCAACCATAGTTGGGAACCCTAGTCAGTCTCCCAACATCACACCACACACCACTCCCCCCTCGACCCCTAGGGGGAAAAGGAGCGTGTCCCATTCAAACACACATCAGGGTATGTCATAGACTAACCCTTGTTCTAACCAGAACTTCGTGTCTTCACACATTGCCATGGCATCAACCTCCCAGTCACCCTTCTTACCTGTGTTGAATCTACCTGATTTAACAAAGCTCAAAAATGACACCATTGCACATGATCCTTCATGGCCTCCCATGCCCACGAAGCTCCCTTCATATATACCAAAATTCGAAGGCAAGCAAACAGAAGACCCAGGTAATCATGTAATGACCTTTCACCTGTGGTGCTCATCTAATAGTATCATCGATGACACTATTCGATTGAGGCTATTTCAATGTACTCTTACAAGAGTAGCCTCAAAGTGGTACGTGGAGCAACCTCCTACTTCACATGGAATCTTTAGCGCCCTCGCTACTATGTTCCTCACTTATTTTCAGTTACCCATTCACCATGATTCATGAATGGAGTTACTAACTCATTTTAGACAAACCTCGTTGTCCATATCTCTAACCATCTTTATGAATGGAGGCGGCATCGTAGTTTATGTAAATCTAAACTCTACAATCATGTCCTCTTAGATTTATTCTTGAAAACTCTGACGGCGGAGATTTCAAACGATGTGGCGCAAAAATACCCCACATCCAAAGAGGACGCAATTAGTAAAGCCCAGAATCTTGAACTAATTTAAATGTAGTCAAGATACATTTATAATATCCTGCCTAACACCCTGCGCCTGCAAACCTATCAAGAATTTCCAAGTGCGTCGAGTTCTACAGACGGATTAAATGGGTCAATGACCCAAGGTTACCTAGGCACCAATAGTCACAATCCTAGTTATGCAGATAATTCTACTCAGAACATGTCTCAACCTATATTTCAAAGTCATCACATGCCTCAGCAAGATTTGACTAGTAAAGCGCAAGCGTATCACCAAGGAGAACCCTATCCTCCAGCTGAGGGGACCCAGTACGCAAAAATAAACACTGACGGAAGAGCTCCCTCCCAATGGCCAGATACAAACAAGGGACAATGTTATGCTCAGTCCCAAGCACACGACACACCTATGTAAACCAATGCATAGGTGAACTTTGTGCAGTCATCCCAAAATCAACCACACCAGTATAGCCAGGAGAACTAACCTCCTAAAATGGTTAAGAAAAAATAAAAAAACAAGCCAAAATGGAACCCTAGATAGGGGTGTAGCAACCAACAGTGCCCACCGCGATCCTAGGTTGGAGGTAATTCTAGCAAGAATCAAAACCAGGAGCCAATCAATGCCCAATGCTAAGGCAAAAGGCAACCTCTGTGAACAAACCATTCTTGTTCAATATGTGGTGAGTACGGGCACTCTACTCACCACTATCTCGATATCCCCGAGCTAAAAAATATTTAGAGTAACCGAGGAAAAGGAGGATATTCCTAGCAACCCACTGTTATGTAAGAACCTTTCCCCCACCAAGGGATGGTTAGCACTCAACAACAAAACCCAGACGATTCCGGGAAAAAAAGCCATGAAATTTACATGACTAGGGAAGAAATGTTTTTCCAAATATGGAATCGTAGTTACGACACCCCACCAGACTCGACTACATCAGGGGCTAGTACTAGTGCACTGACTACACCTTTGACCATTTCAAAGATCCCTATAGAACCATTGCCAAAGATGGCAAAGGGACCTAAGAGGAGAGCAGGTAACTACTCCAAAGTAGCCCATAATTATAGCATCGTGGAAAATTTAGCTTAATCACCTGCTGCTATGTCTACGTTGGAAGTACTGCAGTCATTCCCAAAGCAACATAAATCCCTACTTTCTGCCTTAGGCACTATTGACCCTGTCGATACGTGCATGATAGCTCTTGACTTAGAAAAATTCACCCCTAGGCTTCCTTCCATGGTCGCCTTCCAAAAACCAGTATCGGTCCAGAATATCACTATTCACCGATATGTCATTGACGAGGGTGCATCGACATGCATCATGTCAGAAAATATTTGGCAGAAGTTGGGTTCTCCTGAGCTAAAACCCTCGATCATAATGCTTCGAGCCTACGATGGTCGTCCCTCAACCCCCGTCGGCCTCTACCAAAATGTCCCAGTCTGTTTAGCCAACAAGATGGTCCACATAGACATCAAAGTCTTGGATGCTCACTTGGATAACAACATACTCCTCAAGCAGAGTTATATGTACGTCATGTCCACCATAGCCTCCTTCGTCTTCCACATTATGATGTTCCCCCACGAGGATTGCATCATTACTGTAGACCAGCTAACACATAGCGAGAAGCGTCCCCTAACCAACACAGATTTAATTCTACCCTATGTAGATACAACCACAAACGGTCTTTCACGGTACCAAGAATATGGCCCTGGCCAATTCAAACCGTCGTTCGTCCTAGGGTCATTCCTAGGAGATCTTCCCATTATCCCCGAGGCATCGCTCGATGCCACAAGGGCCCCGATGTGCATGATGTTCACATCAAGCACCGAGGTCAGTCAGGACACGGACTCAAGTAGTAATGACACTGAGGCATCAACCACGGAAGCCTCTCTAGCCTACGCCGCCTCCCAAACCCCTTTTATCTACCCCCCAGGTGGCTTTGTCTCCCAGCAGGTTTTGGCAACACTGATGTTACCCAACATATCGTTGGAATTCCCAATTTGGTACCTCGTTCCCCCTTCTGGAAAAAGAGCCACCAATGTTACTGCCACAGGGTTAAAGCCCCTCAGCCCCGAGGAGCCCCAACCAACCCAAGAAACGGTCGAGACCACCCCCGTAAAGGAATTTCACATTGCGAAGCCAGTTATCATGGCCAAGAAAACCACAAATAGAGGAAAGAAGATGGTGACCCCCACCATTCAAAGGGAATCACTAGTCTGTGCCATATGCGATGTTATAGGCCACCCTACCCACATATGTCTAAAGTTGGAAAAGTTAAAACCACTCCTCAGCTTCGAAGCAGACATCTCGACGCCGCATTCCCATAAAAAGGAACCGACCACCAAAGTTAAAGGCAAACCATTGCGTACCAATCACACATGCTCTCTCTGTGGCACCTATGAGCACTATACCCATCATTGTCCAGAGATACCACGATATAGGGATGCCTTACATGCAGTCGAGTGATCCTATCAAGAGGATCCCTCCATCAGTCTGTCAACGATGAGCCTCGTACCATCCTATACTTACAAGAGGAACATAGGATTATAGAAAGGCCCCTAGTAATGCCCATTATATGTTGCACATTATGCGATGAACATGGCCACAACCTCGAAGAGTGTGCAGCCTTGGAGCTCATTCACAGATGGTATCCAATCGAAAGGGTTTACTATGTGGGGCTACGGGCAGCACAATTAACATGCCTGTTATGTGCTGACAATCACCTTTTGGAGGACTATCACTACATACCCTGCTTTCAGCTAGCCCTTGCTAACCTCCGCTCAGCCATAGTATGCATTTCCCAAGAAGACGATATGGATGCTGAGTCCATCGGCAGCTCCATGACCCAAGAAGATGAGATGAGCAAGTCCATCATGTTCTTGATAGCTGAAGAACGGTCCAGCAAGGAACCCCTAGGTACCACCAATGGCACTTGGCATCAACGACCAGTGTTTCAGTTATGCAAAAATATGGGCCATGCAGTCGTCCATTGCCCTGATATAGCAGCCTTCCGGTGTTGGTTCCCCATCAGACCTCGAACTGAACTAGACGGAACCTTCATATCAAGGATATTTTGCCTGAAATGTCAAGGTAATCATTACGATCTATATTTTACTTATGCCTCGCAAATTCGTCCCACTATTGACATGATTAATGCCATAGAGAAGAGACAGGACGATCTCCGGGAATGGCATAAAAAGTACATCGTCGAATCAATTTCTCCACCTCCGCAATGGTGTATCAAGCCTGAAAAGATAGCACACCACCAATGAGTAACCTCAGCAAAGCCTAGGATAACATGCAACCTATGTGATCGGAATGATCACCAATTCAACCAATGCAAAGAACTCAAGCCCCTTGCGAGTAGTCTCTGCATAGTCTCTTCTCTCCCTCAGAAACTTCTCTCCAATCAAGAGAATATCACGCACACTTATTGTCGAATTTTCTCACATTTTCATCATACGTTTAAGTGTATACATCTCCCCAAGCTGAGAGCAGCATGAGCTGCATTAAGTATACACTCCACTAAAGAGGAAGACAAGTCTAAGCCAACGATATGGAAATGGAGACAGAAGACAACCTCATCTACGCCTGACCCTTTCCAAGCATCCACGTCAGGAACAACGAGTAGCATAGAGTCACACACTATATACTCTGTTGGCTCAGTAAGACCATGCACCATCTGCATTGGCCTAAATCATGCACCAGAGACATGCCTGCTAATGGAAACATTTAGGCACCTCTATGGCAAGCACAATTCCCACCTACCAAAAATTGACTATCCTAGTGGGGAACCTAACTTTGAGCCCATACAAAATCCCATTACGGAGATGCCTGATGTGGAGCAACTGACCCCGCCAGTCGCACAATTACTTCCAGAGCACACTGCTCTGCCACATCTGTCATTGTTGCAATGTTGATGCATCCCTCAGTCAGAGGCGCCCCTCAACAATGGCACCTCCGGAACCTATCTAGATTCAATCTCCCAAAGGAGAGTGGGTATCTCAAAGCTTCCCCTTGAGGCAATAACATGGTCACAAAATAGATATCCGTCTCATGATGGATCACTAGGTTCATCCCCCACAACAAGAACATGTTGCACCGCCTACGCCAATGTTGTATAAGGTAACGTAAAAAACGACCATGCGACCACAGGAGCTCATTCCTAGAAAATTTCAGAAGGCCCCATGCAGCCAACTGATGATGCACCCCATTATCAGCAGCAAGAGTAGTTCGGATCTTAGGCCAGTCCCTCTCTCTCCACACCAACCTGCCAGCAACATAGGTACCCATCAGTACAGAGAAAACCATCAAAAACAGACAAAAAATAAAAAAAATTTGTCATCATGGCCTTTGCACGCTTGTCCCTTAGGCAAGTGCACCCTTGTGCGCTTGTATTTTTTACAGGCACGCATTTGCATGAAAAAAGGAGGGAACAATGCGCCCTCTCACTCCTGTACCTCAGAATCGCATGAAAAGGAGGTGCTCTTTTTCTTATATTGCCCACGCAATCTAGGGAAAAAGGTCACTCAGAGGCCATACAAACCTAATTTGTACGGCCCTTGGCACCCTCAAACTAAATAAATTACAATGTGGGATGAGTTACCTCGGCATAATATCGCTAGTCCCTGGTACACGGGCTGACCGCAATGGAAAGAAAGGCTCTGCAAGCAGCTCTGATCTCCCAAAACTCAGCAAGTACAAATGAATAGGATTAGGGCCATAATCCCATATTTATCACCCTTTTCCAGAACTTTAGAGGTCCACAATAGGAGATCATAAGGTCCATTCTGCAAACCATAAGTTACACCATCATCAGTATGCCATGACGAACGAAAGCAATGCCACACATTCGCTTTCCACGAAAAATATTTTTTTAGCGTTGGCAGGGATGCACCTTCCCATCTTCCTTTTTAAAACTCATGCCTTTCAATAATTTTTGATGAAAAGAAGATGCTTGCACTTGAGGTAGTTGTTTTTTTAGGAAGAACCACAAACTACTTACAACACCATCCACTGAAGGTTTCAGAGTAGGTATCATTCTACCCCTAGCATGATAGAGTCCCAGAAAACTTTGCATATCCTGACATCATTTCTCCATCAGAAATAAGCCATAGGGTCCTCATACCCGTCCGCGTTTATCATCACCTCACCCTACACATGATAAACGTCTACGTTGGTTGGTAGAGCCTCCCCTCCATGGCACTCGTCACCCAAAGTAGACCATATATCACAGCCCAAGTGACGCCATGGCCATACCATTTCAGTCCGAGAAGAACCTCGTGTCCATCCATTTATCATGCATAAGGTCAAGTTTACCATTCAAATTCAAACACCCCTTCCTGGATGACCAGGTTGTACAAGCAGATTGAAATCACACCTCTGCGCATTGCATTTGGCCCACCATACCTCCATCAGCATTATCCCATCTGCGACACTCCTTCATCTGCTTCATCAACCCCGCACATGAGATCAACCAATGGGACCCCCACCCCCAGAAAAACATCATCCTCACACCTTTAGTGAGTGAACCCTTTCATGTTTTGGGGTACCCTTTTCTGTGTTTTGTAAAAACCAAAACTCATTATTTTATTCTTTTGGTAAGTGTACAAAGACCGCAAACGATGCACTTCACTACCTTGCCCTCATATTTCATCTTTTCCCCCATGGAAGCAATCCCTAATTCCCATTGGTCAGATTATTTCACTCCCATGCATGCACCATCACTACATTCATAGCCAGTTCACAACCACCCTGGAAGTACTAATGACTCTAGGGATTTTCCCTTCAGAAATAACTATGATTGCCACCAAGCTGCTAAAGTATACTCCGACCTCGGGCCATTGAATCCCCATCATCAGTTTTCAATCACCACTCACCAACATGCCTATGTTAAAACCATCACATCTAGGTCCTCGACCCGGTCGGTGACCCATGGTTCGGTTAAGGCTTCATTTTTGTCGACCTTGACACCTCTTTTCCAAAAAGGAAGCAGTACCTTGGATCACCCCTCCCCATGCAAAGGGGTATCCTTAGGTGGCACTGTGGGAGACATCATTTTCCACAAATTTCATAGATCCTCCTGACATTTGACTATGATAAAAGCTTTCATGTCAATATGGTATCGTACCTTACAATTGTTGCACTTTGATTAAGATCCGTCGAAGACCCGTGCCTCCATAAGCGTCTCTGTCAACAATGCTTACACGGGAAGGTCCCAGCCAGTACATATGCATACATTACACAGCTATATGCCATAACAATTTTACACATATGGGTACCACATTCCACCTATTGTAAAATAAAAAAATTCCCCTGAGGGCGTCAGCAGTCATCGTCAAAAAACGCCAACATCACTACCACAGTAGTGATGCAGACAACACATGTATCTGTCAATTTTGTTTAACTATCCATAGCATCATGAGCATGGGACATGTCCACCTCATTGAAATTTTGTATATTTTTTGTATATTTTATTTTCTTGCAGGGGTCCCTTAGGCCATGGTCATCTAGGAAACAGTGCAAGGTTTTTTCAATTCCAAGATTCACGCAGGCCTCTCTCTCTCTCTGCGCACAATACAAAAAAGAAAATATAATGTATTTAGGCTATACAGTCCTTCCTAGACCTCACACATTAGGGGGCAATTGTTAACGCTGGAAAATCGTACAGCAAAAGATGACATTAATTAATGTCAAGCCTAAGGATTTACAGGGATGGACATTATGGAATCAAGAAGTATTTAAAATCTCTAAGATTTTGAGAAAATCATATTTGAACTAGTCTTGAATGCTAAATTGCATGCTTAATCCTTCAAGAAGAGCACCTTTTGCACACCTTTTTTCCCAATAAGCGTGCATTCCTAGAAATGGAAAAATGTCACTTTCCGAGACCACACAAAGCAAAGGACAGTTACTCCTTATATGAAGCTGCCTAAGGACATCCAACAACACCTCCTTAGACACTATGTGAGCACACAAAGGAACATTTGGAGCACACAATGGAATCATACCTCTCCCTTGGGTCACCATCCATCATGTACCAAGGGAGGTAAGGAGGATTTGAAATCCCCTATATAAAGCCACCAAGAGATGAAGAAATGGTGATCACATTGTTATGCTGGCCAGAATTTCCCAAGCAATACCAACAATGTATGACCTAGATTTGGAGATAGAGGGGTCTAGATTGTTGGCCACCCATCAATCCTAGTCCATCACAGTGGAGAGAGAGGGAAACTGCATCAGAGGCAGAGCTTGCAAACCAACATCCTTGCATCGGGACCTGGAGCCATTTCCTAGGGGCCCTTTGGAAAGTGGGTAAATTTTTTTCTCCATTTCAAACGTTTAATAAGAAGAGGCCTTTGAGCCATCGTTTGCATTATTATCATTTTGACTCTCTTCAATAGCTTTTGTATATTTTTGTTTTAGTTTTTAGTTTACTTTGAGCATACATTTGCATATTTTTTCCTCTAGATTATATGCATTTGAGCTCCACTACTTTCTTCCTGTGACCAATAGTTTATAGGGGTAGACCACACCCCTTAAATTGGTGCGATTTCGTACACCCGTGCGTCAAATCCACCACCACAAGTGTACTTCCCCAAGGTACACCCTTTGCATGTATCTTGGTACTCTAGTGCTCCTTTTGGGAGGCATGTGGTGATCTGTTTCATGATCTTCAAAGCTCCATGTTGCAAATGGCCAACTCTTATATGCCATAATTTTTCGACATCTCAGACCTACACCTTCTTCGCCTTTGTGCTCAATGAAAAACAATATTCAACATCCAACTTATAGAGGTTCTTCACTTTCCCAATCTGTTTTACTTGTCCTTTGGTGATGTGTCTTAGGAATTCCTTCCATTTGTTGAATATCACATCGTCGCCACAGTCTTCCAACACCGCAATGGAAATCATATTATTCTTTAGACTCGGTACAAACATTACATCCTTGAGCCTAAGAGGTGAGCCTAAATCCCTCTGAAAGGTGACTGTGTTTATCTCGGTTGCATTGTACCTTCCATAATCTCCCATCTTGATGTTCATCTAGAGATCTTTCTCCTCCAAGTCACTGAAAAATTATTTGTTCCCCGTCATGTGGAACAAGGCACTACTATCCATATACCACACACTTCCCATTATTGTGTTTATCATGCATGAAATGAGGGTGAATTCAATCTTGAATTGTGAAGCCAAAGATTCACTTGTCGCTTCTCCTGGGGTCTTCTTTTTCCCTTCTTGTCTGGACACTTCATGGCATACTGCTTGAATTCATGATAGTGAAAGCACTTGATTCTGGAAAAGTATTTCTTTTTTTCTTTCCCCCTTGATTGGAATTTGGTTTGGATTGGAATTTCTTCCCTTTTACCTTCTTTTTCTTTCCATCAAAGGCACAATTTTATTCATCCTCTCCCTTAGATGAAGTCTCGTATCTAGTATTCCACCTTATTTCCTCTTGTACCAAATTGCACCATAGGTGTTCCCAATTTGGTAGTTTCTCCATCCCATTTGCCAAATCTTGGTAGTTGTGCTATCTCTTGGGAAGGCCTAGAAGGGCTAGGCTCATCAAATAATCATCTATTATTGTTACATCGACTCATGCAAGTTCATCATGATATTGTGTGAACCTGCTCATATACTGCTGAATTGAGTCGTTCTTTTGCATCGTGATACTTCGAATTTTATCCTTGAGCTTCAGTTTCTTTTGTTCGCTACTATTCTAGAACAAGTCTATTAATACTTTCCATATTGTATACAAAGTCTCTTTCCCATGGATAATTGATAAAATATGGTCTCATACTCCCTCCAATATGATTCTCCTCGCCCCAGCTACAAACTTATTCCATTTTTCTATATTATGAGTATCAGTTGTTGTTGGTTTTAGAATGTCACTCTCAACAAATTCATTCAACTCATTATCTTTCAGCACTTCCTCCATGAAATACTTCGAAGCAACATAATTCGAGCTTCCCTTAAGGGCATACTCGAGTCTTAGTCCATAGAAAGCCATCCTTCTAGCCTTGAAGAATTGATATTGCAAATTTGATATTCCCACAAAGACAACTTCGAAATATATTCTCTACTATGAATCCTACTCTGATACCATGTAGAAATTAATTTGTACATTCTAAACTTCTCATGAAAATTACTAAATCAAAAGACTAGAAACTACTCTACTAATATGTAGAAGCTACTTCAGATAGAGAACACATAATATTAACATGCAAGAAGAAACATCATACATGAAAAAACATTTATCTAGGGGAAATAAAATGCTCAAAACCTCTTACTATATGTATTTCATTAATTGAAGAATAGATATGAAATGCAATGCTTGCTCAAGCTTGAGAATAACTTGCAAGTGTATCATCTATCTCTCTCCTTGATTGATTGAACCTGGACAATACTGAGCCAAATTTTCAAGACTCCAAGCTCTTATTTCCTTGAATTTTTCCTTGAGGAATTAGCCCCTATTTTTTAGTGAAGTTTCTCAATTGGATTGTACAATTCCTGTATGCCCATTCTCTGATTGCATGCACCACCTGTACACCTTGGATTAGTCTATAATTTGTAGTATGTTTCCTTGGAATCTCCATCTCAACTGGGTAACTCGAATTATCTGCATTCAATACCTATTTTGGTTTGATTTATTAGTCAACTAGATGACCACTAAGTGTGATTGAAGTTGTACAACTTGACCTTCCACCAGTTTCTCCAAATGTTGGAACTAGTTTAACTAATAATAACTCAACTTAACTAAAACAGATTGCTACAAATTAGCAATCAATCATACAAAACTGAACTCGAGCTTCCCCAACTCAAATTTGTTAGGTGAAATGAGTGACAAGTGCCATGTCACCTCATTTAACTACCTCCAAGATTCTATTGATGTGGAAATTTGAATTTTCTCTAGTTTTACCAAGGCAAGTTCAAACTGAGATTTTCTTGCTACATTTTCAAAATGTGGATATTGTTAATATAGACTATTGACTTCAAAAATTAATGGACAAGATATTATTGTTGATTTATTTTCCTTTCATATGGTGCAGTTGGTCTTTTTCATTTTAAACAGTGTCTTTTGAAGAGATTTGCAAGATCAGTTTAGCCATGAAAACAATTTTTCAGGAAAGGGTGTATTAAAGGTTATTATTCAAAGTGTGGTTTTTCGGTGTTTCATTTTCCTGTAGCATGACCAAAAATTATTTTTTAATTATCATTTCATGTATAACTATAATATAAGTTGATCAAGATCAAATAATCCACATGTTGTATACTAAAAGGAATATCTTATGACCCAATCTGTCGAGGGAGAGAAATTTTGTAAATTGCATTCTAAGAGAATAGACAAGAAAATACCAAATTAAAGAATGCATAGAATGTTGAGCTGAGTAATCAGTCATATAATATTTTAAATAATTATGGTATAAATATTTGTATCTTATAAGGTAGAGCTACCAAATTCATATTCTTCCCATAATGTTTATGCTACATTTTTATCAGATGGATTTAGAGTTAAATAAGATCTTGGAGAATCAACTAGATGCAAATGTGTGTGTGTTATATTATTTCCACGACTAGGGTCATGTGTTGTACAATGCACCAAACATAGTAGGGGGGTCATAGGGTGGTAGATAAACCCTCGTCTGCCCCCCCTTTCGTGGGGTTTACAGGGGGCAATCACTGTTGGAAAAATACTGAGGGGGGGGGGGGTGAATCAGTATTTAGAGCTGACTGAAAACTTTTTAGTTTTCCTTTCTCTTAAGACCATATGTTACATTACTGAATTCAACTTGTATGTCCCGAGATCTTATTATGTCATTACTTAGATCATTGCATCATTCATTCATCAGATGTTTAGTAAGTAGTAAGCATGAACAGAAATAACAGAACAAACCATCAAACATAAGCAACACATATGAACACCAGTATTTAAGGTGGAAACCCAATTCGGGAGAAAACCACCGCTGTTGTTATCTCAGTCTTCAATATTTATTATAAAGAAAACTTCTTACAATTTATGCTGGCGCAGACTTATACCAGCACGCAGGCACCCACCTGCAGAAAGGCTACAACCTTTTCTCGTTCTCCAGCCACTACTGGAAGGGAGCTCCAACTCCCTGATTTTAACACCAGCTTTTACTGGCAGGATACTTCCACTTTCATACAGACGGCTTCAACCCTCAGATTTACCAGATTTCTTCAATTTCTTCATCAGACTTCCGTCAGGTCTTCATCATTTCTTTTTGCCGATCATCGTAGAGATTTATCATTTCTAGATCATATCCATAGGTGCATCATATATGCAGATATCTCTTAAAGAGATTTATTTATTAACAACCCTTAAACATGCACACACTGAACCATAATGCGCTTCTCCTTATATAGTTTTGCCTTTATCAATACCATGAGTAGAAAACTACTCAACTACTAATGGTATTCATATTAAAAGTCGAACCAATTCAAATTGAAATCCCAATCTTCGTTCTTCCATGCACGAATTGTCCCAAAGGTAATCTTTTTCTCCGCCAAATAATACTATAGCCAAGGTTAAGTAACATTAATGTGCCGCTGATGGTTTTCTTTCTTTTATTGGAATTTTATTTATCAAATTCGTGGAATTTGATAAATAAATATTATTCACAACCTTTGGCTAATATTCGCAAACATTAACACATGTGTATGGGCCTTGCGTAACGATCGTCTCCATCCAATGGTTGTTATCGCGTCGCGCCACCCCATTTGATCCGACGGATATCGTTCGTTGATGATGCACGTATGATAACGCGCGATGGTTCGTCGTACCTTGGGTAACCTTCGCGCATCTATAGCAAATGACCACCGTCCGATGACCCCTTCCCAGATCAACGACGCTCAACATTTTCGCTGGGCATCCTGGGTCGAACAATAACGTGCGATGGCGCGCAGTGAACAGCGGTTTTCTAGGGGTCCACTTCGCCACGTGTCGAGTACTCTATGGAATCGCTCCTCAACCAGGAAATACCGCTTATCCCTGAAAGGTGGTGCGATATGGTCAATCCAGCCTCGTAAATCCGCTCGCGGTTTCGCTCTCTACTCCAGGTTCCACTCAGCTTCTGCTACATGGTTCTGCCTGTTCTATTGGAAGAGGTTCTCCTCTTCGCGCAGTTACAACCTCGTTCCTTTCATCCATCTACTCCGGCGTATCGCTCCGCCATACATAACCCTTGCGGCTATGTTTTACAGTGCTCACACGGGAACATACAGGATTATTTACACTGATAACCCAACAATCCTCCACACAGAATTAAACAACAAATGCACAATGACACTGAGACAATTCCTCAAAATTCTCTACCGATTCCTTTTCCATCAATGACAATATTTCCAACAATCTCCCCCTTTGGCATTAATGGCAATACTCTTCCTTTGATTGTCTTATAGAAGCCCTTTGTTGCTTTTCCTCCCCCTTTGACATCAATGGCAAAGAGTTGATGAAGATCCTTTGAACCAACAATACCATGCTCCCCCTGAGATCATGCTACACCTTTAAACATAATATGACAAAATGACTTATAAATGCAAACAATGCATCCTTTTTATATAACCAATGCTCTCCCTTAGCCTGTGCATTCAAAGATGCCCAACAACACCTCACAACCAATTTAATATTTTGCATTTAAGTAGATTTGATCTTCTGCATGGGAGAGACTACTCCCAGTTTCTGTCTGAGATATTCAAATGCTTCCCTGGGTAGAGGTTTGGTAAATATATCAGCAACTTGTTCTTTGGATGGAACATACTCCAATTTCACCTTTTGTTCAAGCACTTATTCACCTAAGAAGTGATATTTGATGGGAATGTGCTTGGTCTTGGAATGCATAACGGGATTCTTTGAGATGTTTTGATGGCACTTGTATTGTCACACATAATGGAGATAGGAGGTTAACATTTGATTTGAAAAGTCTTGTAAGGTTTATCATCCAAATAAGTTGAGTACAACATGATGCGGCAACCACATATTCTACTTCTTGTAGATAAGGAAATAGAGCTTTGCTTCTTGCTAAACCAAGCTACTAATAGACTACATGTAGGTGCCACCACTAATTGTTTTCGATCATCAACATTTCTGGCCAAAACGCATCGGGGTATGCATGAAGAGTAAGATCGACATTCTTTGGATACCATAGTCCAAAGTCTTGAGTTTCTTGTAGATATTTGAATATTCTTTTCACAGCCTGAAGATGAGACTCTTTTGGATTAGCTTGGAATCGTCCAACAATTCCAATTGCATGCATGATGTCTGGTCTTGTCCCAGTGAGATAAAGTAGACTTCCTATCATAGATCTGTATTCTGGTTGATTTACCATGGGGGAATCATCATTAGAACTGAGATTACATCCGGTTATCATTGGTGTACTTACAGGTTTGCAATCTTCCATGCCATACTTCTTCAGGATTTTCTTAAGGTATTTTGCTTGTGATAAGAAAATGCCATCTGTTGCTTGTTGCACTTGCAATCCAAGAAAGAATGTTAGTTCCCAAAGTAAATACATTTCAAATTCTTGTTGCATATCAGAAGAAAATTTCTGAATCACAGACTCTTCATTACTTCCAAAAATGATATCATCAACATATACAACCATAATCAATAGTTTTTCATTTTCATTTTTTGTGTATAAGTTGCTATCAGCAGACCCTTTTGAGAATCCTTGTTGATGAAGATATTTGTCAAGATGATAGTAACATGCCCTTGGAGCTTGTTTGAGACCATATAGAGCCTTTTTAAGTCTACAAACAAGTTTTTCTTCATTTCCAAAAATGAATCCTTCTGGTTGTTCTATATAAACTTCTTCTTCTAGATCACCATTGAGAAAAGCAGATTTAACATCCATTTGATAAAATTTGATTTGTTGAAAGCTTGAAAAAGCAAGAAACATTCTTATGGCCTCAAGTCTGGCTACAGGAGAAATTTTTTCTTCAAAGTCTATACCTTCTTGTTGAGCATACCCCTTGCAAACAAGTCTAGTTTTATTTCTTATAACATCCCCATTCTCATTTAACTTGTTTTTGAATATCCATTTATTTCTAATGACATTTTTGTCATGAGGTCTTGATACTAATTCCCAAGTGTGATTCTTTTCAATTTGATCAAGTTCTTCATTCATGGCTTGAATCCAACATTCATCTTTGCTAGCTTGATTGACATTATGCGGTTCAATAGTGGATAAAAATGCCAGATAGCTAGAAGATCCTACAAGAGTTATCCTTTTTTGGACACCTAATCCCTTTTCTCCCAAGATTTGAGATTCTGGATGGTTCTTTTGAACATACCTGAATGGATTTTTTTCATATAGATCATTTTATGGTGCTTCATTGGGTTCACCATCTATATCATTTCCATTTGATGTAGGAAGATATACATCACCATCGTCTTCATTCGCTGTTTGTATTTCCCCTTTTGGAGCTGAGAGAGACTCATCAATTACAACATCAATGCATTCAAAAATCTTTCGAAATATTTTATTGTAACATTTATATGCTTTACTCCTGGAAGAGTAACCAAGAAATATTCCTTCATCTACTCTAGGTTCAAACTTGCCAAGTTTTTCATCATTGTTCTTGATAAATCATTTGCTTCCAAAAACTCTAAAATGCTTTATAGTGGGAATATTACCATACCAGAGCTCATATGGATTTTTATCGTTGTTTACACAAACATGTGCTTTGTTAAGAATATTTACCACCGTATGTGCTGCTTCTCCCAAAAATGTGTCAGGTGTTCTAGAATCATCAAGCATAGCTCTAGCCATTTGTTGAACTATTCTATTCATTCTTTCTGCTACGCCATTTTGTTGTGGGGTACCAGCTACAAAAAAATGTCTTTTCATGCCATTTTGTTCACAAAAATCAAAGAATTCATCTGATATATATTCACCTCCTCAGTCAAATCTAAGACACTTGATGTTTAAATCTAATTCATTTTCAACCAGGGCTTTGAAGATCTGAAATTTTTCAAATGCTTCATCTTTGTGTTTTAGCAACCCAATCCAACACATTCTAGAGAAATAATCAATATATATAAGATATAGTATTGTTCACCTCGTGGTGACTTTTTCTTCTAGGTCCATATGTCAGTATGAATGAGTTCAAGAGGCTTACTTGATGATCCTTCCTTGGCATTAAATTATTGCTCTAGTTTGCTTACCGAATTGGCAAGATTTGCATATGATATTTCGGGTGGAGTAATATTGGGAAGATCACGAACAACTTTAAGTCTTCTTGATTTGTTGATTTGAGAGAAGCTCAGATGCCCCAACCTTCTATGCCATAGCCAGTTTTCTGAAGATTTACTCAAGTAACATTGTTCTTTGTAGTTCTTTAATACATACAAGTTTCTTGGAGTTCATTTTCCTTTTATAATTGTTTTACCTGTATCAAGATCACGTACCACACATTCTTTTGAACTAAAGAAAACTTCGGTTCCTTGATCACACATTTGACTTACACTTAACAAGTTATGTTTTAATCCATCCACATACATGACATTATTGGCTTTCACCTTTTCTTTTAGAAAAACGGACCCTTTTCCCTTAATGACAGCAGGAGTATCATTTCCAAATGTAACATTCTTTTCTTTTCTAGATCACTATATGCAAGAATTTTGTTTTTGTCACTTGTCATGTGTTTTGAGCATCCACTATCAATGTACCATTGATTTTCTTCACCTTATACAAATAAATCTATGCCACAATTTTCAACCTGTAATTCCTTCTTTTTCCATACTTTGGCACTTGAAGGAAAATGCTCTTTTGGCTGAAATTTGCTCCTGCATTCAGATTCTTCATGGCCAAAGTATTGCAATAAGCACATTAAACTTCATTTTGAAGAGGAGAAAAGTTGTTATATGTATTCTTCTTTTTTTTAACATCAATCCTTTTTCTTTCTTGCTTCTCTTGTCATGATGGTTTACCTGCTACATTGAACAACTTTATGACCAAAATTGTGTTATGAGAAACATTGTCCATTGAAGAAGAAATTTTTACTGCGATCATGAAATCTCCTACTTGAATTTACCTGTTGATTGGTGTTTCTTTGAAAGATATTCCTGTTAGTGCTCTTTGAATTGAGATGATCATGCTTCACCTGCAAAGATTCTTTATTCCCTTGGTGAGTGGCAGCATGTTGTATACCAGCTGTAGCTGCTTTTAGATAATTTGGTGCTGAAGCCTGAGAAGATTCCCCGATATATCCAAGACCTGTCTTTGTAAGGGGAGAATGTTGTACCTTGATAATTTTATATAAGGTTTCAGATCCTTTAGCAAATCTAAGATTCGGAGTCTTTACTTTCTCAATTTCTTTTCTTAGACTGCTACTTCACACTCTAATTTCTCATTGTGTTTTCTCTCTTTCTTCAAGCTGATTTTCAGAGTTTCTATGGTTATTTTACTCTCTTCTAAGCAAATTTTGAGTTGATTGTTCTCATCAAGAAAATCATTGTCTTCTAGAGCATCCACAAAAGTATCCTTTTATTCTCTAGATTCTTTTTCAAATTCCATGAGAAGTCTAAGGTCTTGTTCACATTCTTCCTCACTATCAGATAACCCATCACTGTCTTCATGAGTATAGTAACTTTTTCTAGTGCTAAAACGATTCTTATTCCGTCTTGCTACTTCCTTCCCCTTTTTATGTGTTTCTTTATGAGGACACTTAGCAGAATAATGACCAACTCTTCCACAATAAAAACATTTGAAAGGAAGCTTACCTCTGAACCGTCTTGTGCCAAGTTGAAGTTTCTTTACAAAGTTTATCTCATCTTCTTCTGAGATATATCCGTGCCATTTGTTTTGGTACTTAATTCCCTTTTGTAGAAGTTCTAAATACTGCTTCTTTGACTTCAGATGGTCCTCCTCTTTTCATTTCATATGCAGTTAGTATGCCATGAAGTTGCACCACAGTAAGATTTTGAAGATCCTGCTTTTCTTCAAGAGCAGAAACTTTTGACTCAAATTTTATCGTTAGTGATCTTAAAATTTTCTCAATCAGAGTAGATTCGGTTATTGTTTCTCCCAGATTTCTCATATGCTTTACAATATCATCAAGACGTAAAAATAAATTTGTAATTCTCTCCTCATTATTCAATTTTAGATTCTCATATTGAATTCTGAGGGTTTGGAGTTTAGCACTTTTTACCTTTGCATCACCTTCATAACTTAGAATTATTTTGTCCCATATTGCCTTTGCTGTATTCAGCTGCATGATTTTGACAAATTCTGATTCAGTTAGACTTCCCAATAGAGCATTGACAGCCTTTGCATTGGTTTCATAATTCTTTCTTTCCGTCGAATCTGTTGGTACTACAGCTGGATATTGATATCCTCCTTCAACAATTGCCCATACATTTGCTCCCAGAGACTGAAGATAGGATCTCATCCTTTTTTTCCAGAAGATTAAATTGTTTCCGTTAAAGAGCAGAGGCCTGAAAGATGCTGTTCCATCTTGATTACTCATCTTGCTTGATCTTCCTTCTAGTGGCTAAGCTTTTTCAGAAGGACTTGCTCTGATACCAATTGTTGGAAAAATACTGAGAGGGGGGGTGAATCAGTATTTAGAGCTGACTGACAATTTTTTAGTTTTCCTTTCTCTTAAAACCATATGCTACATTACTGCATCCAACTTGTATGTCCAGATATCTTATTATGTCTTTACTTAGATCATTGCATCATTCATTCATCAGATAAGTAGTAAGCATGAACAGAAATAACAAAACAAACCATCAAACATAAGAAACACATATGAACACCAGTATTTAAGGTGGAAACCCAATACAGGAGAAAACCACCGTTGTTGTTATCTTAGTCTTCAATATTTATTATAAAGAAAACTTCTTACAATTTATGCCGGCGCAGACTTATACCAACACGTAGACACCCACCTGCAGAAAGGCTACAACCTTTTCTTGTTCTCCAGCCACTAATGGAAGGAAGCTCCAACCCCCTGATTTTAACACTTGCTTTTACTGGCAGGATACTTCCACTTTCATACAGAAGACTTCAACCCTCAGATCCACCAGATTTCTTCAATTTCTTCATCAGAATTCTGTCAGGTCTTCATCATTTCTTTTTCCAATCATCGTAGAGATTTTTCATTTCTAGATCATATCCATCGGTGCGTCATGTATACAGATATCTCTTAAAGATATTTTTATTTATAAACAACCCTTGCATATGCACACCCTGGACCATAATGCGCTTCTCCTTATATAGTTTTTCCTTTATCAATACCATGAGTAGAAAACCACTCAGCCACTAATGGTATTCATATTAAAAGTCGAACCAATCCAAATTTAAATCCCAATATTTGTTCTTCCATGCACAAATTGTCCCAAAGGTAATCTTTATTTCTGCCAAATAATACTATAGCCAAGATTAATTAATATTGACTTGCCGCTGATGGTTTTCTTTATTTTATTGGAATTTTATTTATCAAATTCATGGAATTTGATAAATAAATAAATATTATTCACAACCTTTGGCTAATCTTCGCAAACATTAACACATGCATATGGGCCTTAACGCTAATGGTCGTCTCCATCCAATGGTTGTTATCGCATCGCACCGCCCCATTTGATCGGACGGATATCGCTCGGCGAAGATGTGTGATCAATAGCGCGCGATGGCTGCCATACTTTGGTTAATATTCACGCATTTTCCTCATGCGACCACCGTCCGATGGCTGCCCTTCAAATCGACAGTGCTCAACCATATCGTGCAGCATCTTTGGTCAAACGTTAATGTGCGATGGCGCGCAGTGAATGATGGTTTTCTAGGGGTCCACCTCACCACGTGTCGAGCACTCTATGGAATCGCTCCTCAACTAGGAAATACCGCTTATCCCCGAAAGGTGGTGCGATATGGGCAATCCGGCCTCGTAAATCCGCTCGCGGTTTCGCTCTCTACTCCAAGTTCCATTCAGCTTCCGCTACATGGTTCCACCTGTTCTATTGGAAGAGGTTCTCCTCTTCGCGCAGTCACGGTGTTTCTTCATATTACAGCCTCGTTCCATTCATCCATCTACTCTGGCGCATCGCTCCACCATACATAACCCTTGTGGCTATGTTTTACAGTGCTCACATGGGAACATACGGGATTATTTACACCGATAACCCAACAATCTTCCACAGAGAATTAAACAAAAAATGCACAATGATACTGAGACAATTCCTCAGAATTCTCTGTCGATTCCTTTGCCATCAATGACAATATTTCCAACAATAGCCCCCCTGTATGGGGTGAAAATTTATTTTTATGCAAACCCAAGGATGGGGGGCAGACCCAAAGATGGTTTGAGAACCTACCCATGGTTTTGTGCATGAGTCTTGCACATGGTTTTGGGCATGATGGTTTTATGCCCATGGCATTTTGTAGATATGTTCAAGGGAAATTTGGTTATGCTATAATCTAGGGTTAATGGATTGGGGTTTATGAATACTTCGGCATGTATATATATGTATTTTAACATTGAAAGGAATATAATGAAAAAAAAATCTGGTATTCCTAGTTTTGGGATCCAAGGGAAATATTTGTGTATATTTGTTTTATGTTCTCGCCATTGTATATTTTCGATTTTAAGAATTCATTTGCAGGTAATTTTTGTAAAGGGTTAAAACCTACACCATGGCCTACTTATATGGGAGAAAATGCATTCTTCCAAAATTTTGTGACATCATTGTTTCATGTGGTAAAAGGGAAGAAGAGTGTAGTTTTAATGGGAAGGTTCTTCATTCTTCTGGAATAAAATATGATAATACTATTGAATATTTTGGAGCAACAAATTCTTTGAAGAATTAGAATTATCAGGGGAAATGAATTTTGTGGTTCTCATGAACCATTAGTTTCAATTTCAGCTTAAATTTTTCAAAATGGGACTAATTTTAAGTTCAAAGGAACCACCTCAAGGATTAGAAACAGGTTGCAGTGTTCAATTGGCAGTGCGCAATTTGCAGTATTTGGATTGGCATCAATTTTATTAGAGAAAATTGCAATTTTTAGATGGCAAGAAACTAATGGTTTTGTGACAATGATTCCATGTTCAACAGATTCAAGGCACATGTCTACTAGTTCTATGCATCCCACAAAGGAAATCGGTCCCCAGTTGAAGCCGATGTTGTAACTTTTTTTGATACCTTTAAAAGTTACAAAAAAAATTGAAATTTGTTAATTGTTCCTGGCTAAATTCTTAGAAATATGTAAATTTTCGTGACGAAATGGTTCATATACAAATTCTTGGGTTATTTTTAATAATAAATTTATATTATAAATAAATTTAATTTTATAGAAATATATTTTTTTATAAAATTGATTATTTTTAATATATATATATATATATATATATATATATATATATATATATATATATATATATATATATATATATATTAAAGGATCATCTCATGCCCAATATCCAAGTTAATTTATGTATAAGAAATGGATTTCAAAAAACCGATGCCCATATCAATGGTTGAAGTGAATTGTGGGACCCCCCACCACACTCCCAATTAGCAGACACAGTGGTCATATATGATCTTGATCCAAACCAAAAAAAAAATGAAGAGAAGGTTGTAGTTACGGATCATATGATTTTACTCAAAGACTTATTTTTCAAGTTAGTTATTCCAGAGGCAGAGTATAGGGTTCTAAAAACCCGACAATTTTTATTTGTTGAAATCATTGTGGTCATCTATTGTGCTTTGAAAATAATATGGTTTAACAAAGAAAATCTTAATTTTCATATATCTACGGATGCATCATTATAAGAAGAAACTCATTTAGTTTATTTCAGCATCGGCATTAATTCTATGCCAAGAAAAGGGGAAACAAAATGAATAAATACTTCAAGTAATGCAAGGGAAAATACAATTGGGTGTAAATAAGTCATACAAATATTTTAAAAAATGTGTTTTCATTTCCATATGTCGTATGATTGGCACATACAATGAAAATTTTGGAAATGGAGGGTTGCATAGTTTCATCTTGTTGTCTTCGAAAAGCATCAAGATAAATCTCTTGATGTAGAGATAACCCCAATGATTTAAATGATGATGTTTGACTATAGACACCAATTTTATTGTCCACTTCAAATGAAAATGATTTTCTAGTTAAAAAAATAAAAGCTACCATAAATAAAATGTGTTGGAGAGATGCAAGTCTGTCTTGCTAAAGGAGGAAGGTGGCAATATTAATGATGGAATATGAGGGTTAGAAAGAGGTAGATGAAGGAATAGTTGAAAATGAGTCTGGAAGGAATAATTTTGGTCAGAAATTAATTCCACCTTCTGAAGTGATCACTGAACATTGTCAAAATGTGTTCCAGGATATTACTAAAGTAGAAAAATTTACAGATATTTGTACCTTGATTCATGGTAGTTTTACTTGTAGAAATTACACCAATGGATTCAATCCGATCATGTAATATACTAAAACAAGATATTTAATCCTTCTATAATATTTGTGGAAAATAAACATGATCGCACAATCACACCAAGTAAGAGAAAGAAGAAAATCAATCACACAACACAGATATTTTTCTTAGGGAAAGATTTCTACTCAAAACCCCTCTATATTTATTGTATAATCAACCAAGGAATCATGAAACAATATAATTCACTCTTCTCACAAGACTCTGTTGCACTCTACCAACTATCTCGCACTGATCCAGACAAAATTGACCAACACTTATCTAATTTCCTGCCTCTGCTTAGCCTGCCTGCCTTGCACAATTCTAATAACAATTAATCCTATTAATTAGGAAATTCAACCTTCCAAAACTGCACAATACATCATGGGAAATCCTATGGTTGTCTAATTGTGCACCGACAATTTACTAATAATACAATTGATAGATAACATCCCTTTAACCTCTGTTTCAACTGGGTCTTCATCAGAACTAACATTCATGCATCCATTAATAGTAAATAATTAGTCACTTGACAAGATCACTGCATGTGAGTTAAATTTTATTTAATTCACTTGACCTTTCACTAGTGCAACAATTAGTTACAACTAGTTAGATTGACTTTAACTCACTTAATTGAGTTAACTAAATTCTCATGCATTAAACTAATACACTAACTGCAACTTGGATTATGAAACAAATAGAATCACTCTACATGCCTCACCAACCACCCTCAACTCGAATTTCATGAGCTAACTGAGTCATCACACTCAGTTAACTATTACAAGTGATTATGAGATAAGATTACAATTTATTGTCCAATTTAATTAAGGGAATATTAAATTAGACAGACATTTCTTGTTGAATTTTCAGCACTCCCTCTCAAGAAGAAAAGGATTATCAGCTACCCTAATCCTGCCTTTGTGGTATTCGAATTTTCTCTTGGTGATGGCATTCGTTAGAATATATACATCCTGATCCTCTGTGGGAATGTACTGAAGTAACATAATGCACCTATGAACACAATCTATGAGATGGTGGTACCGAATGTCAATATGCTTGGACCTGTTGTTGGGCCGTTAATATGCCATTATTATTATCACTTGTGAATGCTTATTCCACCCATTTCTACCATTCTTCATCACGTCATTTATTATAATTTATTATTTAAATCCATTTTATAATGATTTATGCTCTTATGAATGAATATTATTTATTCTCCTTTATTTCTAATAAATTGATGATTATGAATTATTTTATCAATGATAGTTTTAATAAGTTGGTTATAACATTATTCACCATTTTTAGCCTCCAAGATAATTTCCAGATTCAAGATTTGATCATTAAAAGTGCCAACTCAGAAATGCGCTGGAATAAGGAGTGACAGTTTTGCGGTTGAGATTCTGAGCAAATGAAGACGAATCTGGAAAATCCGGAACATGGGTTTTGTTCAGAACGGACCCAATTAACTTCAACAAAGAACGGTTTTCCCAAATTCGGCTTGTACTGAGAGAAACGCAGGGTTCTTTGAGCATGATTTTCTCAGATCTGTGGTTGCGGTCGTCCTCCAAATCTCAGCTACAAAGCCAAATTCGACTTGCTGTTGTTGAAAGAGGGATGTAAATCTATTTTATTGTTGATCAATTGGTTGGAATAAATTCAATATTATTATTAGAGATCCTATTTATCAATTTCTCCACCTTCGAGGTTTACAGAGAAGTGTTGTATCAGGTATGATGGGATGAGAGACTTTCTTATTGTAACTGTGCATTGTACCGCCTGTTAAGAGTGAGTCAGTTGAAATATTATTGATGTCCACAATAAAAGAGTTCTACCGTTGTTCCATTTCTCTGCTGGCTGATAAAGTACAAAGAACGCTTCAATTTGGTCGAGGGTCTTACTGTGGGATGATCTGTCGCTGAGGTTTCATTATTATTTCATGTGAAGTCTGCGAGTTTATTGAGAGTTATTGCTAATTGACCAAAGATGGTAGTCATTGTTGTTCCATTCTTAAGAAGCTTGATTCATGATTCAATTGTTATAAAATGTTGTTTTTCTCTATCTAATTCCAGTTGTTATTTGTTGGGCCGTTAATATGCCATTATTATTATCACTTGTGAATGCTTATTCCACCCATTTCTACCATTCTTCATCCCGTCATTTATTATAATTTATTATTTAAATCCATTTTATAATGATTTATGCTCTTATGAATGAATATTATTTATTCTCCTTTATTTCTAATAAATTGATGATTATGCATGATTTTATCAATTAAAGTTTAATAAATTGGTTATAACATTATTCACCATTTTTAGCCTCCAAGATAATTTCCAGATTGAAGATTTGATCATTAAAAGTGCCAACTCAGAAATGCGCTGGAATAAGGAGTGACAGTTTTTCGGTTGAGATTCTGAGCAAATGAAGACGAATTTGGAAAATCCGGAACATGGGTTTTGTTCAGAACGGACCCAATTAACTTTAGTGAAGAACAGTTTGCCCAAATTCGTATTGTACTGAGAGAAACGCAGGGTTCTTTGAGCACTATTTGCTCAGATCTGTAGTTGCGGCCGTCCTCCAAATCTCAGCTACAAAGCCAAATTCGACTTGCTGATTGTTGAAAGAGGGATGTAAATCTATTTTATTGTTGATCAATTGGTTGGAAGAAATTCAATATTATTATTAGAGATCCTATTTGCTATTTAATTTCTCCACCTTCTGATTATAAAAGGAGAAGCATGTATTGTGTATGAGGGGGATGGAGAGAATTTTCTTATTGTAATTTGCAGAATTGTGCATCGGATCTTGTTAAGAGAGTGTGAGCTGTTTGTAAACATTATTAATGCCTGATTAATAAAAGAGTTCACTGTTGTTCCATTTCTCAAGCGCTGGAGTAAAGCACAGCAACGCTTCACCGGTGGTTGAGGGCCCGGCCCTGGTGGAGCGATCTGTTGTTTGTATTTCTATTAGTTTATTTTTGTTGTGTGAAGTTCGTTTATTTATTGAGTTATTGCTAATTGGATCAAATACAGAGTCATTGTTATTTCATTCTTTACAAGAAGCATGATTCATGATTCAATTGTTATAAAATGTTGTTTTTTTGTATCTAATTCCAGTTGTTGTCCCTTTTGTTTATGAATTACGATAATTGATTGTTGCGTGGCTGTCGACAGGATTAAAGAGTAGAAATCTAGTTTGCTTGGTTATGAATTGAATTCACTGTTTATTTTACGCTGCTATTCAATTCCTGTTCATTGCTTTTAGATTGTTGTTCCTTTCCAGTTTGCGTTTTAGATTTCATTTCCTTTGAGTTGTTTTCACTTGCTTTGAGATCTCTAAACTGTAGAGGGCAGAGCTAATTATTCCAGGTACCCAGATTTGGTCATCTCACATCGATTTCTAGGGGAAAGAGTTATTACTACTGCATCCCTAATCGCTGTCTAGCAAGGTTGTTGTAGTGTAGTCTTTACATTTCTGTCATTTGTAATTAGATTTCTTTTCAAGCAGATTTCTTTTCAAGCATTTATTATTTCTACATTTGTATTTCTATACTACATCTTCACAAACATTACTCTTGAGTAAATAGCCGCCTCAGACTGAGTACACTCTTGAAACAAAAAGTCGTCCCTGGGTTGAAAATTAATGTGAGGTAATTAGGAGTTACAAAGACACCTTTTTATCGCTCCACATTTTGGCGCCGTTGCCGGGGAGAGTGTAGCCATTTCTAAAGAGTAGTGTGAATCTGATGAGTGCCTGCTAGGGAGGAGTTGGATCTTAAAAACGGAAGGTAAGAACCTACGTGCGGAGCATGTAAAAGCCCTGCTCCACTGTCCGCTTTCCTAACAGATTTGTTGTTGCTTTGTTGGGTAGAAATAGATGTTTGAATTTTTGTGTGAGTGACTAGGGAAAAAATAGAAATTTTGAAAAATAAATCATATGATTTCATTCAAGTGGTGATGTAAGCACCACCCATTTCACTAACCGATTGACAGGAACATTTGAAGAAGGAGCCTCGAAGAAACACATGAAGAACATCTTATATTATGGTAAGAAATGGCTCACGTTTCTACTTTTGAATTTCCTATCAAAGATCTAGGAGGAGTGACACGAATGCACATAATTCCCCCATCTTTACCAAATTTTCATGGTTTAGCAAATGAAGATCCAGATACATTCTTATTTGAGTTCGAAATACTTTGTAGAGGATATGATTATTGTACTAATGATCAAAGATTGAAAGTATTTCCTCTTACTCTAAAAGGAGCAGCTCTTCGATGGTTCATGAGCCTAGGTGGGAATTGCATCCAATCATGGGAGGACATGAAGAACATATTCTTGAAAAAGTACCAAGACTATTGCAAATCCAATGAAGATATTTTCAGTATAATACAAGGGGAAGATGAAAGTTTGGAGGATTATGTAGATCGATTTCATTATAACCTTCAAAAATCAAAGCATAAGCATTTGGAAAAAGAGATCTTAAAAACACTCCTTCTTAAAGGAATCGAAGATGAATTTTTAGAACTCTTAAATCTGATAGGAAAAGGTGATGTTTTTCAGTTATCATATGATGATGTTTGTGAGTTGTGCATAAGGTATTCAAGAGGAATCTCCAAGGTTGGTAAGAATTCTAGAGATGTTTGTTCTTTCTTTTCCAAATCTGCTACAAGAATAGGAGACATAAGAGCTGAAATCAATGATTTATTTGAAAATTTTAAAGTTGATTTTATTAGCTCTCTAAGCTCAAAATTGGACGTTTTGCAGGTTCATAAAAATGAAGAATTTGATGAAGTGTTTTTCCCTCATGACCGAAAGAAGCAGCCCATAGATACTCACTCTTCCTTATCTAGGATGGAAGTAGCATATCAAAGAGATAAGGAAGCTACAACAAGGTCAACAGGTATGGTTCAAAACACTTCTTCTCCATTCTCTTACTTGCATAATCCATTATGGAATACTCATGTTCTAGGGCAACCATGTGAATCGCAATATAACCACCACCAATCTTGTCTACAAGTTTGGCACAGTTCACCTTATGATTGCATGACTACTCTCCCTCATCTTGTAGCACAAGCACATTCTCCATATTCTCCACCAGCTCTTTCACAACATCCTGCTTGCATATCAAATTTATCCACTCAACCCAACCAACCACATCATCACAATGCTCCATTCCTTACACATTTTCCTGCTCAACTAATTCCACACCCCCACCACAATAAACCAGTACAACATGCTTACAATGTTGAACTGCCAAATTTACCCACCCTTCGCACCCATTCTATCTCACATGCGCCATTAGAGAAAACTTACAATGAGATTCATAATGTTTCAAATTCAAAAATTGTAGAAGCTATGGAAGAAAATGAGGTTTCTTATAGTATGTATCAACAAACTATTTTAAAAGCTCAAGAACTTCATGGTATGATGGGAAATCAAGAAAGTAACGGATATATTGAAGATTGGTTTCACTCCATCACGTGTTTGCATCATCACTCTATGCTTCAACAATTTTTGATACTATTTTTTCAAGGGAAGTTGGCTTCTCATACCCTAATTTTCATTAATATGCATTTTTCAAATTTGGGTATGTGTATACATGAAGCCTTATTTCGAAAATGGCTCCACTAGAAGTACTCATATACGTAGTCATATTCATTTTTCAAATCAAAATAGGTTAGTATAAAACATAAAATAAATAAGGGAATAAATAAATGCATTTTGTTTTTTATGTAAAACTAGTTGTTTTTTTGTTGCAACATGCTATGCAAATCAATATTGGTGATAATTTTTTAATTCATTTGTATATGTAGATGACTTATAATGGAAATAATAGCTCTACAAACACTCATATTCATTTTTTATCACCAATTTGAAAAAATGCTTGAATATCATTTTTTTGGCTTGCGGGCTTGATGAACTTTCTGGAAAAACAGTCGGGACAGTCATGTTTTGAGGGACCAAAAGTGAATATTTTTAAAACCTGTTTCTACCCTAGGTATCCCTTGATGTATACTTTCTAACCCAATTTGAATCAGTCAATTTGGATTTGAAACGAAAAAGTTAGAACCAAAACATTGACCGGATGTCTAGCGGGCAGTTCAGGAACAGAGTTGGGACAGTCAGTTTTTGGAGGCCTAAATGACCATATTTTTAAAACCTGTTTCTATGGTAGATTCCCCTATGAATCTAGTTTCCAATTCAATTGGAATCACTCATTTTCGATATCGTATGGGGAAGTTATGATCAAAAAACTGACTGTCTATCGTAAATCAGCACCCTTAAAACTCTGTTTTTCCGGATGTTCCTTACAGTATTTCACTTATCAATTCTTCTTTTCTTCAAAACCTGTTTCTATTGGAGATAAATAAATGAATCTACTTTCATTTCCAATTTGAATCATTCGAATCCGACATCAAACGAAGAATCTATGCTTAAAACATTCACTGTTGTTCTAAGTGGGGTAAGCGAAAATGACTCTGTTATGCAGGTTGTTCTAAGTAAAATTGACATATCATATCATTGAATTTTTAAAACCTGTTGCTATTGGAGATTAAACTTTGAATTAGCTCTCATTTGGATTTGGAATCACTCAATTTGGACGAAAAACAAAGAAGTTGTGACTAAAACACTGCAGGTTAGCATGATTGGCCACTGCTCTCCCGCAGGTAACAAATATATTTTACTTTGTTATTTTCTCCGTGGATTTGTTCTACAGAGTAACTACTTGTTAGTTTTTTGCATAATTCTTGGATTAGGGGAGTCCGCGCACCTCTCTTTCTCCATGATTTAATGTTTTCTTGCAGGTAGACACTCGTTTTTTGCAGGTCTTGGGAAAATAAAGAAAGTCAATTTATGGACGAGTGATTCTTGAAACAAATTTTAATAAAACAAAGGAATTTCATCCAACTCATTACCCAACAGATTCATAATAGAACAAATGAAGAATTGATTTCAATTTGAAGATTCATGTCTTATCACTACTGCCAAAACATTTTTCGAATAAATCATTTTTTTGACATAACATCATAGCTGTTGTAACTTAATTTATTTATTTACATACTGTTTTTGTTGTTTTTTTTCTAATTTCTCTTATATTTTGTGTTTCAGGTGTTGCTTCATTCAAAGTGTAACTCATCCTCAGCATCAATACCGTGAACAGCTAATTTGTTTTTTTGCATGTTTGCATTGTATGATTGCTGTTCCTTTTTCCAAAGGAACGACATTTGCATTTTCACACTTTTTTTGTGTGTATTTTTGCTTTTTTGTGTGCATTTCCTTTGTTGTTCCCTACAAGGAACAACACTTTTTTTGAGTGTTTTTGCTGTTCCTTCAAAGAAGCAACACTTTGGGAGCAACCCTTCCTTTCTCTTGTGGGATTATTCCTAGTTCATCTCAACCACATTTTACTGATTCCCTTTCATGGCATGAAGTACACTACTTATGAGGACAAGAATTATGGATTCTATTGAAGCAAGTTAATATCATTCATGTTATGATCTTTAACAGGACAGCTCCTTGATGATAGATTATTTTCAAAAGCGACACAATTATTTATATACTACTTTACTGCATTGTTTTCTGTTGAACATGATATTGATTGATCATCTTAATACCATGCTGGTTCCACCCTTCTGGATTATAATCTTCTCTGTCTGTAATAAATGAGATTATGGGTATATTTTTCTATTGACATGTTAAACTTCTTCCACCATCCCTGCTCTTAAGGAGTACTGAGCCTCCCTCTTTTTATCATAAAATTGTGTAATAACAACAAAATTTTGTTCACAGATGGAGGATAGGGGGTCTCATTACGAGCCAACCTACCATGTTCATAAGGTTGTAAGAAAGTGACATTCCCATTATGGCCACCACACCAGGGTTATGATCCATTGGATAGTCAAATTATCCTTGGAACATGAGGTCTCATCACGAGCCGGCCTGATCACTTTTGCTACATCCCAGTGAATGGCAGTGTGGTTATCTGGTTACCACGCCAGCACATTGATCTCTTCTGTAGAACAACATTGTAACTCTCCATTTATAAATTGAGGATCCTGGCTCATATGGGTTAAAAAGCAACCCTGCCGAGGCTATGGACGCCTGCTGGCAGCAGCGGCTCTGCTTATGGTATTGAAGTTATATCTTATCGTCAATTATTATTATAATACCCTTTTCTTATCAGAGAAGTTATTTCCTTACTTTTTTCCCTATTTTGAACCTTTATGCATGAGAAATTGTTTTATAATCAATCACATCATTTTTCAGCTAGAATACCATCAGTAAAGCATCTTTTTGGCATATTGTTGTTCTTTTTCTCTTTTTTCCTAACTTATCATCAATCCAAAGCGTCCTATCTCTTATTCATAACTATCTTTACACACTCTGCTCTCATTATAATCATAACTCTCGTTGTCCTATCATTGATATGTGTACTCTGCTTCATTTACTGATATATTGTTCATTCCCATGCCTTGCCGTCAGCATAACACCTTTCATAGGCTTTATGGTCATGGAATTCCTTTTCCAATTGGAAGGGGGAATGTCTGCATTATGGGATTGCATGTGATATGATTACTGCACTCTGCCATAACTTGTTGATTTGATAAGTTTTTCTGATTGAAATTTTTGCATGCATCTTATCTATTGCTTACACTATGGATTCAAGAATATTGTATGCAAAATAGTGCTTTGTTTACAAGAGAACAACAAGTATGGGCAGAATTCTATTCACAGCATGACCACACTATTGCAACTAACAGAAGAGGCTCGAGCAACTCGCGAACGTGAACAATTCTTCAGCCATGATGTGCTCACCTGGATTCCACCTTTTGCATCACTTTCAGCACCAACTCTGCTTCAACAAATGCCAGTCCATATATGTCATTCCACATCTTTGGAGGTAAAACTTGAGGTAAAATCGCATAATTTTCTGATTTATTACGAATTTAGGAGAATTTCATAAAAATCCATTTTGAGCATTATTTATCATCCTTCATTCCACATCTTTACCACTTTCCCTTTTTCAGCAGCATATCATTTTCGAGTATGGGGGAATGTTCCTTTCATTCATTTCTTTCTTATGACCATGTTATTCATCTTCTTTATCATCCATTGCTATTCTTATTCACTCTCACCACCTCCATTATTCCATGTTGTTTTACACCAAGCATAGAATTCAACAGATGGTAGCAACCACCTCTATTTGTTTTCTAGCATTGCATGAGGGCATGCTAATTCTTCAGAGAGGGGGGCATGCTAATTCTTCAGAGAGGGGGAGGAATTGCTATGCATGATGGATGTTTTCAATTTTCTTTCTCATTTAAGGCATACAATTTCAGTGCAGAAATTGATTTCCATAATATTTTTAAAACTATGAACTCAATTCTTGTGATTTTTGGAAAACACGGACGTATCATTAATACAAACCCAGACAATTTCAAGATAAATTGGTTCATAAAATTTCGGAAATCATGCACTCTCACCTACAGCCATTTTGTTTATATCTCATGATCCGTGCATCAAAACGATCTGATTTTTGGATCATAGAGACATTCATATATTATAAACTTACTTGCAACATTTCAACAAAATCTGGTTTGTAGTTTTGAGAAAATGGTTAATGAAGTTTGTTGTTATCTATATCATATTTTGCTGCAACTTCATACATATAGTTGAATGTCAATGTAAAAATTGTTATGCCTTCATCAAGATTGCTAAAATCGAATATTCATTAATTAAGGAAGCATTCATTTGTTCTCAAATTTTTATTGCTTGGTTAACACATGGGTTTTGTCTTGGGGTTGCATGAAGACATGCAATATATTCAGGTTTTCGTTGCATGAGGACATGCAACATATTGAGTGTGGGGGTATGTTGGGCCGTTAATATGCCATTATTATTATCACTTGTGAATGCTTATTCCACCCATTTCTACCATTCTTCATCACATCATTTATTATAATTTATTATTTAAATCCATTTTATAATGATTTATGCTCTTATGAATGAATATTATTTATTCTCCTTTATTTCTAATAAATTGATGATTATGAATTATTTTATCAATGATAGTTTTAATAAGTTGGTTATAACATTATTCACCATTTTTAACCTCCAAGATAATTTCCAGATTGAAGATTTGATCATTAAAAGTGCCAACTCAGAAATGCGCTGGAATAAGGAGTGACAGTTTTGCGGTTGAGATTCTGAGCAAATGAAGACGAATCTGGAAAATCCGGAACATGGGTTTTGTTCAGAACGGACCCAATTAACTTTAGTACAGAACGGTTTGCCCAAATTCGGCTTATACTGAGAGAAACACAGGGTTATTTGAGCACAATTTTCTCAGATCTGTGGTTGCGGCCGTCCTCCAAATCTCAGCTACAAAGCCAAATTTGACTTGCTGTTGTTGAAAGATGGATGTAAATCTATTTTATTGTTGATCAATTGGTTGGAAGAAATTCAATATTATTATTAGAGATCCTATTTGCTATTTAATTTCTCCACCTTCTGATTATAAAAGGAGAAGCATGTATTGTGTATGAGGGGATGGAGAGACTTTTCTTATTGTAATTTGCAGAATTGTGCATCGGCTCTTGTTAAGAGAGTGTGAGCTGTTTGTAAACATTATTGATGCCTGATTAATAAAAGAGTTCACTGTTGTTCCATTTCTCAAGCGCTGGAGTAAAGCACAACAACGCTTCACCGGTGGTTGAGGGCCCAGCCCTGGTGGAGCGATCTGCTGTTTGTATTTCTATTGGTTTATTTTTGTTGTGTGAAGTTCGTTTATTTATTGAGTTATTGCTAATTGGATCAAATACAGAGTCATTGTTATTCCATTCTTTACAAGAAGCATGATTCATGATTCAATTGTTATAAAATGTTGTTTTTCTGTATCTAATTCCAGTTGTTATTCCTTTTGTTTATGAATTACGATAGTTGATTGTTGCATGGCTGTCGACAGGATTAAAGAGTATAAATCTAGTTTGCTTGGTTATGAATTGAATTCACTATTTATTTTACGCTGCTATTCAATTCCTGTTCATTGCTTTTAGATTGTTGTTCCTTTCCAGTTTGCGTTTTAGATTTCATTTCCTTTGAGTTGTTTTCACTTGCTTTGAGATCTCTAAACTGTAAAGGGCAGAGCTAATCATTCCAGGTCCCCAGATTTGGTCATCTCACATCGATTTCTAGGGGAAAGAGTTATTACTACTGCGTCCCTAATCGATGTCTAGCAAGGTTGTTGTAGTGTAGTCTTTACATTTCTGTCATTTGTAATTAGATTTCTTTTCAAGAATTTATTATTTCTGCATTTGTGTTTCTATACTACATCTTCACAAACATTACTCTTGAGTAAATAGCCGCCTCAGACTGAGTACACTCTTGAAACAAAAAGTCGTCCCTGGGTTGACAATTAATGTGAGGTAATTAGGAGTTACAAAGACACCTTTTTATCGCTCCACA